>VZTJ01002349.1:40469-63690 GCA_013397795.1 Orthonyx spaldingii | reverse complement strand
TCCATTCTAAGGTTACTGGAGTGCAGCCATCCATCCAAGCCTGTGTTCCAGGAGGAAAATGCTCACTTTGCTCTTTTCCCAGGACATGAGATAGGTGAAAAAACCTGGATGAGGTTAATCCATAAAAAGGGACAGCCGCAAAGTGTAAAACGCTCCATTGGAGAGAAACCCTGGGTGGAGCATCAAGGGCTTTGTTACTGATCCCCCCACCCTGTGCCAAATTTTGGGATAACGTGGCTGGACAAGCCATGAGGGTGTGCACATCCACAGATTCCAGCAGCCACCAAGTCCCAAACACCTGGGAAATTGATATCTTTTACCCCTGTTCAGTTTAGCAACAAAAAGGAGGAAAATCCACCTTTAAATCTGCATTGTCTCATTATTCCTGAATCAATATCGGGGATAAAGGAGGGACAGAGATTAAAAAAACAGGAATTGCTTCTCCTTTCCAAAGCAAATTCTGGGTCCTATGGACCAGGCTCCTGTCAGGGGCATTCCAGACACAACCATTCCTTTGGTGTTATTTTAATCAATATTTTGTGAAGCTGAAAAGGCTTCCCAGGAATGTGATGGCCCTGCATCCCATGGGAAACTGAGGCACAGGGAAGGGACACTCTGCTTTTGCAACCCCCTTGGATGGGCTCCCTTTTGCAATGGGAATTTCAAAGCTGTGGGAATCTCAAAGGAATTGGAATCTCAAAGCAATGGGAATTTCAGAGCCATGGGAATCTTAAAGGAATGGGAATCCCAGAGTAATGGGAATTCCAAAGGAATGGGAATTCCAAAGCAATGGGAATCTCAGAGCAATGGGAATTTCAGAGCAATTGAAATCTCAAAGCAATGGGAATTTCAGAGGAATGGGAATCTTAAATCTATGGGAATTCCAAAACAATGGGAATGTCAGAGGAATGGGAATCCCAGAGTAATGGGACTCTCAAAGGAATGGGAATTCCAAAGCAATGGGAATCTCAGAGCAATGGGAATTTCAGAGCAATTGAAATCTCAAAGCAATGGGAATTTCAGAGGAATGGGAATCTCAAAGCAATGGGAATCTTAAATCTATGGGAATTCCAAAACAATGGGAATGTCAGAGGAATGGGAATCTCAGAACAAGGAGATTCTCGAAGCAGTTGGAATCTTGAAGCAATAGGAATTTCGGAGCAATGGGAATCTCAAGCCCTCAACTCCCCATCACGGCTTTGTGGTTGTATTCGTCACTGCTGGTTGTTGATCCAAGCCTAGATCCCACCTCTCCTTGGGAGAAGAAAAATGTTCCTGGGAAAACCCTGCTGCCGTTTTCCGTGGGGTTAAAAGGAGAATAACTCCATTCATCCTTGGCCAAGCACCTGGAGCTCCCTCCAAGGGCAGGGAAGAATTCCTTCGCTTTCCAAGCTAAACCTGAAGCCCTCAGGGCCGCCTGGAAGACGTTCCTGAAGCGGCTTTTTCCAGAAGGGGGTGTTGGGAAGGATGCGGAGAGGGAAGCCAAGGATCGGTTGTCATTTCTCCCACATTGATTCCCTTTTTTCCTTTGTTTTATTTGGGGATAATTAACAGCTTTGCCTAATACAGAATTAATTCCTTGTGTCGTCGCATTAATTAGCATTAAAGAGATCCTTCTATCACTGTCTGGAGCTGGAAGGAGACCGAATCCAGCAGCAAATCAGCGCAACTTTTCCATATTCCCCATCGGAATGCGGCACAAAGGCAGAAGGAAAACATCCGGATGAGGCTTTTCCCAAAAAACCCCATCCCCCAGCAGCAATGCAGCATCCCAGTGGATACTGAGATGGGAAAACATCTCTGGGAGAAGATTGGTTTTCTCCCTGTCAACATTTTTCTTCCCTGGAAGCTTTTAAAGCTGCCGGAGCCCTGATGTCGTTATCTCGATGTTATCTAAACCCACCAAATCCACTTAAGATTCTCCCGAACTTCCTCGGGGGCTGGAGCAGAGTAGGATATTTAGGAAGATCAGTTTTTCCTGGCATTTTTGGGCAGCAGAACATTGTCCCAAGGACTTCTTTCCCGGGAGATGCTCTGGAAGGAGCTTCTCGGGCTTGGGGTGGGTTTTTATTCCCAGTTTCCTGGCAAGTTGTCCCCAGAATGGGTTGGGAAAGGGGCTGAGCTGGAGAGTGTCGCAGGCCGCTTGACCGCCCGGCTGGTCAATGGCCGACAGTGTCCTCGTGTGCCCGGATCTCGCGTGGCACAAGCGCGTGTGCAGCGACACGACAATGCTTTTAGCCTTCGCGCGACAGCTCCGAGGCTGGTTGATATTCCCAAAGCCCAGGCTGGGGCTAGCAGCAGCTGATGATGAGAATGCGATGCAGAGGCAGCAAGAAGATCAAGGAGGACTCGCCCGTGGTGTAAATCCAAGAGTTTATTCCATGCCCTGGAGGGGGCAGGGGAACTCGCAGTAAGGACGGGAACCACAAAACGAGCCCCGAAATAACCGTTGCACCAGGTTTTAAGGGGGGGGGGAAGGGGAGGAACAAGGGACAGGACAAATGAGGTACATGAAGGGAGATGACAGTATCCAATAAGCAGCAAACGGAGGAGGGACATATTTAAATGAGCCAATGGGAAGAACAGAACTTTAGAACCTTCCAGCTTTGTATGAATATTAAACCAACTATATGAATATCTAAACCATCTATGAGGAGAGAGGGGAGGGGGCGGTACCTAGCTGTACAGCAGCCCACGGCGGGAGACTGCCTCAACCTGCCTACCTCTCAGGGCTCACTGTCCCAAGAGGTGTCATCTACCCAATCTGCAATCCCCACTGAAAAGGCAGGTCGAGCCGCAGCCTCGGACGCCACGGGCGACTCAGCCGGTGGATCCCCCCACCGGCTGGGTGACCGCAACAGGAGAGTTTGGAGAGAACAGGACAGGGAGTCCTGGGGTGGTTTCCAGGTTCCCTCAGTGCTGGTGAAATCTGGGGATAAGTGCTGGGAAATGCTGCTGATGGACAGGAGAGGAAAACCCTTCTCAACCCAACAGGAACAACTCCAGTGGGTCGGGAGAACGTTCATCTCCAATTTTCCATAAAAATTTGAAGGGGAAGGAGCCCCTCCCTGTCCTGGAGTGGTTTTTGAAGGTTATTGGGAAGCTCCAGACGGAGGTAGAAGCTGCAGGATCCAACATCCCTCACCACGGGAGGTGCTGAGCCTGGGATCGCAGCTTTGGGTGAAACTTTAGGGAGGAAACCTTTCCAGGCACTAAAACTCTCCGGCCCTGCTCCCTGTCCCCCTTTAGAGCCATGAAATAAATAAATTGGGAATAATTTTGACCTGATCCCAGAACTGACACTGGGAGTTTAAGCACAACAAAATCAATGTGGGGCTGGGGCGTCTCTCAGCTCCACTGACGGCCCTGCCTGGCGCTTTTTCCCCTTGAAGTGGCAGAATAAAAACCAAAAGCTGCATTCGTTTTTTTAATTAAGACTCTGGCATTATCAGGCTTTACAAGGCAGAGACAATGCACAGATGAATTCCCATTTAATTAAGCTTTCCAAGAAACTTTTGAAGACTGCAGATTAAATGTGGGCTCAGATTTCTTGCAGGGTTTGTTGTTTGGGGTTTTTTGGGTTTTTTAATCATTATTATTTGGGAGAAGTTTTAATTGTTTTCCCTGAGCTCGATAAAGAAAAATAAGAATAGAAATCATTATCTGCAAGATAGAGCTTGATGAGTTTCTGTTTGTGGAGCAGCCTGGATGCACCTCTATCTCTCTAATATATATATTTTTATATATAAATATATATAAAAATATATAAATATATATAAAGTATATCTAAAAAATAGTTATAAATATATTAAAAATATATAGTGTGCATATATGTAGTGAAAACTGTGATGTATTTATGCCCCAAATATCTCCTTGATATATTTATTATATGTATTATTATTTATTTATTATATGCATTTCTTTTATGTATTTATTATATTCATTATGTTTAATATTTTAATTATTAAATGCATTTATTATATATTACTATGTATTTATCATGTGTATTTTATATGTATTACATGTATTTATTATATGTATTATATGTATTTTTATTTATTATTGTGTGTTTATTGTATGTGTGTATTATATGTATCATATATATCTATTAAATGCATTTATTATATGTATTGTTACATATTTATTACATCTATTATTATATTTATTGTATGCATT
Source organism: Orthonyx spaldingii (assembly GCA_013397795.1). Classification (NCBI taxonomy): domain Eukaryota; kingdom Metazoa; phylum Chordata; class Aves; order Passeriformes; family Orthonychidae; genus Orthonyx; species Orthonyx spaldingii. The sequence goes on along the minus strand of VZTJ01002349.1, from coordinate 59,514 downwards.
TATTCTATATATTTATTCTATGTATTACATGCATTTCTTATCTGTATAATATTTATTAGATGTATTTATTACATGCATTTATTCTCCATATCTATTCCATGTGTTTATGCCTCAGATGGAGCAGGCAGCGCTGAAAAATTCCAGGAGTCAAACACAGGGATGAAAGGAGGATTTGGGGAAGAAAAAATCCCTGAGTATTGTTTGCATGTCATGTTTTTATTTCAGGTTCCCTGCATTGAGATGCAGACAGGGCACAAAGGAGGGGCCTGGACAGAATTCCATCAGTTTTCCCTCGGGAATACGGCAGCAAGTGGGAAACCTTGGAGCTGCTGAGAGCAGAGCAGAGCTCCACAGGCAGCGTCTGGCAGGGCCTGTCCCTGGGGGCAGTTCCTGCTGGAGTATTCACTGCTGGGCTTTTCCAGGGAATTTGATATCCATGTCTGTGTTTTGGTGCCAGTGTTGGGGAGTTTTCCATTATTTGTTTGGTTCCAGAGGGAAAACGTCCGTTAATCCCATTACTGCTCCAGTGTCTGAGTGTCTGCAGGAATGCAAGGCCGGGGATGTGAGGATCCAGGGATCCCTGGCTCTGGAGGGAGGTTTTCCGTGGTGATCCGTGTGCCAGATGCTCCTGAACACCTGGGAGAGCCTCTCCTGGGCCCCAACAGCCACATTCCCACGATCCATGAGCAACAGCCTTCGGATTAGAGATGGGAGCTGCTGGAACGTGGAAATGTGAGCTGGGGTGGGACTTGGCTTGGTAAATTTAATACCCCACAGTGCCAAAGCTCTTCCCAAAGCCCCTGCGGTGTATTTTGAAGGAAATAACCCCGTGGATGTAGGGTGGGGAGGCTCTGGCACCACTTATCCAGAGAAGCTGTGGCTGCCCCATCCCTGGAAGTGTCCAAGGCCAGGTTGGATGGGGCTTGGAGCACCCTGGGATAGTGGAAGGTGTCCCTGTTACGGGATGGGACAGGAAGAGCTTTAAGGTCCCTTCCAGCTCAGTTTTGGGATTTGATGCTGTGGGAAGCACAACTGCACGTGTGGGGCACAGCCAAAGGGACATCCCTGTCCCCTCCATGGCCTTGGCCCCAGCCCCTCTGGAAGGACAGGAGGGAGATAAATGAACTTTGGGGAAGGTTGTGGGGTATTTTTAAGAACCTGCAAGTCCTGAATTTGCAAAGAGACGTTCCCAGGTGTCCGTGCTGACTTGCCCATCCCGGCAAAATTTGTGCTCACCTGACATCAGGTGAGATGATCCAACCTCTCCATCTCCAAGGATTTGCCACAGAGCAGGGTCTGAATGTGGCAGGTGAACCCCAAAGCCCTCCCGAGGGACGGGATGCTCACACCACAGCCTGGAGGGTCACGGCACCATCTCAGATCCTGCCGCAGGGACCAGATCGAAAAGCTCAGGAGATTCCAAGGTGGCAGCAGGGCTAAGCATCATTTTGGGACATCTGTGGGATCCCAGCTGTGTCCACAGCAGGGAACGCCCTGCAGGAGGTTGGGGAGTGGAACCAGGCAGGAATAAATGCTTGGACACCTGCTGGGAAGAGAGAGGCCCTGGGATGGGGTGAGAGGCATTAATATGGGCACTAATTAGTGGTTAAGTACAGCCCGACCTCCCCACCACCCCTGCTCTGTGCACTCAGCCCCTTTTTGGGGCAGTTTGGGGTTTTCTGGCTCAGTCTGGCAATTCCTGCATCGGCTCCGTGGCCACAGGTCAGGAATAAACCAAGAGCGCCGAGCTCCCCGGCAGCTCTGACCTGCTGCACTCCCCACGCCTCAATTCCTGGGATTTCCAACACCCCCTGCCTTCAGGAGCTGCTCCACGCCTCGCTTGGGTTCCCAGGAAGAAGAGAAACCCCAGCCCTGTGTCAGATACTCGAGCAGAGGCAATTTTGGGGCCCTAATCCCTAACGTGGATTTTTCCCGGCACCAAGGCTGCGGCTCCAGTGCCATCTCATGGGTATCCCGGGATGCTGCAGCCCCGGCGGTGCCTGGACGATCCAAAGCTTTTGGAGCCACATCCAGACCCTTTTGGAGCAGAGGGGGCTGTCTGGAGCAGATCAGGGAAGGTAACACCCGGGGACACCTGGATTTCGAGGTGCTGGCACCAGAGAAGGAGCACACAGCCACCCCCAGGTCTCTCTGCGGGCAGAAAAAAAAAGGAAAACCAGAAAAAAATTGCAATTTTCCTAGGAATTGATGCTTTTCCCTAAGATTTGGGGGATGCAGAACTGGCTGGGAGCAGCCTGGTGGAGCATCCCTGCATCCCAGCATCTCTGGGAGCACCCACGCTGTGCTGGAGCAAAATGCCCAGGCTGGAGATTTTCCCAGTGATAAATCCTTAGAGGGAAAAGAAGGTGAGAGGGATTTTAATCAAAATATGGTTCGACAAAAATATTTGACTGCTTTTCCTGGCATGGAAATGCACGGCGGGATAATTCCATAGTGATGGGGATGTGTTGGAGCTGCAGCCGGGGCTGTGCAGGCAGACCTGGAGATGGCAGTGCAGCCCTTCGGATGGAGAACCTCAGCCCAAATCCCTCTCCTTGGAGTTGCCAGGAGCGAGCCTCAAGAGCCAAACCCTTGTTTGCCTCCTTTTTCCCATCTCCTGCGACTCTGGAAATGGAAGTTGGGTTGTGGGGTTTTGATGTGTGGGATTTGGGAATGAGCCAAATCCAGTGGGGATGAGCTGCTCCAAGATCCCAAAATCTCTGGCCCCAACACCCACAATAAGTCAAATGAAGCCATCCCAACTGAGTGTTTCACTGCAAGGGGCATAAAATATCCATCCAAATTCCTGTGGGAAAACCCTTGAAGTCAAACCCCACCTTTGGGATCTTGTACAACACAGCCACGCTTGGCAAATAATTTCATATCATATTTTTCCTGATTTGGCCAAGTTTTTGCCTGCTTATTTGGAGCTTTTCAATGGATTCCAGCTCTTTTCCATTGCCCTGGGGCACAGGGGAGTGTTCTGGGTTGCCAGGCTTTAAAGGCACATCCCCCTTGGACAAATCCTGAAGTGCAGGGAATCAAACCAGCCAAGACTTTCCCTCATTCCCACACCACGTTTGTGCATCCCTGTCTAAGCAGACTCATTTCAATCCCATCACATAGAGGCAGCTATCCCAAGGCAGGTGTTCCAAGGCAGGTGTTCCAAGGCAGATATTCCAAGGCAGAGATTCCATCTCACCCTTGTCCCAGAGCAAGATGGGTCAGAGGGATATTTTCCAGGACACAATTTCTGGGTTTATTTAATTTCTGGTTTGGAAAATGGAGATTTTTCAGCATTCCCATGAGCAGGTGGGAGCTGTTCTCTCCCAGGAGAGCATTCCCAAAGCCCCAGGATGGTGCAGCCTTGGGGGATGCTGGTGCTGAGACCTGTGCTGGCTCTCCCAGGACAGCTGGGATGAGGGAATGGGACCATTTGCCATCCAACCCAAATATTAAATTGCTAAATTAATGCACATCCTCATCAGGAAAACCCAACAAGTCCCATCAGAGGCCAGACCTCTGTATTGACCTGGAAAGAGCTCGAGCTCGGTGCCTCAGTTTCTCCATGGAAAACAAGGCTTGGGAATTGCAGGGAATGGGATGAAGGCTTGCAGAGGCACGCAGGCCCCTCAGCCTGCACGGATAACAGCGGGAATTAGAAATCCATTAGAAAACAAATCCCATTTGGGGCTGCTTTGGACAGGGCTGAGCTCTCGCTGCTCCGGGGCTGGAGGGCTCCAGGCTTGCGCTGGGCACTGATGCATCTTTTTATTTTTCCAAGGAAAAAAGCAAAAGGGAAGAAGGAAATAGAAGAAGTTGTTTCCTTCCCTGCTGGGCTCAGCTGAGAGGTTTGGGGTTGTTTTCTGCTGTGAGAAATCCAGTCCTGGTGCTCCCCGCCAGGGCCTGTCTGCAGTTCTGGCACTTCTCCTTCCCTGTGTGAAAATACAGCAAAATGGCAATATTCAGCCGGTTTTTTTCTCCAGGAATGGAGAAAAAATGGGATTTTGAGGTGTTTACAAGAGGACTTTCTTCACATCAGGCTGGAGGAGCGATGACCCCAAAGATGAGTGAGGCTCAGCACCCAAAGGAGGCACCTTTGTCCCCTTGTTTTGGGAAATCCCACACTGAGGGTGGGATGGGCTCCTCTTGTTGACTTTGGCTCAGCTCCAGCCAGATCTGCCCAGGGAAGCACATCCCTAAAGGTCCTGCAGGATGACCTGACCCGACCTCCTGTCCAACAGGGCGTTATTTATCCCCCATGGTGCTTCCCAAAAGGGATAGAGCGGCTGGAAAACGGCCCCTGCACCGAGGTCAGCCCCCCAAGGACAAGATTTAATGGCAGTCCTGAGGCCAAGCCCCCAGATCCCCCCAGTTTCTGCCTCCTCTGCCCCAGCATGTCCATGAGAGCCTGGGATGTTTGGAATTTTTGAGGTAACTTTGCTCCTTGTTGAAAAATCACCCCTGAGGAAGCCACTGCCAGCTTTAGCCCTGGCCAAGAAAACTTTTCTGGAGAATAAAAGCAGCAGAATGGAGTAAAGGAACGTGAAATGACTTTTTCCCTGCCTCTGGTTGGGTTTATCCCTGGAGCTGGAACTGGAAGCACAAAGCAGCAGCGAGTGGAGCGTCCAGGAGGAAAAGGGAGAATCCTGCTGGCCTGGAAAGCCCTACAGAGCCACGTGGTGAACCCACAGTGTCAGGTAGGGCCAAGCCATCAGTCAAGGAGGTGTTGTTGCTTTTGGACCAGCTGGTTGTCATCAGCCTCTCCAAGGAACTGGATTTCCAGCAGCTCCTGGATGGAGAAAATCCCTGCAAAGGAGGAGCAGCCCTGAGGCTGCAGCCCTGCAGCTCCTGGCACACAGATCCCCCCTGGAGCCACAGGAGTTTCCTGGTGGAACTTCAGGGTGGGTGTCTGCAGCCCCTCAGCTCTGTGAGGTGATGCTGGCGGGGTTTGCTTTGTTCAGCTGCCGTGGAAATTCAGGCAGAGCTGGCTGGGAATAACCAGGGTGCAGAAGCAGGAGAAGAGGGCACAGACCCAGCTCCAGCACCTGGGACGTGGAATGAAGCTCCATGGAAGTGTTGAAGGCCAGGATGGATGGGATTTGGAGCAATCTGGTCTACTGGAAGGTGGCAGGGGGTGGAATGGGATGGGCTTTTACATCCCTCACAACCCAAATCATTCCATGATATGATAAACCAGCTCCTGGGGGAAGGTTTGGGATGAGGCAGCTGCTGGGGGAAGGTTTGGGATGAGGCAGAGCACCCAGAACAGGACACCACTGACTTGTGCTGGGAAATGGAAGCTCAGGCCTTGCAGCCCCTGGTCCCAATCCCTTCCTTGGAAAGGGATCTGGAACCCCTGGGAAGGACCAGGAGAAAGCCAAGCAAATCCCACTTTCTGTTGTCTGCTTTGCAAGCAGAGGGTTCTGCCTTTCCCTGCAAACCCCCGTGGGCAGCAATGCTCAGGACCAGTCCCAGCTTCCCCATTCCTCGCTCTGGATGTCATTGTGTCACATGGGAATCAGTAAATCTCTTGGATTTAGAGCCAAGAAGCAAAATCTGGGAAGGCCGAGTGCCTGTCTCTGCTGGAAAGGACACGCAGGGATTTTTTTCCTGCCAAAACCACTAAAGAAAATACAATTAAAACCAAAAATCTTCTTTGACTTGCAAAATCAGCCTTGTGCTTGGCAGCCCAGAGATGTTTAATGAATTCCCTCTCTGCTGGGGTTGACTGGTCGGGGTAAACTTTCTCCTGGCTGATTATGAAATCCAATTAATTCCTGCAACGCAGCCTTCGGTGGTTGGGCTGGCAGATAAGCCTGGTCTAAAGCAAGGGCAGCTCCCCTCAGGCTGCACTGAGGACCAGGAGCAGCTCGGTGGAGCAGCTGGTCCCAACCCACTCTTGGATCACACAGGGAGCATCGGGAAGGGCAGTTCTGGGTTCAGGTAACCCCTTCCCTTGGGTCAAATCCCGTTCCCTCTGGAGAAAGGGATTCACTCTCCTGGGTGTTTGAAGGTGGCAAAATGGGAGTGTTTTGCACAGTGATGAGGACACAAATATTTACAAACACAGTGCCATGGATGTACAACCTCAGGCACATTTCTCCACAGAGAATCCCCACGGAGCCACCCTCGGGGACAGAATGGCAGCTCCAAGTGACACAGGCACAGGTGGGTGAAAAACCAGCCCTGGTGGCCAAATGCATTTCATGATGGAATGGCTTTGGTTTGGATTAAACCACGGCAAATTCCCTGCCTTGCTTCCCAAATGCCTTTGCAGCTGCCACCCCAACTTTGCCCTCCAAAAATCAGCATTTCCATGGGATCCACAGTCACCCTCTCAGCCAGGGGAAGGCACTTTGACACAACAAAGGCTTGGAATTAATGAATTCATCCACATTTTGCATGGTTTAGGCTCAATCTCCCGTTTTGCTGTTAACACCCAGTTTATTTCCAGTCCCCAAATGCAGATGTTGGTGATTCCAGCATCCCTGGGCATCTCCTCCCAGCAGCCAAACGCTTTTACCTGTCCTGGCTCTGCTTGGAGGGGGTGAATATCAGCCCCAGCCCAGTCCCAGTGCAGCCTGACCTGAGCTGAACTCCAGCCAGAGCCAGAACTCCCTCATCCCATCCCCTGGGCCGTGTTTTGTTCTCTCCCACGCTGGCACTGAGGTTAATCACGTTCCAGACGGAGGAGCTGCACCTCGGCATGACCAGAATCAGGGATTTAGCCCTAATTAAGGGGTGATGCACAGCCAAAGCCTCCAGCAGCCCGGGGTTCTTCATTAGCCTGATTAATTTGGCTGCTTTGGGGCTCTACTGGAAAGCCCCGAGCCCGGGCTGTAAAAATCCCGGGCTGGAAATCCGAGCTCGCTCAGCCAGCACCTCCTGCTTTATTTCAAGGCTGCGCTCTGCCCTCCCGCCTCCCCCCGGGGCTGTGCCGGGGGCTGAACTCAGACCTCTCCAGGAACCTTAACGAGGCCCTGTTTGCCTAAGAAAACCTCTTTTTTTTTTCTTATTTGCAACGTGATCTCCCCATTTTGCAGCTGGGTAGTGCAGGGCTTTCCCCAGAGCGACCCCCAGCCCAGAGCCACCTCCACCCCTGCGGGGAAAAGCTGCAAGGCCAGCACAGCTTCACTCTCCTGCATGCCCAGGAAAGACAACACCCTTCAAAAAGGGGGTTTTTGGGGAAGTTTCATTCATATCTTGCTGTTTGAAAAGACAGAAAGGTGGAATCAAGGCTCTGCTGGGACACACGGGGCTGGGTGTGGGAAAGCCTGGATGCGAAATTGTCTCTTTGGTGGGGTTTGTGTTGATGTTCAGATGGTCTGAGGGTGCCAAGGTTCAGGCTGAGATGTCCAGGTTTGATTTCCCAGGGACTTTACTCAGACCTGATGCCACAGTGAATCAGATTGGGATGCTGAGAGGGGAAACACCAGTGCCTGGCACCCTGTTCCTGCCTGTACCTGTGGGAATCGTGGGTTTGGGGACACCTTTGTGGATCAGAAATGGCTCCAAACCCTCCAGGGATCTGTATTCCTCTTTCTTCATATGATCCACAAGCTTTGCTCCCCCAAAGTCCTTTTTTTTTCCTCTCACTGGGATGGTTTTTCCCTGTTTCCAGGACTCCTGGGGACAGGAGGAGCCCAGCTGGAGCTGCAGAGGCAGATGAAGAGCATGGAATTCCCTTGGGGGAAAAGAGACAACTTTGAGGGAAAACTGAGTGGGAAGGGGCAAAAGGGGCTAAAGAGAGGTTCTGCCAAAGGGATGGGGCTGGGCAGGAGGGTGGGACTTCAGTCTGAGGATCTGTGGGGGAAAACTCCTGAATTTATCCCACTCGACTCTGCTCAGGTGAGACCCCACCTGCAGAGCTGCCTCCAGCTCGGGGCAACCCAACAGCAGAAGGACCTGGAGCTGCTGGAGCGAGGTGAGAGGAGGCCCTGGAGATGCTCCCAAGGCTGGAGCCCCTCTGGAGCCAGGCTGGGACAGCTGGGGGTGTTCACCTGGAGAGGAGAAGGATCCAGGGAGATCTCAGAGCCCTTTCCAGGGCCTAAAGGGGCTCCAGGAGAGCTGGAGAGGGACTGGGACAAGGGATGGAGGGACAGGACACAGGGAATGGCTTCCCACTGCCAGAGGGCAGGGATGGATGGGATATTGGGAAGGAATTGTTCCCTGGGAGGGTGGGGAGGTCCTGGCACAGAGAAGCTGTGGCTGCCCCTGGATCCCTGGAAGTGTCCAAGGCCAGGTTGGAGGGGGTTTGAAGCCCCCTGGGATAGTGGCAGTGTCCCTGAAGCCAGGTTGGAACAAGTGGTTTATGAGGTCCCTTCCAACCCAAACCACTCCAGGATTCTATGGAATTTTCTGTATTTCCCTTGGCTTAGGGTTGAGAGCAACCCCTTTCCATGTGAGAACAACTCCATGCACAAACCCACCTGTGAACGGGCACCAACCCTGGCTCAAATCGAATAATTGTTAAATAATACCAGCAGTTATTAGGAAATAAACTCATTTCCCTGCTTGATTTTTTTTTTTTATTTGAAGCATCAGACGTGGCCGCAACGGAGGGATAGGGATAAATAAAGAAATAAAGGGAAAGGAATCATATGGAAGCAATTAGCAGGAACTTCAGTCAGGAAAAGCTGGAGGTGCTTGTAGCATTAGGGCTCAAGTGATGGGCGCTGCGGGGCCATAACTCACCCACACTCCGTGGCATTTTCCCTGCAGATGTGCGTTTTCTGCAGGAATATCAGCTTACCCCTTGGAAAAATCAACCCGGGGAGGGCTGTCCAGCCCTGGAAGCGCTCCGGGGAGTATTGGATGTTGGGGTTTACCCACGGGCTGGGGGAGAGATGGGTTCCTTGGGAACTGGGGTTAAGGTGGCAGCCAGAGGGGGAGGTTGGATGCTTTGTCTTGTGAGAAAGGAAATTTCCCTGGTTGTAGAATTCCCAGGAATGTGGACAGGTACTGGAGAAGGCAAAACTTTTCCATTTTTGGGAAGAAGGGCAGGGAGAATTTGGAGTTTTTTGAGGAAGATGCTCTCCATGCCCTGCTCACCACACACAGCAAGAGCAGCTCCAAAGATCGACTCCATCGGAAACAGTTTGGTGATTCCAAAGGAAAAAATGACCCTTTGCTCCATGAAAAGAAGCTTTGGTTTTGATCTTTTTCCCTTCCCCAGCGCAAGGCTGCAGGAAATGCTGGGCTTTCCCATGGGGCTGGGATTGTAATTCCCAGTCAGAGTTATACCACAGAGCCCCTTGGAAGGGCGATGCATCCAGGATTTTCTGCGAGGCTTTTTGGGGGATAAATTATTCCCTGAGGAGGGGATGCTCCAAGGCCCCTGGGGAGATCAGCAGGACCCGTGGAGGGCTCTCAGGCCTCAGCTGAGGAATTTGGGATGCTGCCCAAACGGAGGGGCAGGATGGGGCCGGAGAGGCTTTGAAGGATGAGAGGATGGTGAGGCACCAAACAGGGGACAGGAGGAGGCTGTGGCTCATCAGCTCAATGAGAACATAACAGAGATCCATTGGCCCATCCTAATTTAACTTATCCCAGCTAAAACTCCTCCCATTGTCATCTGTGGGGAGATCCAGGGATTCTGGAGAGCGATGGGGGAGGAATGGCAGGGCCAGCCCCGATCCCTTTGCTCGAGGCCACCCAACAGCTCCTCCCTGCTGATGTCACAGGGGACACCAGGGACAGACCCTCGGCTTTCCAGACCCTCGGAATTGGGATATTTTTCTGTTCCACATCCCACCTCCAGGTTTTGGGAATGAAAACTTTCCAGCACTGCTCCCTGCCCGCACGGAGGGCGGAAGAAATGGTTGTGGAATGGATTCAGGGAGTGCTGGGATGGAACAGTTTTGAATTTGGGGTTTGTTTTCCATCATGTCTTGAGGGAAATTCCACCTCCCTGGATTGTGGTGTGGCACAGGAGATCCATTCAGAAGGAACAGGGAAAACAACACCTGCCAGACCCAAACCTTCACCTGCCTCCTGTTTTTAGGGTGAAAAGTGATTTTTTAAAATTTATGTATCTCTGGAAATGCCATTCCATCATCCCATCCAACGCCAGTGGGAAACAACCCTGTGAATAAACCCTTCATCCCTCTGCCTGTGAGATCCCAAAGCCTTTGGAAAACAAAACTCTGTTTCCCCATCCCACTGATATTAACCCACAGTGAGTTCTCAGCCCTTTAGGGGGGTGTTTTCAGGAGGAAAATGCTAATGGATGTAAAATCCCCTCTCCAAGTCACCATAAACCCACAGCATCGTCCCCATCAAAGGGCTCTGCAGGGCAAAGGGTTCCCAGGGGGCCTGTGAAGGGTGGGATCACTTTTTATAGGGGAAAAATAGTGGAGGGAAAGCAGGAGAGGAAAAAAACCCTGGGGGACTAAAAAAAAAANAAAATGGAGGGAAAAAAAGAAGAGAAGAAAAAAATCCGGGGGTAAAAAAAAAAAAAAAAAAAGATAACAAGGAAAAAAAAGAAAGGAAAAAAACAAATAGAAAAATTAGATGGAAATGAAAATATTGCAAGGGAAGAATAGAAAGAAAAAGGAGAAATAGAAAAGGAAGAAAACTTTAAAGAAAAAGGAAAGGGAGAAAAAGAAGAGAAAAGGCAAAGGGAAAAGTAGAAAGGAAAAACAGAAAGAAAATAGGAATCAAAATGGAAAGAAAAAAGCATGAAAAAAGCATGAAAAAAGAGGAAAGAATAGAAAAAATAGAAAAAATAAATAGAAAAGTGGAAAGAAAATGGAAAGAAAGAACTATAAGAGAAAAATAAATAAAAATAGGAAATAGTAGGAAGATAGGAAAAGAAAAAGTAGAAAAATAGGAAAAATTAGAAAAATAGAAAAAAAAGAGGAAAAAATAAGAGGAAAAAATAGGAACGTAAAATACAAAAAATAGAAAGAAATTTGGAAAAAATCAGAAGGAAAAAAAAGAAAAAATAGAATAAAATAAATAGAAAGACATAAAGAAAGAAAATAAAAACCCTAAAGAAAAATGGTTCCTCACAATCCTGGCACGGAATTGGAAAAGCAAATCCCACGGTGTCTCCAGTCCCAGGTTTGGTGCCGCAGGGAATTCCCGGCAGGAATTCTTTATCCAGCCCCAGATCCCGGCTGTTCCCAGAGGGAGTCGGGAGCAGATTCCGTCCTGCCCATGGCTGTGGGGAACAACGAGGGACGGGGAGGGGACGGGGCCGCTTTGGGGCCCGGCTGTGGTCCGTGGGGACAGCAGGACAATGGCAGGAAAGGGCAGGGGAGCGGCGCAGGGATGGGGAGGGAAGGGCCGGGACCTGCGAGGGATTCAAAGCAAACGGAGCCGATCCCTCAGGGAGCGCCTGCTCCGGATCCCACCGAGCCTGGAAACCCGCCTGGAGCCGCACAACGGGAATGGGCAGGGGAGGGAGGAAAGGAAGGCTCTTCCCGCCCCTCTCCACCTTGAACATCCACCTATTCCCACCAAAACCTGCGCTGTGCCGTCCCAGCTGGAAAAGGGATGGGATCAGCTCCTCCCCTGCCCTTCTCTGCCCATTAATTTGGAATTTGGGATGGTGGTTGACCAAAGTGGAGAGGAAAAGCTTTTGGCCTCACATCATCCCTCTGTGCCAGAGCACAGATAAATCCCTGCCGTGGATAAATCCTACCATGGATAAGTCCTACCATGGATAAATCCTCGCCATGGATAAATCCTCACCAAGAATAAATCCTCACCATGGAGAAATCCTCACCATGGATAAATCCTCACCATGGATAAATCCTCACCAAGAATAAATCCTCACCAAGAATAAATCCTCACCATGGAGAAATCCTCACCATGGAGAAATCCTCACCATGGAGAAATCCTCGTCATGAACAAATCCCTGCCATGGCCAAATCCCTGGATGGACAAATCCCTGGCATGGATAAATCCCTGGATGGATAAATCCTTGCCATGATAAATCCTCACCATGGATAAATCCTTGCCATGAACAAATCCCTACCATGGATAAACCCCGGGATGGATAAATCCCTGCCGTGGATAAATCCTTGCCCTGCTTTCCTCAGCCGACAGATCACCATTGATTTTTCCTGGCAGCCTTCGGAAAGACATTAAGGCACTATTGGACAATGGCAAAGTGGAGGTTTTTACCATGGAATGCCCCTTTCCTGCCTGGAAAGGTCACAGGAAAGGGGATTTTGTGTCAGCAGCAGCTTCTCTCCAGAGCCAGTTGTGCCCGGATACTGAAAAATTGGTGGGACTATAAGAGATTATTCCAGAGTTTTCCCCACTTCCATCCATAACTTCCCCCAGCGAGGAGCAGGGACCACTTGTAAAGGTCACCAGAGAAGGCTGAAAATGGAGGAGGAAATGGTCCTTCATGAAAAATCCATGGGAGCTCCTGAGCTGGGGACACAACCTCCTGCATCCCTCAGTCCTACTGCCTGTGGAATATTGTAATTCTTCGGATTAATTCAGCTTTTACCTACAAAAGAAAGTGACATTTTAATATTTCCAAGCTCACTTCTGTGTTAGCACTGAATAAATCCCCAGCTCTGCTTTGCCACTCACTCTTCTCTCCCAGGGCCACCTTTTCCTGCTGTTTAACAAGGAACTGCTGTCACCTTAAATAGGAAGAGCTTTGGAAATCGGATTTTGCATCTCCCAGGCCCCTTTTAAAGAGCTCCTCACAACATTCCTGGCACTATCTTTTAATTACATTGCAAGACATCTCATCGTGGCATGTCCGTGATCCCAGCTCAGCCTTTCCTCATGAATATTTAACCGGCATTTTTATGGCACGTGTCGGGAATCTCGGGAAGAAATGGAAGACAAGTGATGAAAGACTTGGGGAAAAAGACGTGTGTGGATCATGAAAAGGAAAATAACGTCAGGAAGGCTCCTGGGGCACGGGGCAGCAAGGAAGGAGCAGCACAGCGTTAAATGTGATCACAGAAAGGAATAAAACCCTGGGAACTGGGAGGATTTGGGAATTGCTGGCAGCAGTTCAGGCCCCAGGGAAGGCTGGCGGGACAGATGTGGGGTCTAAGGGAGCTGCTGGGGGGGCACAAAAATGGTCAAAAACCAGTGTGATGATGGTCATGGGCCACTTTAGTCACCTGTGGTCCAAGGATCCTGGTCTTCCAGTGTCCTGGCACAAGACATCATTCCCAAATAATTTTCTCAGTTACTTAAGCTTGGCAAGTAACACTTCAACCTCAGCTGTGCCTGACTCAGAGCAAGGAGGGACTTATTCCTCCCTTATTTCCAAGGCTGAGCTCCTGAACTTTGCAGGGAAAACAACTTCCCTCTCCTGGTGAAGCTTTTCTGTTCTGCATCCAATAAATATTCATTGGACAGGAGACGAGAGTCGGGAAGAGGGAAAGGCTGGGGCTACAATGGGCAAGGAGCTTTGAACCTCTGCTCCAATGGTCAAATCAAGACAATAGAGAGGCTGTCTGCTCCCAACAGCTCGGAGAATCCCTGTCCGAGGGCTTCACTCCCACGTGGATAAACTCTGCTTTCCTCTGGATCCTCCAAGGCTGCAATAACTCCGTGTCCCTCAGCTCATGGGGATCTGGGCTGTGTAATCTCCTCAATCCCTTTCTCCCCAGCTCACTCCTGAGCTTTTGGGAGGCTGCCTTCTCCCGGGGTGCTGCTCTGCAGGCCGTGCTCCAGGCTGGGAGTGCAGGGATAAAATGCAGCTCCCCCAGCCGAGGCAGGGAGAAGGTGTCAGGCCTAAGGAAGCCCTGTTGGTCCGGGTCCAGCCGAAATGTGTTGCAGGTGCTCGGTGAGGAGCAGAGCCCAGATAATGAATAAAACGTGCGGGGGCTGCAGCCTGCGGTGAGTGTGACAGGCTGGGCTCCCCGGGCCGGGGAAGCAGATGAGAGATGAGCTGGAGCTCGGCTGAAGAGCTCGTAACTAATCCAAGATGTTGCTCCGTGCGGCCGCGCTGCTGCGGGGAACGGGGCGAGCCAGGGCTGCACGGATCCAGGGAAACGGGGAGCGGCTGGAGCCGTCCTGCAGCTGATAGCAGGACGTGACCTCTGGCCACTGGTGATATAACTCTGTGCATTAAAGGGAGGGGTGTCTGCATCCCTCTGCTCTGACCCTGCTCTGGCCGAGCCCAAAGGAGAAGCCAAAAGGCAGAAAACGCATCGGAGGTGCCAAAGCCGATTCCACGGAAATGCACAGGCTGGAACCCCCAGAGCCCTGCAGGATTATCTGGGCTCTGAGGTCAGCTCAGTGAGGAGCAGGCAGCAAATCAAGAATTGCTTTAGGAGCAGCGATTCTCTGGGATTTATCCTGCATGGATCCCCAGCACCCTGCCAGTGCATCCCAACTTGTGCTGAGGAATTGTCCCAAGATTGGCCATTTCCCCCCTTTCTGAGCCAGGATTTTCTGTAGGAAGTTGACTTTTTGTGCTACCAGTGCTCTCTGGAGGGTCTGAGGACAGGAGGTGGAACTGAATCCACATGGAAAAATGACCTGGGAATGTGCCCAGTGCAGTGACATCAGCACTGGAGGTGCACTGGGACCGTCTGCTCCCTGCCCAGCACATCCCAGTGAGTTATCCTGGCTTCGCTCCAGCCCAAGGAGGAACTAAAATAGCATCCAGCCTGTGCTGTGAACACCCCCATTAATGAATTAATTCTTTTCTGATCCATTTTCACTATGCCTGCACTTCCTTTCACATCATTACTCTTAATTAGGGATCCAAATATTCCCCCAAATCCACCCACGCTGGGGCTAAATTAGGCAAAGGAAGGGTGAGCTACGTGCTCCAGGTCAGTGCTGAGCGCAGCTCCTGCAGCTCCTCTGCTCTTCAAGGGTGTTTTTTTCCTTCCACAATTTCTTTCTCTCAGTTTTTGGACCTCACCCCATCCATCCGCGTTGTCTTTGTGACCAGGAAAAAACAAAAGGGTTGATTTGTGCCATCACAAATTAAAAATAGCCTGAAGTGAAGGCTGGGGGAAAGTGCTGACTTTGGAACCCAGGGCTGTGTCTGCAGCTGATTCCAGGCAGCTCAGTCATTTGTCTTCCAATTAATTCAATTTTGTTTGCTATGTGCTGTATTCAGGAGGATTCTTGGGAGCTGCACAGCTGAGTTCCCGAGGATCCCAGCACCCCTGATCTCAGCAAACCCAGAGCTGCTGCCCAGAGAGCGTTCCTGGGCTCAGGCCTTGAGCTCCAGGACAAGATAACAGAAAATGCTCAAACAACGTGGTGTTACCCAATCCCATCTTGCAAAATTCTGCAGGTTTGGGAATCCAAAATACAACATTTGGCTTTAGGAGCATCCTCAAATGAACCCTCGCTTTTTGCTTTTAACCTGGGTTTTATTCCTGGTGGGAAGCTCTCTCCACTTCCCAGCTTCCTCCAACCTGCTGATTACCTGCTGTTCTTCATGGATAACTTTGAGGTGTCCTGGGAGCTGCAGGGTCTCACGCTGACCTCAGGTGTTACTTTACACCAGCCCAGATCCCTGCTCCGAACCCTTTTCCCTTCATTCCTGTCTGCAGCCCTCTGGATTCCCTAACCCAGATGGCTTCTCCCTGTCAAAAACATTCCCTGTTGTAACTCCAAAGGCAGCTGCTCAAGAGCTCGGGCTTGGACCTGTTCCTCTTTCCAAGAGGAAAGAATGAAGGAGAGCACAGGCTTCCAAATCCACCCTGAGTTGCCAAAAATCCTTTCACACCAAACATGTGTTTTGCACAGGAGTTCACTCTCTGCCAGAGATTCATTTTGGCAAGGGTTTTTCATAAAAAAAGAGCTAAAATCCCAGGAGAGCTGTAATTCTTTGTATTCCAGAGCCTGCTGATTCCTATCTGGAGGTCAGATGTGGATTAAAGTCGTGCATGTAAAGTCATAACCTCGCTTTGAAATCCAGAGGCACCTGGAGAGCACCAGGACAGGGAGAGCCACGCTCGGGGTGCCCCGTGAGGCTGCTCAGTGCAGCGAGGCAGGAATTGCCCTGCACAGGTGGATTTTCCACACCAGTGGACCCGTTTGGGATCTCAGGAGGCAGCTTTGATCTCCGAGCCCATCGGGATCCACCCTTCCTTTCCTGCTGCACCATCCCAGGCTGCAGCCAGACAGCTCCTGCATCCATCCGTGTGTCTCCTTGTCTTTATCTGGGAAGAGGTGAACTATTTTTGAGGATGGTGATGAATAGGATCTCTCTTCAGGTGCAGTTCCAGGAACCAGGAATTTCACACACAGATATGATATAGACACACACACACACATATAAATGTGTATCAGTGAATTCCCGGCGTGCACACACGTGGGGTGTTTATGGCTCACTTCCCAGCCCAAAGAGGAAACTCTAAGCCCTCTAAACTCCAAACCCAGCAGGTATTTTGGGGAATTGACTCATCCCAGTCCCAGTTTTGAGAGTTCCATAACTTTTCCAGCCAGGCCATGGAGCAGGTGGAGCTTTGCACAGACTGAAGGAGTCACAACATCCATTGGGAAGGTGAAACTGCCAAAGGCTCATCTCCTGGTCCCAAAGCCTTTTCCCCACATGCCTCCACAAGCCCTGAGAGATCCCAAAGTCTGGTTGGAAGTTCATTTTGGCAGATTGGAGAAGATGAAGAACCACGAGCCAGCTGCCTTCTCCTTCCCCTCCTTGTGCACCCTCAAGGAAATGCCAACACCTCCAGTTCTGCTGCAATGAATCCCATCCTTTAGGTCCCGCCAGGGAAGGGAATGTGGCAAAAGAGAGTTTCTCCTTTGTTCTTTGTTGCTATTTTCTGTGCATTTTATTCATTTGGTTGTTTTACCAAAGCTCCAGGTGGGGCTCCGTGGCTGGAAGAACTGATCCCAAAATGGACATCAGTGAGCACAGCCTGGATTTCCAGAGGCTCTCCCTGGATTTAGTTATTTTCCTGCCATGAAAGCCAGACTGGAGCGCCCTGACTTCAGAAAAGCATTTCACAGAGTCATGGGTGAAAGAGCTGGAAAATGTTTTAATTGACTTTTGAAATTGCCATTAAATTGCCATCGAGGGATCCTCCAAGATGTCCTTCCCATCAGCCAAATCCATCAGAAAATTCACCTCTGCACCCCCACCAGCCCCTGCCCCTTCCCTCCTTTTGCCCAGTCCTCGTTAAAATTGGAGAAGAAAAATACAGAAGGCAGGAATGAAGGAAGGAAAAAGGGTAAGGAAGAAAAGAAATCTCCAAAAAGTCAGGGGTGACTCAAAATCTGAGGAATGAATCCATTCCCCAAACCATCTTCAGGATTTCGTGGATCTCTGAGCACTTGCTGGTCTCTGTTGTAGGAATGTATTTCCTGGATTCCATGGATGGAAAAGGCACTTTTCCCTATCAGTTGTGGCTCACAGACCTGGGCAGGTTTCTCAGGGATAACAGTTGGGGGTAAAGTGAGAAGTTTCCCTGTTCCAGCACAGCTTGACAAGTTTATTCCATGCTTTTGCTTTCCTGTTATTTTTCTCCATGGTTTCACATCACTCAGTGAGTTTTGCATCCTTCTTCTGTATCTGGCCATCGCTGCAGTCCAGGATCTTTGAGCACCTCCTTTATTTTCAAAAATTTGGAGGGATCCCAATTTTTATTCCTTTCCCAGTGTCTATAGGGAGTCAAGAGCCTTCCTCTCCCAAAGAATGTAGGGAGCCCACAGAACATCCAGAGGGAACATCCCCACGGTGGGCAGGAAAAGCTCACAATCTCATGGATCCAATGGCAGCCAGAGATCCAGCTTGGGTGCCTTTTGGGGTCTCTGCACCAAAGGGATTTTGCTCAGTTTTCCCAGGAAAACAGCTCTGCCGAGATCCCAGCGCTGCCAGGCAGAGCCTCACTGTGCCAAGACCTTCCTGGTTTCCTATGGCAGCCCAGCCTCAGCTTCCATTGGGTATTTGCCTTCAAAGAAACAAGAAAAACCCCATAAATCTTCATTTTTTGCCAAAATCTCCACATGGTGGGACGGAGATGACAAGGAGAACAAATATTCTTGGAAACTACTATTATTTCATAACGCTGTGGAATCAGGAGAGAACAGACTGTTTAGGGAAAGAATTCCCGTTCTCCCTGACATGCCAGGTCCTGCAGCAGCTGCTGGGGATGCGGGGAGAAGGTGGCCAAGGAGAGGAATTAGGCAGCGATTCCAAATGAGTCTGGAAGGTGCTGAGAGATACCAATAAAGACGGAGCAGGTTCGGAGCGGGTCAGGGCAGCGGGAATTTCTGCCGGTAACAAATGTGTCTGGCTGCTCCCCCGATGAGCTCATGGAGCTGACAGGATCTGGTAATGCTTTGCAGACCTCAGGTGTTGTTATCCTACCCCGAGCCTGAACCCGCCGGGAAAACCGCCCGGAGGAGGGAGGTGGGAAGCAGCCGTGCGGTGGTGGGACAGTCCCAGCAGTGGGGTTGGGATGTCTGTGGAGGTGGGATCAGGATGCTCATGGCGGAGGGAGGGAGATGCCCAGGATAGCAGGATTGGGATGCCCAAGGCAGTGGGAGGGAGATTCCCAAGGTGGTGGATAGAGAGAACCGTTGTGGTGGGAAGGAAATGCCCATGGTGGTGAGATTGGAATGCTCATGGTGATGAGATGGAGACACCCATTGCAGCGGGATGGAGATGCCGTGGTGTTGGGATGGAGATGTCCGAGGCAGTGGGATGGAAATGCCCATGGCTGTGGGACAGAGATGTCTGTGGTGTCGGGATGGAGATGCCCAAAGCAGTGGAATGAAGGTGTTGGGGTGTTGGGATGGAGATGTCCATGGCAGTGGGATGGAGATGTCCAAGGTGGTGGGACGAAAACGCCCATGGTGGTGAGATTGGGATGCTCATGGAAGTGGGATGAAGATGCCCATGAAAACTGAATGAACATTCCCCTGGTGCTGGGATGGAAATTTCCAAGGCTGTGAGATGAAGATTCCCATGGTGTTGGGATGTACATGCCTGAGGCTGTGGGGATGGAGATGCCCCGGGCAGTGGGACGGCGATGCCCAGGGCAGTGGGATGGAGATGGCCGGGGCAGTGGGATGGGGATGCTTAGGGCAGTGGGACGGCGATGCCCGCGGCTGTGGGATGGAGATG
>VZTJ01002349.1:21653-34711 GCA_013397795.1 Orthonyx spaldingii | reverse complement strand
CAGAGCAGCTGTGGCTGCCCCTGGATCCCTGGGCGTGTCCAAGGCCAGGCTGGACACTGGGGCTGAGAGCAGCCTGGAATAGTGGAAGGTTGGCAGGGGGTGGGATGAGATGAGCTTTGAGGTCCCTTCCAACCCAAACCATTCCATGATTCCATGACTCTGTAGACCCAAACCACCCATTCCCAGCCCTTGCAGAGATGGTGCTCAACATCCTTCTCACGGGCGTTAGAAGCACTGATGGATACAGGGATGCAGGGATACAGGGATACAGGGGTACAGGGATACAGGGATACAGGGATACAGGGATACAGGGATGGTTTTATTTTTGCGACACCACAGGGGAAAGTTTCCAAACTGGAGTTGCACTGTCTGTAAACAGCTGAGTCAGCAAAACACAAAAAAATCCCAGTTTTTCATCCCGGAGCTGTGATGCCACCACGGGTAAGGGGTGTTCAGGCCTGTTTGAAGTGCAAATCCCAGCTCCCCCTGCACTCTGGAGCCACCAGCAATGTGTCCGTGAGCCAGAGATCTCCCGTTGCCCCCTGGAAATCTGAAAGGCATCAGCACGCTCAGGAAAAGGAGGAAAAGGAAAATGTGTTTGCCAGTTGCAGCAGATGTGAGGGCAGTGTCCTGGACAGCTTTTATTATTCTATAAATACCAGGGGCAGGAGGTTGTTATTAACCACCACTAATTAATACAACGTGCACTGTCCAATTAACGGCGTCCTGTCCTCCTGTGCACAGGGGGAATTCCCAGATGTGGCACGAAGCTGGCAGAAACTGGGATCAGGCAGGAGGATCCCCAAATCGCGTCCCCCTGAGCCTGGAGGATGAGCTGATCAGGAAAGAGATGATGGTGAATGCTGCAGACATCAAAGGCTGCAGGAGCACCTCCCTGCACATCTCCCAGGCCTCGCAGGGATTGCCAGCGCCCAGCCCAGAGAGCCCAGCTCGGAAAGGAAAGGTGGTGAAGGGAACAAATCCCAGAGCTGCAGTTGCTCCCTGTATGTTCATGAGCTACTTCCATGCACCGTTAGCACAGCAGAGAGCTCCAGAACATCTGCACACCCAAGGACAGCACCTGGCTCCGAGGAAACCCCGCCCTGCGCGGCACAAGATGCGGAAATGTCCGGCTGACTCCTCTGGATGCTGCCGGAAAAGCCTGGAGAGCATTTCATTAATGGACGCTCTTGCTCCTCTTCCAGAAATATGAGGCTGAAACATCTTCCAGAAATATGAGGCTTCCAGAAATACCTGAGGCTGGATGTTTGCAGCGGTGCTCCGGAAGTCGGGAGTGATGGATTTCCAAAGCAAGCCAAGGAGATATTTGGGTGCGAAGGTGGACGGGTTGTGCTGAGCCCCCGGGAGCTGGGTCAGTGCAGGGGGGGCAGGGACCTCCTGGTGTGTGAAGGGAAGAAGCTGAAATGTGCTGTGGTGGAAAAACGGGAGAGTATCTGGCACTGATGTGGGAAATCAGGAGCTTTCAGAACTGCCTGTGTGGACCAGGATAAATTTATTCCATGTTGGGTTTGTGCACAGCAGCAAGGGTGGCATTCAGCACCCAACACAGCCCCTGTCTGCCTGTGACTCGGAGCCATCAGGATCAAAGCAATGATTTCGGGGAAACTGGGAGTCGTTTTCCACTGCAGCCACACAATGCCAGGGCAGCGGGTTCTGGGAGCTCTGGCAGCACTGCCGGTGCCCATGAGGAGTTTGCTCCTCTGCTCACTGGTGGAAGTGTCCTTCAATCCCCTGCGGTGACCGGTCAGTGGTGACCCTCAGTGCAACTCCTGAGCTGGGTTTGGGAGCCCCAGTTCTTCCCCGAGCAGCCTGGAGCATCCCTGGGGCCAGCGGGCCAGGGATTGCTCTCCGAGCAAGCAAACAGCAAACCTGCTCTGCCTGCTGCTCCCAACCCAGTTCCCAGTGAATGGGAGCCAATAAATGGGATCCAAACTAACTCTGGGAAGGGACCAGCTCTGGTCCCTCAGTGTCTCTGCCCTGACCCTACTGGGTGTTCCTGGATGGAGGAGGGACCCCAAACACCAGGAGCACTTGGAAACTTCTCCCCTCATCATCACTGACAAGCCCAGGGTTTGTAACTCTGGAAAGGCTCTCGTTTGGATTCCCACCAGTAAATTTTGGCCCAGTACTTTGAGATGGCTCCCTGAGGGATTCTCATGGTGGGAGAGAGAAGCCAGGCCTGGGTATATGCCTGGTGTTATCCTCTTTAGGCTTGGCCTGGAGTGCAAATGCATTCCTAAAGCTGGTGGCTTGGAATTTAGTCCTGAGGACGTTATCCCAGCCTCTTTCCTGAGCAACCTCCCACTTGTAACGTCACCTCCACCTTCCCCAGCCCCTCTGCGTGCTCAGGCCCGGGTGATTTAACATCAGTTAAGAGCAAGGGAAGAGCACAGGGGGATTGCAGCAAAGGGGTTGTAAAGTCCCTCCCTTGGAGGCACAAATCCCACACCCAGCCCACGGCTGAGCCGCCCACGGCACTTTGGCTGCAGGCTCCTGGTGCTGAGGTGTGAGGGAGAATGAGCTGCACTGCGAGCAGCTCCGTGATTTATTTTATTGCCTGTGTGCACAAGAGTCTTGGCACTCTGAGGGGAGGCCGCTGCCAGCTCCAGGCCAGCCGGGCTATCCCTGGTGGAAAATGAAATGGATGAAGGGGAACAGGTTTCCAGAATAGCAGAGTGAGGGAAGCAAACGCTCCTCCTGGAACATCCGTCTCTAATTCCCGGACCTTGGAGCAGTCTGGCAGCCGGGCTGGGGTGAGGAGAGCTGATGGAACCCCCGCCAAGCCCTTGTTCCCAGCTCCATCTGGGCTGTCCAGCAGGGAGAACATCCATCCCCTCAAAGCCATGTGAGGGCCTTTTCCAGGCCATTCCCATGTCCTGCCCTGAGGCTGCTGCGTGATTCCTCCGGCACAGGCCCAGGGCAGGTGCCACCACCTCACCTGCCGGGGTGGGAGGTGGATGAAGCCCCCCGGGTGATCCATGCGCTGAGGAATTCCTGGCATCTTTCCTGCCTCACCAGGCACTCAACGCAGCTCAACTCATCTCAGCTCAACTCAGCTCAATTCAACTCAACTCAATTCAGCTCAATTCAACTCAGCTCAACTCAATTCGACTCAACTCAACTCAGTTCGACTCAACTCAGTTCGACTCAGCTCAGCTCAGCTCAACTCAGCTCAACTCAGCTCAACTCAGCTCAAAGTTTTCAATCTTCTAGAGGCTTTAATTCTGAGCCTAAAACTCCCAAAGCTCCCAAACTCATAAAATCTGTCAGAAAAGACCACCTGGCTCACCCAGGGGTGGCAGACGAGCATGCAAACCCAGGCACAAAAGGTGTACAAAGGGGAAAATATCCATGTGCAAGGAGGGAAATACCCGTGACAGGCCTGTGCCCCAAAAATCTGAGGTGTCAGCCCTGCCTGGGGATCCTCCAATGCCTCGGCAGATGCTCTCAGAATTCCCTGATTCTTCCCCTCCTCGTGGTTAAATATTCCAGGCTGTTACCGTGTGCTCAGGTATTCCCTGCACTGGCAAACTGAACGATGGAGGAGCAAAAGGCTGCTGGGAACTGGGATTTACCCATCTCAGCTGAGGATCTCAAGGAAATGGAGGGGTCCCCAAGGCTTGGGGGGAATTGTGTTGCTTCTTGTTCCTGTTTGCCCAGGATTTCTGGTGAGGGGGTTTTAGTGCAGACCTGGGAGATGCTGCGCTGAGAGATAATTAATAGATAATTAATAGATAGTTAATATCCTCTTTGTTATTCGGCCTCATCTCATGTCCCTGAGCCCACAAAAGGACAATTTTCCCCCCTGCAAAGCAGAGTGGGGCATTGCTGTGAGCCCTTCCCTGCCCCTCCTCTCTCTCAGATGGCATTTCCTCAAGGACGGGGGACAAATCCTGCAAATTCCATACCAGAGGGCAGGATCCAGCCCTCAGGCCAAGAACCAGCCCAGAAACAGCTCTGAGATGGCGTTTCCAGCCTTTACCAGCCTGCTGCTCCCAGTGTGGGGTCCTCCTGTCACTGCAGGACTCTGACACGGTGTGATCCCAGCCCAGGCTCCAGGGAGAGCGCTCCCTCTTCTTCTCCTGGCAGGGCTGCTCCGTGGCCGGAGCTGGGAGCTGCAGAAGGATCCTGGGAGGAGGCTGGAGCTGGGATGTGCTGGGGTTATCTCTTTAACAGGTTTCTCCTGTCCCTGAACATATGTGCAGGAACACAGCCCTGGAAAAATATGTGAGTGGGTGAGCTTGGCCCCGGCGCTCTCCCAGATGGGACATTCCAGAGCCCACATCACAGAGCCATCAGCCGGGCTCTGACAGAGCTGCCAGCACCTCCAGCCTCTAGCAGAGCCCAGAAACGGCCGTATGATCCCTGCTCCCCCCAAAAACTCCTCCTTGCTCTCATTTACAAGCAGGAAATGTTGGCAAAAGGGGAAAAGTAGGGGGAAAAAAAAAAAAAGAAATGAGAGGGAAGAACAAAGCTTCCAGAGGAAAACATGGAAGAGGTGAGACATGAGGAGCAATACTGCAGAGCCCACTGCACCCCAAGGGGCACAGACACCAACACCCATCCCCAGGGTGCCCAAACCCAGCTGCTTTGGGCCCATTTTCCAGCAGCCCCTGCAGAGCTGTTCCACAGCATCTCCCGGTCCCCTCCTGTCACTTCCAGGGCACAGGGAGATGCTCCAAGGTTGCTCAGCCCTTACAAGTGGTAGCAGCACCTTGCCCACAGAGGGGATTTTTGGCTTTAAGCAGCACCAACCCCACATTTTTCGGGCTGGTGCTGAATGTGGAGCACTCCCAGCCTGATCCTGTTTCCATCTGCGCAGAAGGGAGGTTTTGCTGAGGCCAGGGTGACATCCCCCAGCTGGGATGCATTTCAGCAGCTCCAGAGGCTGTTCCAGGCTAAAGAGCTGTTTCCCTGCACACAGCCGAGTGTAATTCCCAGGAAAACCAGCTGAGCCCTTGGCCTGAGCTCAAAACACATTAGGAAATCAAAAGCATTTATTTTATCCAATTTTTCTCCCGAGCTTTGCTCAATACTCCCCAGAACAAGGAGCTTTAATAGACTTTGGTTTGTGACTGCAGACACCTTCCATAGCCTGGCTCTTTCATCACGTGGGAACTTGGACATCCATCATCTGGAATCCACTTAGTGCCGTGCTCTCCTTCCCTGCTCCTGGATTTGCATTTTGTCCACTGGTGCCTAATGAATTTAGAGTGTCAGGGCTTGTAAATCATTAAATCCAGCAACTCTTTGCATCCCATTTTCTACCAAGAATCCCTCAGAGCCTTAAAGGTGTTTAAAACCTCTCAGGGCCAGTGCTACGGGGATAATCTCCAATCTGAAGGTTTGATGTGCTCAAATTTGCTAAAATATGGCAGATTTGGAGGAGGTGCAAGAAGGAAATTGTTCACCAGCTCAGATTGAACCTAAAATTTTGAACAAATTTGGCAAAAAAATCCAGACAAACCCTTCTCCTTCTTGTCATTGGCCAGCAGAATGTTTGGTGTAGGGGTTTTTTTATATTTTTATGAATATTTTAGTCTTAAAAGCAGCCAGCACAGCAGGATTTACTCCTCACCCAAAAAACTCCTCTTGAATGTCAAAAGAACCATTTGCTTCTTCCAAAAATAAATAATTTGGCAGCAAATCCCTTTGCTTTGACCTGGCCTGAACTTCCCTTGGCTCCCCGCTGCTGCCGTCACTCCTGTGCCTTGGCCCAGGATCCTGGGATGGCTGCAAACACCTTGGGCTCAGCTGCCTTGGGATCACAGCCCTGACACCCAGGTTTGGAATGGGAGCCGTGAGCACCCAGACTTGGGGTGGGTGGAAAATCCTGGCTGGTTCCCAGCGATCCAAAGGCACCCTGGGGCTGGAGCATCCCAGAGAGGCTTCCAGGAAGAAAAGCACTGGCAGCTTGGGCAGAGCTGTGTTCAATCCCTCCAAACCTGCTGTTTCCCATTCCCTTAAAGTCAATATTCCATCGCTTTCCAAGAATAAAGCAGGCTCCCACTGCTCACCAGGACCTGCAGGGAGTAAATGATGTTATTATTGGATTTTTCCCACATAAATCTGGATTGCTGGAGTATCAATGGTCAACCACACATGTGACTCAACTGGAATTTTCTCATGCTGGAATTTTTTCCCATATTTTGAGCCACCAAACACCTGGTTGCTTCCCAAAGCCAGCAGCTCCATCTCGACATCCATAAGTCCAAACCACAGGCTTGGAATTGGAACTGGGCTCACCCAGACCCTGGACGCAAACTTTGGGTTCAGGTGGGGTGATGGGGTTTTTTCCCCCATTCTTTCTGAAAATCCTTATTCTTTAACAAACTTGCTGCCAGCCAAAAGACAAATTTTCTTTGAATGTCAAAACAGGATGTTTTTGACAATCTCAGGACATTCAGAGAGCGTTTTTTTGTTTTCTTTTTGAAACAGGAAACTCGTCTGAGAGCCCTTTCCTGCAAACGGTTTCAGTTGTGACAAAACTGCCACTTTCTGACAGAGCTTGGGGTATCTTTTTATGTAAAAAGATGCCACATGTAAAAATTTTTGAAAGACCTATCCAGGTTACTCAGTCCTGAAGGTGGGTGTAGATTTTTCTCCTAAAAAAGCTCATTAAAGGGGAATATGTGGAGATTGAGCTGTGGAGCAGCCGGGAATGGGAATGTTTGTCATGGATCTGTGGAGATCAAGGTCATTAAAGGGGATCTATCCATGGCATTGCAATCCAGGTGTCTCTGCTGCATCCCCAGATCCCAGTGGCACCTCTTTGGGCACGAGGGGATGGAGGATACTGGAGAAACGTCAGTGAAACAGCACCACTGAGATGCTTCAGTCTCAACAAGGAACCGAAACGAGATTTGCAAGTCAAACACTCCCCCCTTCTTTGCACCCAGAGGAAAACGGGGCTCCAGCAGCTCCAGGGGGCTGAAAAAGGGGTGGGGGGGTCATGGTGAGTGATGGGGGAGGAGCTGGAGGGGTCTGGATGGTGGAAATGCTTTGGAAAACCCTGGGTGTTTCCCAGTGTCTGTCCATGTCTGGATCCTGCACAGAACCTCAGAGCTGTTCCTTGAGTCCTGCCCTTCCCAGGTGTTGAACCTGAGCTCTGGCTGGGATTGCAGCAGGAGGAAATCCAAGCCCCATCACCACTGAAAATGGACCTGAGGCTCTGGATCCCTGGATCTTGTCACAGGAACCTGGAGGCATTAATGGAGCCATTCCAAGAGCTCTGCCCCTCTATCAGCCTGGCTTTCACTCCCTCAAACACAGGAATGGGAAAAACGATCTGGTTTACACTCATGCACAGATATTCCAAGATTTTTCTCTTTTATTTCCTTAAAGACGCCACCAGCTCATCCCAGCCTGGCTTCACATCAGCTCCGTGTGGGACCAACTCAGCCCAGCCTGGCTTCACACCATCAGCTCCGTGTGGGACCAACTCAGCCCAGCCTGGCTTCACACCATCAGCTCCTTGGCTGGGTCTCGTGTGCTCCTCAGCAGGACAAGCACCCCGCACTCCAAATGTCAAAAGAGCAGGTGCTGGGTTGAGATGGCTCCTCCAGAGGCTTCTAAGCATGCCCTGGGCACTGCATGGCAAAGCTCTGGCATGTCTCCATGAGATCCCAGCTCTGTCAAAGCTCAGGGAGCACCAATGAGCCTGGTGGGAACAGCAGGACCCCAAACAGAGTGGGAAAGGTGAAATCACCATCGAGCTCCGTCTGGTTTCTGTATTGTTGGGTGGTCTGGAAGTCCTGGGATTGATGGGATCCATTCACAGTTCTTTGCATTCCTCCTCTCTGATTTGGCCAGGTTTTTGTGGGGACTTGGAGAAGAAGTCAATATCAGAAGGAATGTAAGGAAATATTCATTCCTTCTGTCAAGGAAATCCAGAGAAAGGCAGGAGGAATGAACCAAACATGAGCTCAAGACAGGAAGATGTGTCCTGCTCGTTCCATTTATATTTCTGTCACCCAGAGCAGGGAGAGGAGGGATTTGGCCAATTCTTTATGCTGGATACAAGCAAAGAGCAACAGCTCTGATGGGAGAGACCAAAATCTCCTGCTTGATCCACAAGGAGAAGAGCAGCTTTACTGGAATTTCAGCAAAGGGAGAACACTGCAGCACTGCAGTGAGAAATGCCTTGACTTATTCTTGTACAGCTCAGACCAACAGGGCTGTGGTGCTGGAAATGAGGTTCTCCTCCATCCCCTTCCCTTGGTGGTGCAGCACCCACATGGCACTGCCGGGATGGGTCAGAGTTCCAGCACTGCCGGGATGGGTCGGAGTTCCAGCACTGCCGGGATGGGTCAGAGTTCCAGCACTGCTGGGATGGGTCGGTGTTCCGGCACTGCCGGGATGGGTCGGTGTTCCGGCACTGCCGGGATGGGTCGGAGTTCCGGCACTGCCGGGATGGGTCAGAGTTCCAGCACTGCTGGGATGGGTCGGAGTTCCGGCACTGCCGGGATGGGTCAGAGTTCCAGCACTGCCGGGATGGGTCAGAGTTCCAGCACTGCCGGGATGGGTCAGAGTTCCAGCACTGCCGGGATGGGTCAGAGTTCCAGCACTGCCGGGATGGGTCAGAGTTCCAGCACTGCCGGGATGGGTCAGAGTTCCAGCACTGCCGGGATGGGTCAGAGTTCCAGCACTGCCGGGATGGGTCAGAGTTCCAGCACTGCCGGGATGGGTCAGAGTTCCAGCACTGCCGGGATGGGTCAGAGTTCCAGCACTGCCGGGATGGGTCAGAGTTCCAGCACTGCCGGGATGGGTCAGAGTTCCAGCACTGCCGGGATGGGTCAGAGTTCCAGCACTGCCGGGATGGGTCGGTGTTCCAGCACTGCCGGGATGGGTCAGAGTTCCAGCACTGCTGGGATGGGTCGGTGTTCCGGCACTGCCGGGATGGGTCGGTGTTCCGGCACTGCCGGGATGGGTCGGAGTTCCAGCACTGCCGGGATGGGTCAGAGTTCCAGCACTGCTGGGATGGGTCGGTGTTCCGGCACTGCCAGGATGGGTCAGAGTTCCAGCACTGCCCATCAGAAATGTTCCCCAGGAGTGCAAAGCACCAATAAAATTGTTCCCCAGATGGGATTTTCAGACTCGTCTTTCATCTAATTCGATTAACTTGGCTCATTTCCTGTTCTCCCTGTGGTCCTGCTGATGGGATGTGCAATCCCAGGTTTATCCTGACTGGGATCAGTCAGTGACAGGAGGGAGCTCTGCAGGCACAACGACCCCAGCCTGGCTCAGTGGCTTCTGCATCCTCTGGGTCCCCCAGGCTCCCTCTCTGCACCTCAGTGCAGGGAGATCACGGGATCACAGAATCCCAGGGTGGTTTGGGTTGGAAGGATCCTTAAAGCTCTGCCAGTCCCACCCCTGCCATGGCAGGGACACCTTCCACTGTCCCAGGCTGCTCCAAGCCCCAGTGTCCAGCCCAGTCTTGGACACTGCCAGGGATCCAGGGGCAGCCACAGCTTCTCTGGGCACCCTGTGCCAGGGCCTCACACCCTCACAGGGAGGAATTCCTTCCCAATATCCCATCTGACCTTGCCCTCTGTCCATGGGGAGCCATTCCCTGTCCTGTCCCCACCTCTTTATGAGGTGGCACAAGGGACCATGAGCAGGTTGGGGGCTCCTGAGCCACTCCAGAGCATCTCAGGGTTTTGGAGCTGCAGGTTCTGGGCAGTTGCCAGACCTGCTGTACTTGTGCACAGGAACGTCCTGGAGAGATCCCAGATTTCCTCCTGTTGCCTTTTGGGGGTCCCAGCTTTGCCCTGCTCCTGATGGGAGGGATGGAAAGCAGGGCTGTGTGCTCCCAGCCCCGTTATCTGCTCTGACCTGACTCTTTAAACAAAGTTAAGCCTCCAAAAATAAATCCTCTGGGACAGCTTGGCCTTGTTCAGTTCCTCGCCTGGCAGTGCTCCTAAAACATCCAGGAGTTCTCATGGAGCTCTTTAGGATAATATTTGATGCTTCCATCACTCCTTTCATCCTGAAGAGCTTTTCAAACCTGAGACCACCACTGGAGTCAAACTGCTCACAGAATAGTGGGGTTTTTCCCTAAAAACCAAATCCTACATCACCCTGGGAACCCCGCACATCCTCCCCTGGAATCAGTGAGGGCTCAGCATGCTGCACATCCATGAGGGGGTTATTGGGATGGTGCTACTGCCAAGGGAGCACTGGGAAGTGGTCCTGCTTTGGGAAAAAGTGATGTCTTCGGAAAAAAAACCCCAAATCATGTACAGAATATGGAGGACACTGCCTTTGGCTCTGATCCTCTGCTGGAGCACTGGCTGGTGCTGTTGACAACACCTAAAGCCGGACAAGCACCTTCCAGAGTGAATTCCAACACATCCCTACCTGCAGAACCACTTTGGATGCAGACAGAGCGATGCTTTCCAGGCTTTGGGAACAGTTTGAAGAGTGAAGGATCTCCTGGCCCTCGTTGTGCCCCAGCACAGGATGCAGGGACAGGCTGAGGGCAGCACAGCATCCCACTCACCACCTCCAGAGGGCAAATTTACCCTGGACTGGGATTTTCCATCTGTCTGCCCTTGGCCAGACCCCAAACACTGAACTGCCCCACTGTGGGGGAGATGGAGGCGCCCACCCATTCCAGCAGGGTTAACTCTCCCTGTGCACTGAGCAGCTGGTAACAAACACCCAGGATAAAATCCAGCCCGGACCCCACAGCTAAACCCAGCACTGGAAACCCCCCAGGGCAGTTTTGGGTCACAGCAGCCACACAAAGAGTGCCAAAGACCCCGTTGAGATGTTGCCCTTGGACTTGACCCTTCCAGGCAGGAATTTAATGTGCTGTTTTCCTTAAAATTGCCACAAGGAGGTGATTGGCCCCCAAATCCTGGTTTTTCTCGGTGCTGTACTCCAGGAAGGTTTTGGGGTGAGAGATGGGAGAAGATGCTTTTGGGTCCAGCAGACCAGGAGTTTGTGCTGCTGATGGAAGATCCTCTGGATCACCAGTTTCCAGGAAGGCTCCAGAGAAGCATCCATGCAAACTGAGGCAGGATTGCCAGGAAAATGAAGCAAATTTGGAAATATTTAGCCTTGGAGCTTGTTGCAGGAGCTCTTCTCCCTCGTCCAGACATGCCGGTGTTGCCTGGCCCTGGAAGATGTCAGGAGTGTGGCAGTGGGGTGGGGCTGACTTTAAACAGAACAGGACCGGTGGGTTTGATTGGAAAAATGCAAATGGGATTGAAATGGAGACCAGTGTGAGTGGCTGGGGGGAAGCAGGACAGGGTGGGGAGGCTCTGGCACAGGTTTTCCAGAGAAACTGTGGCTGCCCCATCCCTGGAAATGTCCAAGGCAAGGTTGGACAGGGCTTGGAGCAGCCTGGGGTAGTGGAAGTGTCCCTGCCATGGCAGGGGTGGAACTGGATGGGCTTTAAGGATCCTTCCAATCCAAGCCATTCTGGGATTCTGTGGCATTAATCCCTCCATTGCTGAGCCCGGCAACTCCTCTGCTCCCCAAAATCTGCCCCTGCGTCACCTGGTCAGGTGCTGGAAGAGGGAGCAGGGTCTTGGTAGAGTGGCCAGAGCTGGAAAGGTGCTGGAGAAGGATGGAATGATGCAGAAGGATGGCAGTCGGAGAAGGATGGGACATTGGAGAAGGACGGCATTTGGAAAAGGAGGGCACTTGGAGAAGGATGGAATGGTGGAGAAGGATGGAATGGTGGAGAAGGATGGCATCTCCCCGCTAATGAGGCTGGCCACGGGAATGTGCAGCGCCGGGAGCTGCCTGGGCCGGAGTTAAAGGGGAGGTAATTACCTGATTAGTGCCTAATGAAGGACAATTGAAATGGATTAGCCGCGCTTGGAGAAACCAAGGGAGTTTCTAGGGAGACCAAACCGCCGTGATCTCAGCTGGGGAAAGGGAGGCTGCAGGTTCCTGCCGAGCCAGGCCGGGGCGGACGAGCCCATTTCTGGCTCTCGATCCCCAGATTTGACCCATCCCGGAGCCATCCCACGGGACGAGCTCATCCCACAAACCCAGCGAAAGCGAAGCGACAGCCTGGCGCAGCCGGCTCGGAACAGAGGGCACACAGGGGGCATGTGCTGCCCCAGAGCCCGGCGATTCCTCCTCCCCCGCGGCCGGGGCGTTCTCAGCCGCCGCGGCTGCCGGCTCGTCTCGCAGCGCCCGGGCGGAGCTGGAAAATGATGTTTAATGTGTCTGCCTGGGAGGGAGGTGATTCATGTGTCTGGGGCATGGAAGCGCCGCTGGTGTTCGAGGCCACGGAGCTGCTTTCGTCCAGGGAGGTGCAGCAGAAGCCGCGGACACCCGGGGGCTGGGGCACTTTTTATTCGCTTTACTGAATAAATATATTTAATCCTCAAGCCTTGGCTGACCTCCTGCATGAATGGGTGCCCTGTTGGGAAAAACCATCCCGCCCAAAGCAGGGCAGCCCCCGGCCGCGCCCCTGGCTGCGGGTGGGAGCGCCGTGCCAAGGGGAAGGGCAGGGCACGGGATCTTGGCACAACAAGAAACGCCGCGGTGGAGGAAGGCCCGCGGAGATTATTCCTCCCGGCACACAGCTGGGTTGTTTCTGCTGCCTCCAGATAAACGGCTGGAAGTTTATCCAGGCCGGGTCAGCAGGGATGTGTTTCCTGCAGACAGGTGAAACGCTCAGCGCGGGACGGGAGCGGGCGGTGTTCGGGGATGTCCCAGCCCCGCTCCCGAGCGAGGACGGAGCCGGAGCAACCCCGCGGTGCCCCCGACACGGCCGGGCCCATAACAGCCCCGGAAAGCCATCAGAGACACCCGGGCGGCCTCTGCCTCTCGTCACAGCTCCTGCCAGCAGGCTCCGGCCGGCCCTGCACCTTGTCAGCCTCCCCGGTAATGGGAACCAGCTGCCTGCGGGGGATGGGACCGCTCGGAATTCCTGCTCCTTGCCCAGAGCTCCGGCGGGAGGGAAGGACGGGGAGGAGACACCCCAAGAACCTGGCGGTGGGGATCCTGGGGATGCTGGGGGTGTTGGGGATGCTGGGGGTGTTGGGGATGCTGGGGGTGTTGGGGATGCTGGG
>VZTJ01002349.1:0-21563 GCA_013397795.1 Orthonyx spaldingii | reverse complement strand
TGGGGATGTTGGGGATGCTGGGGATGTTGGGGATGCTGGGGATGTTGGGGATGTTGGGGATGCTGGGGATGTTGGGGATATTGCGTTGCTTGGCCCCCCACAGTCAGCGTTCAGGACCTGCTCCCCTGTGGGTGCAGCTGAGACTTTGCTGAGTCGTTTTTCCAGCTCAGTGAGGGTTTTTTCCATTCCCCAGGGTAGGTGTGATGTTCCTGCCTGCATCCCCCATCCCACAGGAAAGCTTTGTACAGAGGGAATTCCATCCACACCCCAGAGCTGAGCTCAAGGCTCAAGCTCATGCCCAAGAGACAAGCTGATCTTTCATCTCAAAATATCCATTTCACCCCCCAGACTGGGGCAGAGCTCAAATCACTGCTCTGCACGGAGCACAGATCTCCCAGGAGAAGTGGTCCCATGGACAGGATTGTCCTTGGGTTGTGACACATCCTCCTTCCCTGTGTCCCAGCTCTCCAAGGCCACGCAACACCCCAAACTTTCCGCTTTCCATTCAGGAATTTCACCATCTGCAGCGCTGGGAACAGGAGCAGAGTGAGGATTGACACCCGTGTCCAGGCTGGGCTTCTGGGAAGAGCAGCATCTCCAAGGAACCGGCTCCATAATTGGGTTAGCCATGCTCATTTTCAGGAACAGGTTGCTGTTAACAAGTTTTAATTAAAACCATCTTCATGGTGTCAGCAAGTTGAAACCAAGGGCAGTGTTTCACACCCACA
The DNA here is from genome assembly GCA_013397795.1 of Orthonyx spaldingii. Classification (NCBI taxonomy): domain Eukaryota; kingdom Metazoa; phylum Chordata; class Aves; order Passeriformes; family Orthonychidae; genus Orthonyx; species Orthonyx spaldingii. Next base: position 20,835 of record VZTJ01002349.1, on the reverse strand, counting down.
GTAACATTCCCAGCCGGATCACAGGCAGGGTAGCACTGGGTGTTTGCCAGCATCCCAATTTTGGGGCAAAAAAAGCCAAATCTGCCAACCCAAGTGGCTCAAGCCCTGCTTGGAACCCGCACACAAATCCCAAGGGCAGCTCAGCCTCTCCCAGCAGCGAGGTTGCTTCTCCCTCCTCCATCTCCCAAACTTTTCTGGGGCTAATTTTAGCAATCAGCCCCTCCAGAAGTTTTCTCCGGGGCTTGTGGAGGGGGAAAGGAAGAGTTGTCCTGCAGTGGAATTACTCTCTGCTCTTTTCTTGCCACGAAATTCAGGTTTTGGCCTTTCAGAACCTCTGGAAGAGATTTCCCCTGCTTTTTCCCGGCCCTGGCTCTGCCCGGAGGTTTCACAGCTCGTTGCAGCCACGCTTTGAGTCCATCTTGAGTGCTTTAAAGGCTCTTTTGTGCTTTCTCCAGCTTTCAGTGCTCGAGGGAGATGGGATCAGGGAGGGACGCGGGATCCCGGTGCCTTTGGATGCGCTGCTGGAATGAGGAGGGATCTGGGCCGGGCTGGGGGCTCCTGAAATCCCGGGATGCAGGATAGGATCAAGGAGCACAACCCTGGCACCGCTGCCTGCCTTGTGCAGCTCTGCCTGTTGGATCAGATTCCTGGGCTGCTCAGAAAAGGGATTTAACTCACCAAGAGACAAAATTCCACTTCAATCCAGTGGAAAATGAACATTGAATTCCAGGGACTTTTTGGGTCCATTTCCCTACTCAGCCCCCAATACAAGAAGAGGTAAAACTTCGTGCTTCTCAATGCAATATTTTCCCTTTTTTTTTTTCCCCTCCCAAAACAGGTCTCCCAACTCAAACCTGTGGCTGCTGTCGGCTTTTTGTCTCCCTCTTGTGCCAGGCCTGGAAAAGATTTCCAGGGAGGAGTTGGGATGGTGCCTTTGGCACGTCAGCTCTCAGCTCCACGCTGAGGATGGGGTGAGCTCAAAGGGTGGTTGGGACATGGGGCAGGAATCAAAGGCAGCTCAAAGGGGTGCCTTTAATGCGGGATTGTCCCTGAGGAATCCCAAAGGCACAAACCCTGCATGGCCACGGGCATCGCTCATCCAGCACAAAGATGATGCCTTAGGATTTTTAGCTTCTGTTTTTCATGTAACTCTGGAGCTCCTGTTCTCACATCTTGGACAAAACAATTTCTCTCCAGGCCTGAAACTCAAGGACACCTCACTGTCTCAGGCCCCAAAAAAACGCAAACAGCAGAGAAATTGAGGGGACAGGCTTGGGATAGATGACTTCATTACCTGAGGTTATAATTGGAGGTCTAACCCTGATATGGAAATGAACCAAAAATTACAAAGCAGGAAAAACCCGTGACCCATTGTCCATTCTGGGTGCAGCCCTGGGTGGGCTCTGACTGCCCGAATGTACCGAGAAGGCCTTTGAATAAATATCTGCTTTTATTCTCTGAATTTTGTCCGGCCTCTGTTCTAGGTGAGCCCGGGAAAAGGCATCAAAGCCCAGGGACCAGTGCTGGAGAAAAGCTGAATTTGTTGGGAATCTCAACTCTGCCTTTCTTACCTGGACTAAAAAGACCTGGCTTGCTGTTAAATAAAGGGAAAATCCCGCTGGAGTGGGGATTTTTAACCTGGCTGTCCCAGAGCAGGCGCAGGGGGGGTTTTGTTTGCAGCCCCGGGTTTTCCCAGCGCTGGGCAGAGGAAGGAGCGATGGGAAGCAGATGCTGGAGGGGCCGGGAGCGGCGGGGCAACCCCGGGGGGATCCCGGAGCCCTCCCGGCACACGGGATCCTAACCCAAAGCAGATGGGAAGGGAGGGAGGCTTCTTCCATGGACCCGGGGAGATAAAGTGATTAAAACGGACCATGTGCAGAAAGAGAGCAGAGATGCTCCGGGGAGGGGGGATGAAATTTGGGATTAAGCCTCCAGCGGGGCGGGGTTTGCTGCGTCTCCCCGCAGGGATGCCCAAAAGCAGAGCTCCTCCGTGCTCCTTCCCAAGCCCCGCTCGGGGCCCAGAGCCCTCCCGTGTCCTCCCCGTCCCTCCCTCGGGCCCTGCAGCAGGAGCCGGACACGGACACAGCGTCCTCCCCCCGCCTCTGCCAGCCCCGGGTTCCACAGGGGAAAAAGCACAAGGAGGAGGCCTGGCTCCCTCAGTCCTGCGGAAAATGTGGGGATTTCTTCAGCTGGGATGGGTGGCAGTGCCCATGTGACCCCCACACTTCTGTTTGGACCCACAGGAAAGGATTTTGGGGTTGGTTGTGGGACTTTGCCAGGAATGCCAGGTCTCCATCTCTCTGTCTCCTACAGAACCCCCTTCCCATCCCATAAAGCACAGCAACATTCCCTCTTTTGCCTTCTGAGCTCAGAAAAAGCAGAGGAAATAGGGTGGATGTGGCACTGCAGTGGGTGATCTCTGCCTGCAGCACAGATTTCATGGACATCTGTGGGAAAAGCTGCTACTTTTGGGGGAGGAGATAAGGGGGTGGCAGCACAAGGCCAAATCTGACCTGAAGTGAAAATCCAGGGAAAAAATACTTTATCCAGAGGGCTTTTGCTGACATCCTCCCTGCAGAGTGTCCTGGGCAGAAAAAAGCCCAACCCAAAAGCCTTCATGGGACTGGGGCTCTGCACTCCCAAATTCCTGCTGTTCCCTTTCCAGCCCAGCCTTGGAGAAGAATAACCCCAGAGAACGGGCCAAGTTAATCAGGTGAGCTCCTGACGCACCTCATTTATCTTCCCTGAGCCCGGGAGACCCAAAAAATGGGATTAAGAGCAGCGATAAACAAAAGATCCCAGACGGCCAAGAGATTTGTGGATTTTCCCCTGATCTGAACTCTGGGCCCAACATTTGGTTTTTATTTGGGAATAATAGGAAATGATGGAATTGGGCTTTTTCTGTTGCACTTTATGACCGATAAAAATATCCTGGAGGAGGTGGGAGGAAGGTCTGGGAAGGGGATGGACAGTGGGATGCACTGATTTATCTTTTTTTGGGAATGAATGGAGGGTCTTCTCCACCTTGTTATTGCAGAGGGATGGCAGCTCCCACCTCCCCCCGCCTGCTGCTTCCCTGGATCTCCCTGTCCAGAGGGGAACAGGAGCTCGTTCCTGGGTTATGGGGAGTGCAGGGGTTGGGATGAAAACACTCCCAAAACAGTCCCAGCCTCCTGGGCCAGCTGCATCCATCACCCTGGATCCAGCCCCGAGCATCCATCACCCCCAGGAGCCCTCTGTGCATCCCTCTGATGCTTTGCAGACCCTCAGCAAATCCCCTTCCTCCCCTCCAACCCCTCAGCCAGCCCTGCTCTCCCTCGGATCCAACAGAAATCCCATTTCCCATGGAAAAACTGCTTTCCTTACCAGCATTCCCACCACCAGCTCTGTCCTCACCAGGGAATTTTGGGTGCTACAGAGCTGCTGCTTCCACTGGATGTCAGAGCCTCCAGCACATGCAAGTGCATCCCCAGACCTTTTTCGGGATAAATGGAAGTCCTTTGCTAGGATTTATAAGAAATAGAGGCGTGGGGGTTTCCAAAGCCCTGGAAATGAAAACTTTCCAGAAGTTTTCTCCTTCACAGTTGGAGTTTTCTCCTTTCACAGTTGCCCTTTCTGCCCAGGATGAATTATGTTCCTTCATTTGGAATTTCCTGAGAGGAGCACAGAAATCCATCACCAGCACCTGAAAAATCATCATTGATCTCTTCAGTTCAGAATTTTTAAGGAAAACTGGTTTTTTCCCAAAAGATTTTAAATGTTTCATTAAAAAAGAAAAAAAGCAAAAAGCATCTTTTTATGTCCCCTCTTCTAAGAGCTGCAGCCATGTTCCTTATTCCTGGAGTTCCTAAATCAGGATCATTGGCAAACACTGGATCTAAGGAATGCATCTTTACAGGAAGGTGGTTGGGTTGTTTTAATTTAATAGAAAACAATCCTGGAGGGAGAAAATCCAGCACAGGATGGTGGAAACTGCCCCTTTTTTGCTCTTTGAGGTGCTCTAAAAGCAGTGAGGGCTGGGCTGGCTGTGCAGGTGTTGAAGAGGGAATGCTCTGATCTGGACATAAAACTCCAGGGAAAACTCATTATTTTAATGGGAATTTCGTTTCTCACAGAATTTGCCTGCAGGTTGGTGGAGGTGGACAAGAACAAAAGAGATGCTTCCCCAAAATCAGTGTTCCACCCCAGATTCCAGGTGCATTGGAATTTAACCTCTTGGGTCACCTGGAAACACCTTCCTGGGATCCTGTCAGCCAGGAGAGCCAGAGGTTCCCTTTCCCTAAGGCTCTTCATCATTTGGGGTTTGGGTTTCCCCCTTTGAGCATCCCAAAGCTTCCCAAAGGAGGGAAGCCGGGCTGGAGGCAGCAGGAACAGGAGGAGGGGGCCTGACCCCATCCCAAAGGAAGAAGCAGCTCTGTCCCCACTGCCACTGGATGGTGTGGGAGGAACAGGGTGGGAATCCGGGGTATCCATGACCCCAAACCCCTGGGGATGGGGCTGTGGGACATCACTTCAGATATTCCAGCCCTGTGCACATTTGGGGGGTGGGAGGACTGGATTTGGGAAGCACCTCTTAGCTGGGATTCAAATCTAAGCAACCCCCCTCTGGCTTCATTCCAGTGAATGCTGGAAGCTGGGATGAGCTATAAACCTGAGGGAATTTTCTCCACATCTGCCACCCTGCTGGATATTCCCATCCATGCCAGGTCCCCTGAGCTGTTCCTGTCTCCCACTCCTCACGTCTCTCCGAAAAGCCCCAAATCCAATTATTACAGATGAACCTCAACATCTTTTCCTTTCAATTGAGGAGGTTTCTAGAGCTCATTCCATCCCAAAAACCTGACCTCAGTCACCCCAGAGGCTTGGAAAATCCCTGTCCATCTCCGGGGGATGCACAAAAAGAGTCAGGAACTTTGAGATCCTCTCCAAAGCGGAGCAGGGAAAAGAGCAGTGGGATGAGCCAGACTCAGTGCACGTGGAAAGGCTTCAGTTTTAAACTGGAGCAGGAGAAGTAGGAAAAGCACAGAAAAAATATCCAGGACATTGTATTTCCCACGGTTCGGCACCTCCTGTGCAATATTTAAGATGAGGGAATAATGCCAAGGAGATGGTGGGATCCACACAGCCACACACGGTGCCTTCCTAGGGAAAATGGGGCCTGGAAGGGCCTGGGTGGACTGGGAATCTGCTGGCTGGGTGTAAACGGGATGAGAGCCTTTGATCCAGGTTTCCACCCTGGATAAAAGTGAGGGAATACTGCCTGAGGTATGGGGTGTCCCAGGACCCCCCCGCAGTCATGGACAGAGCTGGGTCCATGGCATGGACGTGTTCCAGGCCCTTCCCGGCCCTCTCCTTTCCCTCTGGCATCCCCAGGATTTGCTTTCTCCACCCTGAGGCCTCGGGCAGGGACGGGAATGCAAGCCCAGCACTGGGCTGGGTTCTCCATGCACAGCATTCCCAAATTTGGTGCTTTCTTCTCATGTTTTCCCTCCTTTATCCCACAATCCATAGGGAGGGAAGAGGAACATGTCTGGAGGTTAAAGCCCCTCTGAACTCTCCCGCCAAGCCAAGGGAAGCCCTGCAGGAAGCTCCTTTTGTCACTGGCTTTTGGATGTGGCCCAGCACAGGGCAGCCACCTCCTGACACCCTCCCATCCCTGTGTCCAGGAACTTCGTCTCTTTCAAAATCCCACAGAAAGGAGCTTGGAAGCAGAACGGAGGGAGAATGCTCCCTTTTCCCGGTCACAGCGTGTCCCGGGGCCGCAGCTGGGCCGCGTGGGAGTGTTATTGGGAGTGTCACGTTACAAATCCCCTTTCCATCCCAGATCCCGGCGGGGAAATAAACGGGGCGAGGTCAGGACCCTGCCAATAAACAGGAGCCGGGCCCGGCGGGGCCCCCGGCAGCGGGATTTGCCAGCCGGGCCTGCAGGTCTGGGGTGGGCGCTGTCCATCCCTCCCCGCCAGGACACACCAATAAATCCCCCTGGAAAAGCAGCCCGGCACTGCTGGGAGGGGCTGCTGTGGCTCACAGCCCCCTGCACACCCACCTAGGATCGATCATCTTGCAGACACAAAGGGGAATTGTTGGTTTTTCCCCAGAAATAATGTCTCTGGCCCGTGCCCTTCCAGGGAAAATTCCTTGGTGAATATTTGTAGGTATGGACCACACTCAGACTCCAATCAGAATGGAAGGAAACTCAAGGCTGGAGCTGTGGATCCATTCCTGGCACTCCCCAGCGTGGATTTGCAAAGGGGTTTTGGCATCTGCTGAGACAAAGGGAATTTTGGGAACATCCCAGTGGGAGCCAGGGATCTGGAGCAGTGGCAGGGAAAGGGTTGACATGGATATTCCCACAGGAGAAGATCCCATCCCACCCCATCCCAGTGGAGTCACAGGAGCCCATGAGGGAAATATCAGGAGCGGTGCCGCCTTCAAGCTCCTCTTCTCCCCATCTTCCCCAGTCCTGGATGACTCTCCCATGGATTTTTCTTCCCAATTAAGGATTTTTCTTCCTAATTAAGGATGTTTCCTATGGATGTGTGGATTTATTTTGCTGTGCAGGGTGGGAAAAGGCCAGAGAAGCAAAAATCCCCCCAGAGGGCACCGAAACTCAAGCTCTCCCATTTCCATGTCCCTTTCCCACACTTTCCTCCAGCACCTTCTGCCCTTCCATGGCTTGGGATGAGGGTCCTGGGTAAATATTTGCAGAACGGGGGAAAATAAAAGAAAGGGTATTTGTTCACCATAAGGACAGAAATAAAATTATAATAAAATAATAAACCACAGATATTAGAAAGACAATATGGTTCAAAGCACTGGGGTTTCCATGGGATGAGGGGGGTGAGGTTGGATGGATCCCTGGAACTGTTCCAGGTCAGGCTGGAGCAACCTGGCAGGGTGGAATTTGTCCCTGCCATGGCAGGGGGTGGAACAGGATCAGCTTTAGGGTCCCTTCCAGCCTGAGCACTCTGGGATGCCATCATTCCATAATTCCTGGTGATTGCAGAGCCTCCCCTCACTCAGGTGCAGCTCCCATCACAGATCCCACCGCGGGAGGGGCAGGGTGGAAGGGAGGGTTCAGTGCCCAGCTCCAGCAGATTTGGGGTGGTGCCCCTGAAACCCCCACGCCCACAGAGCCCTTGGGTGCCCCGGCACTGAAACGGGGACCTGCCACGCCTGGGACCTGCCACCCCAAAAGCACCTGGCAGGGGGTGGTGACAGGGGAAATGAGAGGAAGGGAGGAAAGGAGGAAAAGAGGGGAAGGGAAGGGCTCAGCTGCAGGAACCTGCCCAGGTCAAGGAGCACCTGGAGATGGTTTTAGGTCCAGATTGGAGCAAACCTTTAACAGGCAAAGTCTGGTTAAACCCGGGCTTTCATCACCACAAACTGAAACTTTGCTGCATCTTCAGGAGTCAATAAAGGCCCCACATTTCGGATCACATTGCATCATATTTCGTATTTTCAGGAGTCAATAAAGGACACAAATTTCATGTCATATTTGTATCATATTTTGCATCTTCAGGAGCCAATAAAGGACCCACATTTTATATAATATTCATATTTTGTATCTCCGAGAGCCAATAGAGGACGCATATTTTGTATCATATTTCATCTCTTCAGGAGCCAATAAAGGCCCCACATTTCATATCATATTCATATCATATTTTGTATCTTCAGGAGCCAATAAAGGTCCCATATTTTGTGTAATATTTCTATCATATTTTGCATCTTCAGCAGTCAGTAAGAACCCCTATTTTGAATCATATTTTGTCTCTTCAGGGGCCAGTAAAAACCCACATTTCATGTCATATTTATATAATATTTTGTATCTTCAGGAGCCAATAAAGGCTCCACATTGCATGTCATATTTGTATCATATTTTGCATCTCCAGGAGTCAATAAGAACCCCCATTTTGAATCATATTTTGTCTCTTCAGCAGCCAACAAAGGCCCAGCAGTTTGTGCCATATTTGTACCACATTTTGTACCTTCAGGAGCCAAGAAAGGCCCCGCATTTCGGGCCTTATTTGGCCGCAGTGTCAGAGGCCCGGGAGGTTTGGGGTGAGATGCACCCAGCCACGTGAGCGGTTCCAAACCTCTCTTTCTGCTGCAGCTCTCCGAAAAGCAAACGCTGCAGATGCAGAGGAGAGATTTCTGTGGGTCCTGTCGTGCTGAGCTCTGAGTGTTGCCAGGGGCACCCAAACCTCGAGCAAACAGTGGTGACTCAGAGCCCCGGGCGACACCGGCTTTGGGTGGGTGTGACAAGAACTCCCCTCTCACTTCTGTCTTAGGTCAGCTCCGTAACAGCTCCTGGTTTAAAGGCACAAAGGTGGTTTTTTTGAGTTTTTTGGGGTTTGGTTTGCAGCTGCTTTGCCCAGGAACTGAGTGAAACTCTAAGATCAAGATAAAGGTTGAGTAGCAACCGAGCACCCTGTGATGGGTGAGATATGATACAAATACGAGCTGAAACGTGGGGCCTTCATTGCCTCCTGAAGATACAAAGTATGATCCAGAATGTGGGTTATTATTGGCTCCCGAAGGTATGAAATACGATACAACATGACCCCAAATGTGGAGCCTTTATTGGCTCCTGAAGATGCAAAATATGATACAAATATGACATGAAATTTGTGTCCTTTATTGACTCCTGAAAATACGAAATATGATGCAATGTGATCCGAAATGTGGGGCCTTTATTGACTCCTGAAGATGCAGCAAAGTTTCAGTTTGTGGTGATGAAAGCCTGGGTTTAACCAGACTTTGCCTGTTAAAGGTTTGCTCCAATCTGGACCTAAAACCATCTCCAGGTGCTCCTTGACCTGGGCAGGTTCCTGCAGCTGAGCCCTTCCCTTCCCCTCTTTTCCTCCTTTCCTCCCTTCCTCTCATTTCCCCTGTCACCACCCCCTGCCAGGTGCTTTTGGGGTGGCAGGTCCCAGGCGTGGCAGGTCCCCGTTTCAGTGCCGGGGCACCCAAGGGCTCTGTGGGCGTGGGGGTTTCAGGGGCACCACCCCAAATCTGCTGGAGCTGGGCACTGAACCCTCCCTTCCACCCTGCCCCTCCCGCGGTGGGATCTGTGATGGGAGCTGCACCTGAGTGAGGGGAGGCTCTGCAATCACCGGGAATTATGGAATGATGGCATCCCAGAGTGCTCAGGCTGGAAGGGACCCTAAAGCTGATCCTGTTCCACCCCCTGCCATGGCAGGGACAAATTCCACCCTGCCAAGTTGCTCCAGCCTGGCCTGGGACACTTCCAGGGATCCATCCAACCTCACCCCCTCATTCCGTGGAAACCCATGACCTGAGCAGCTTCCTGCAGCTGAACCCTTCCCTTCCTGTCTTCCCTCTTTTTCTCTCCTTCCAGGAGCTGGAACCACAGGAGCTGGAACCGCAGGAGTTGGAACTGCAGGAGTCAGTGCAGGGAGGGGTTGGATTGGGGCTCCTGCTCCTGTTGAAGGTGGAGGAACCTGGGTTGGTGCTCCTGCTCAGCTCCTGAGGGCGGAGAAACCTCTGGGACGATGCAGCTGGAGGAGAAAGTGATTTACGAGCTCCAAGTCCTTCCTCCAGATTTCCTCCTTAATGAATTCTAATGGTTGGACTTGATGACCTTGGGGCCTTTTCCACCTCTGTGATTCCATGATCTTCCCATAAAAACACGCAGATCACTGCAAATTCACTGCCAGAGGTTGAGGTTGGAGATGAAAACTCCAAACTCCTGTCCCAGAGGCTGCAGTAAACTCTATTTTGGAGGATTTTAATCTCTTTGCGGATCAAAGCCTGAATTGCATCATTTCTTCAGAGGAGGGTGGCAAAGAAAATCCCTGTTTGGAAAAATAGGGAAACTGAGGCACAGCCCAGGACTTGAGAAATCCTGGCCAGCTCCAATATTCCACATTTATTGGAGGATTTTTGGAGCTCATTTCTTGGTGGAATAAACCAGGGGCTGGTGATAAACCAGTAAGAAAATAATCCTGTGTCCAGGGAAACTTGGACTGACGGAGTCAGGGGAGGGAATTGTGCTGGAAAGGTCAAGTCCAGCTCCAAAAATCAACCCCTTGTTTGGACAGATTCCCCCTTTTCTGGAGGCAAAGGAGATTTTCCCATGGAAAACCGTGTTCTGCTCATTAAGAGGAGAAGCTGCTCTGCCTGTTCAAATATCCTGATAAATGCTGGATAAATAAATCCTAAAGGGTCTGTTTAATAAATTATATTTTTAGGCATCCTCAGCAGATCCCTTCTGCCCCTCGGTGAAATTCAGGAGCAGCAGGAATTTCAGAGGAAAATAAATTTTCCCCTTCCTTTCCATTCCCTTTTCCTCCCAATCCAGGTGATTTTTTAGGAACCTGCAGGAGCAGAAATATTCAAATTTTCTGGATTTCTTTTTATGGGAAATTAGGGAAGGAAGCGTCCACCCCCAGTGACAATTTGCATTTAGTAAAATCCCGATTTTCCACAGATCCACTAATTTTTATTGTGATCAGCCACAAGTCCTCCCCCTCCAAAAGGAAAGGTTTTAAAGGTCTTGGAAGGAGATTTTTGGGCTCAATTCCCCTCAAATACCAATAAAAAGGCAGAGAACCCCCACCTTTCTCTCCTGTGTTCCAAGCAGGGAAGGGCTGGAGCGTCCTGGGCCCGAGGACTTTGCCTGGATCCCCTCTTTGCCTGTTTTCACATGGAAAAGTGGTTTATTAATGAAGCCTGGTGGAATTACATCCCCTCCTCACGCTCCTGTAAAATCCCACAGGCTCCAAATGAATGGAATTGGTGCGTTTGATCCCCATTTTCCCTCTCACTCCATCCCCCCACTCCAAATTTCCTCTTCCCCACCTCATAAAAGGATTTTCTCCCCAAGAAATGTTGTTCCTGCTTTGCTGATGGGGTCAGGACCTTTCTTTTTTAGGTTTTTTTTTTCCTTTTTTAATCCATTTTATTGCCCCCGGGGAGGGAGGTTTTCCATCTGGGAGCTGTGTAATGCAATCCAAAAATAACAGCACGGCTGCTCCCTCCCTGTGCCCCCGGAGCCCTGGGAAGGGACCACCATCATCCCTCTGGAATGGTGGAGAGATGGGGAAAACCCTGCCCCAAATCCCAATTTATAGAAATATATTTTATATATTACGTATATTAAGTATAATGTGCATTATATGTATTGTATATATTAAATAATTATAAATAATAGAGAATATAATGTATAAATAATGTCAATGTAATATGAAGTAATTATAAACTATCCTTAATTGGAAGCTTATGTCTCAATATATATTTAATAAATATAGATATTAAATAAATAATTATACATAAATAATAAATTATAAGTAAATAATCTTATCTATATCAATATTTCTCCCAAAGACCCCATTCCCGAGGGTCCCTTCCTTAAAGAAACCCTTGGATAATTTAAAAAATGAAGCAGGTGAGACTGGGAGCACCTTTGCCTCCACAGAGATCCTGGCAACCTCTGGATTTGGGCTCTTTTCCCAAAAAACCTCTGCTCCAGTGGAGGTGCTGGGCCAGAGGCACAGCTGAGCTGGGCAGCATTTCCTTGCAAAAATGGGGGAAAAAGGGAAAAATTCTGGTTTGTTTTCATGTCAGCCTGTGCCCCAGCCCCAGAGCCCGAGCTGTGTCCAGGAGTGTGGGCAGATGGGGAGAATTCACCTGTAAGTGGAAAATTCCATAAATTTTTACAATTTTTATCAAACATCTGAGCTTCTCGCTGTGCCTCAGAGCCCAGCAGGAATCCCGGGCTCCCTGCAGGGAGGAGATCCCACCTGGGATCCTCCCAGATTCCCAAATCCCGGGAGGAGGTGCAGGACAGCAGCTCCACCCTCTCACTCAGCCCTGGAGGCCTGACAGGAATGCTTTATCCCAAGAAGTGGAGGTGTTGGCAACCCTCTCCTGCTCCAGCTCCTCCTTCCCAGGATCCCATCTCCCATCTCCTCTTCCGCTTCCCTCAGCCTCCTCCTGCTCCACCTCCTGCATTCTCCTCTGGAAAAGGGAAAAGCCATAAAAATCTGGGTGTCCTTGGCTGCACCCCCAGCTGCTGCTGTCCTGGGAATGGAGCATCACCCACCACCTGCATGGCCACGGAATCCTGGAAAAATGGGATCCTCTGGGTTGGAAACAAACATGAGATCCTGAGCTGGGACATCTTCAGCTGGATCAGGTTGTTCAGAACATGCCTCTGGATGTTTCCAGGAAATGTTTCCAGGGGATGCTGCTCAGCACAGCCCAGGACATTCCAAAGGGCAGAGGGGCTCAGCTGGGGGATGCTGAATTGAGGATTCCGTGTGCAGATTCCCTTTGGATCATGGCACTGATGTGCACTCCTTAGAAAAATACATTTTGAACCCAAACTTTCCCAAATCCCTCAACTCTGCAGCTTAAATATCTCCCAGAACAACCCAAGGACAGCCTTGGCTTTGGAAAACTTCTCCAGCCTGGGACTGCAGCCCCACAACCCTGCCCTGGGATTAAGGGGTGCCTCGAGTCCTTCCCAACCCACACAGAGCAGGAACCAGGGAGGCTTGGAATCAGGAAAGCAGAATCACAGAATCACAGAATTCCAGGATGCTTTGGCTTGGGAGGGACCCCAAAGCTGATCCCATCCCACCCCTGCCATGGGCAGGGACACCTCCCACTGTCCCAGGGTGTTCCAAGCCCCAGTGTCCAGCCTGGCCTTGGGCACTGCCAGGGATCCAGGGGCAGCCACAGCTTCCCTGGGCACCTGTGCCAGGGCCTCCCCACCCTCCCAGGGAACAATTCCTCCCCAATATCCCATCTCTCCCTAGCCTTCATCCATGGGAAGCCATTCCCTGTGTCCTGTCCCATCGCTCCAGGCCCAGGGAAGCTGCTGAGGACTGACCCAGCTCGTGCCATGTGCTCATCCCCAACCTCTCCACATCGGAGAGGGTGGGAAAAGGATGGGACAGGGATTTTAGGCTATGAAGGATTTTTTGGAAAGCCACTCTGAGGATGGACTGTAGATGTCCATGAGAGTTATTCCCTTGGATATCCAACAAAATGTCCCCGCATCCTCTTCTCCTACTCTCTGCCCGAGGCTGTGGAGATGCCAGAAGGGAACAGGCACAGAAATCCCCCCCAAATCCTTTCCCAGCCCACACTAAGAATGTTGCCTCTGCTCTGTAACCCCTAGAAACAGCTATTTTGGGGGGAAAAAATGCCACCCTTACCAAAACTGGGTGTTTCCCATGAAAAACTGGGATAGGATATGATGGCCAGAGTGGCAGAGGGGGGATATTTTTTTAATCTATTTCTATATCAATTTAAATTTAATTTTAATTTTTAATTTATCAATCAAAAATAGATTTTTAATATCTATCACATATCTTCTATATCTCATATATTTAATATCTACCATATACTTAACTCTCAAATCCCCAAGGAAAATGTTTTCCAGGTCACCTTTTCCCATTCTCCCCTTTGTTAAACCAGTTGCAGCTTCCAGGCAGGAAATAAAACTCAAACATTTTGCCCCTTGCAGCCAAACTCAACCTTTATTTATTTTAGAAACATGGCTTGGAAAGAAACTCATAAATCCCTCATCCCTCGGAGCTTCCAAAGCTCCCGGGAAGATCATTTTCCTTTGAAGTGGAAAGTGGGAAAAGTAAAGGTTGGGAAAAGAGGCTGGTCCTGCACAGCCCAGTTTTCCCTCCCGCTGCACCTCTCCTCCTCCAGCTTTTCCAAAGGGTTTCTTTTCCATTTCAGAATGAGTTTCACTCCCTGGTTTTGGTTCAAACAGCGCAGGAGAAAGATCCCAACCCATCGGATTCACGGCTCTTCCCACAGGCGTGCTTTAAGAAAAGAAGGGAAAAGGAGACATTCGGCCTTTTTCTCCTTATTTGAGGGAGGAGAGCAGGCAAAGCGTTAAAATGGGGGTTTTTGGTGTTATTTTGGGAAGCGGAGCGGGCCCTCGGCACAGGCAGCGCCGCTAGAGGGCCCAGGGAGTGCTGTAAGTGCTGCTGGTGCTTTCCTTGTTGTGCTTATCACGATACTCAGCGCCCTAAAAATTGCTTGTGCATCCCTCAATCCCTTCCAAAAAATTGTAATTAAAATAAAATAAAAAAATAAAGTCCCAGCAGTTATTTGGGAGGATTTTTGTATGGAGGCTGCTCCAAGTCTCCTGCTACAGCCAATCTCACATGTTTCAGCCCCTGTTTGCAGCTGCCTGTATCATTATTTTATTTACAATCCATATTTTGGGCATATTTGTACCTGCTTAAAGTTATTTGGGATAAATACAACTGACATGGATGTCATTCCCCTTCCCAGGCTGGAATTCAGCTCACAATGACCCTCCTGCCATGGAGAATTCCTGGGGGCTGCAGGACCCTCCTGGCAGCCAGGGCTGAGCAGCGATAATCATTTCTCCTGGGATTTGTTCAACTGGTTTTCCATGAAATGAGGAAGGGAGCAGCTTTTCGTGCCGTTCTTCTCTTGGATATTTGGTTTTCAGCTTAGCAAACAGGGAGGGGAGGCCCCCCAGGAGCGGTGTGGGGGTGTTGCAGGGCCGGGCATGGGGATGTTTCCGAGCAGGGCTGTCGGGAGATGTTATCCCAGCCATTATCTGTCATTCCCGCTGATCTCTGTGCCTCCAGCGGCCTCTGCCCTCCCGCCTTGTCCCTGAGCATTCCCAGGGCACGGCACTGAGAGCTCAGGCGTCTCCTCGGGAACTCCGTTAAGGATTAGAGATGGGAAATGGGATATTTATGGGGGTGGAGATGGGGGAGGGCAAATCCAGAGAGCGGAGCAACCCCCAGCTCTGTTTCTGAGCTAAATTTGGGGATTCCCAGGGCCAAATTCCTGGAGATCCCGTGCCGCTCCCAGCGATGCTCCAACCACGCCACACCCAGTGGTTAAAGCGCCCTTCCAGCAGGAGTGCGAGTCCCAGGGGCCGGAGTCGTTCCCAGAGGGGCTCTCGGAGTGGGAAATGCACACACGGGCAGGAATTCCAGCCACGGGCCGCTGTCGGGAGGAGCTCCCAGCGCAGCAGCTTCCCGAGCACCCCCGAGCCGGGCCGGGGCGCAGGAAGGGCCGGGCTCCGGGCCAGCGCCAGCCCCGCGCTGCCGCCGGCGCTCCCCGCGGCCGGGATGTTTCCTGCAATTCTTGCTGGCCCTGACCCGGCTCTGGTTATCGAGGTGCTGCTGCTGGGCTATCGCCGACCTTGCCCCGAGCCCGGGCTGCAGCAGCGCCCTTTCGGGGCTTTATCTGCCCGTGGACTTCGCTTCCTTTGACGTCCTTGGAGCAGAGGTGGCTCCGTGGGCTGGGGGAGCATCGCAGCCTCCGTGTCCTCAGGAACCACGGGCACAGATAATCCCATGGGATGCTGGAGCAGGATGGGAATCCAGCTGCCTCCAGGCAGCTAGGGAAGAGCAAATTCCATTGTCCACATCATCCATAAGCAGCTCCCAAACCCTTCTGTTTAACCTTGCATTGTGTAAGGTCCTAGAGAATCCAGGAATGGTTTGAGTGGGAAGGGACCTTAAAGTTCATCGCATTCCAACTCCTGCCATGTCCAGGGACACCTTCCACTGTCCCAGGGCACTCCAAGCCCTGTCCAACCTGGCCTTGGACACTCCCAGGGTGGAGATCCTGGATAAATTTAGGGTGATCTTGTGAAGTGCTGGATGGAGCAGGAGGTGTGGCCTTTCTTCCCCAGCCTGGCAGGATGTTCAGAGTTAAACCTCGGTGGCATTTAAACCCAGCCAGGCACTGGGTGCCCCGAGCCCCTTCCACAACAAACCAGTGTCCATGGAGGGATGCAGCCCTTTAGGGGGAGTGGGAACCCCAAATCTGCCCATGGGGAGCTGCAACCGCCGAGCCCAACCCCCAGCTCCCAGCTCCCACTGAATTCCCCATCCTGCAGAGAGCCCAGCCTCTAAAGGACCCTCCAACCCAAACTATTCCAGGATTCCCTGACTTTCTGGGGGTTCACGGTGTGGTTTGGGAGCACCATCACCCCACAGGCCCCATCACCCCGCAGGGACCGGCTGCACCCCAAACCGCAGAGGCGGCGCTGCGTCACTGCCCGGCGGGGTGGCCTTGGCCCTGCTCGTCCTTTTCCATCTCCCGCTGCCCATTGTTCCCGCAGCCCGGCCCTGACCCCGGGTATTTATAACCCCCCTTTCCGGGCCGGCATTGTGTGCGCAGCCCTGGATGAGCCGCGCTCCGCTCCTCGCTTCCGCGCTTTCCTGTTTACGGCGCTCGGGCGGAGCCAGGCCCAGCCCCTCCTCGGAGACCTCCACACAATTCTGGGTCTCCTTCCAGGCTTGGGATGCATCCAGCAAATCCATAAAGCCCCTGAAATTTGGGAATAGTTGGGTTAGCCCAGGATGAGCTGTAAGACACCATATTGCTATTGCCACTGAGTCAGGCACTGCACCAGGCACTGCACCAGCTTCCCACCCTGCAGAGTTTGGCCTGGGACTGCTCAGGAAATAAAATCTGGCCTATCTCAAGTTCTTCAACCTCCCTGAAACACTTTGGAACCCCAAAACAACATCCAGGCTCAGATTTGGGCCCCAAATGGATTTTTTTGGTCTCCTAGCACAGGCAGTGTTGTAGCTCAGCAGCCTATGGCCATGCCTGGACACAGGCACGTCTTGGATGTGTTTTATATTTTAAAAAGTGGGAAAAAATCTCCATTCTGTGCCGATCTTCTGTGTGGAACTGTTCATCCCAGCAGCAGAGACCTCTTTCCCAGATAGTTTTGATTGTTGGGGGAGGTAAATCAGCGCTGGCAAAGGGCAGAGCTGGGGCTGCCAAGAGCTCGAGGTGACCTCTGCCCCAGAGCTGGGCCACAACAGGATGGGCTTTGGGCTCCTCTCTGCTTCAGGGCTTCAGCTCAGGCTGACAAAAAAGAACTCGGTGTTGGGATGGGAAGAGGTGTGGCAAGAAAATCAGACCTGGCCCCGGTTCCAGTTGCTCTTGCCCGGGCGGGTGGATGAGCGTGAGGGATCCCCAGCCCTCACTGCGGTGCTGTCCTGGCAGAGGGAGAGCCAAGGCACAGGGAAAAGCTGTTTTTCTCGTGCCAAAAAGAGGAAAAATTGCAAAAAGGAGGCAAACCAACCCCTGGGTTCGCTCTGAACAGGGTGTGACCAGCAGGGTGGGCAGAAGGGTGGCCCGTCCCCACCCTCCTCCTCTCTGCACTGCACAGGGGATGATTTATCCCCATTTTCCCAGTTTTTTGCTGAACAGAGCCACCATTAACCCCAGAGTGTGCAGAGGTTACCCCAGGGCCAAACCCCACCCCGCAGCCCCCCTGGGCAGCCCCGGGAGCCCAGCGCGGTCCCTGCCCGGGAACCGGACAAACACGAACCCTGCCAGGGTCCATCTCCCGCTGCCCGGGCTGGGTGGAGCCAGCGCTGCAGGAAGCCCCCATTGCAGGCCATTCATTAATCCAAACTGGATAAATCATTATCCCTGCCCCAGCCCTCAGCCCTGGCTCCAGGTGGGGACGTCACTCGTGGCCTCGATCCATCCCGGGAGGAACTCGGGCCGTGCTTTCCCCTCGGACGTGCGAGCAAACAACGGCCCTGACTCACGGAGCTGCGAGGTTTGTGTGGGCTTTTCCTGGTCCCAGCCCGTCCAGGGAGAACTGCCCCCGAAATCCCACCTGCAGCCCTGGCAGATGTGCAGAGCCCATGGCTGTCACTCCACATTTATCCTTTATCTGCCCTGACAGGCCAGGCAAACAGAATTCCAGATGTTTCCTACCCCGGAGCCCAGCCCAAGGTTTTGGGGGTTTTCAGTGTTGTTCTGGGTTGTTCAGTGTTTGCTCGGCTTGCCTGGCACTGGGACATCTGGAGAGAGCAGCTGCCTGCAAACATTGATTTTTTTCCCCCCAAAATAGGAAAAAAAAAGTTAAAATTTCCATGCAGCTCCCGTTAGTCAATATTTAATATAAAAATAAAATCCTATGTGCTAATCTATTAGGTCATTGATAACTTTATTTATGGGGAGAGGGATGGATAACAGGAATAATCCCACGTGAAGGAGTTGGTGGGATCACACCAGCCTTCATGTAAGGACCTCAATTCCCTTTGCTGGGGAAGGCACCAGGATGGAAACCCAGCTGAAGGCTGGGGCAGGCACTCCACAGGTTTCCCTGAGCCCTGGGAGGGACGGGATCAAACAGCTCCCGGAATGGTTTTGGATGTGTTGGTTTTGGCAGAACGAGAACTCCTAAGAAAAACAAATATTGAAAAAAAAATAGATTTTAGTTTTCACTTTTTAATTTTATTTTAACTCCAAAGCAAAATATTTTCCATGGAAAGCCCATGTCTGGCTGTCACTGTCTGTGAAGTGGAGCTGGTGCCCGATCCAAACATCCCACCCACGGCCTGTGCCAGCGTGGGCTGGAGCTCCTCGGGGCTGGGATTCTTCCCTGCTCTGCCAGACCTGCTCCAGGCACTGCAAACTGAGCTCTGCCAGCACAAATCCCACCCTGCATCACCTCCAGCCCCCAGAAACTCCTGCAAAGCAGCAGCCGGGGAAGGGATTCCTTGGAAGTGCTTTTGGGGGAACTGGTGCATTGAGGAACACGGGGTGGTGGGATGGGGGAGTTGCCCGCAGGAAAATGTGGATTTTCTCAGGGCAAAAAGCGGGATGGTGCTGGTGACCTGCCTCAAATGAGCTGGGAAATTGGTAGAGGTGGAGCTGGTGATCCACGTCCCTTCCAGATGGCAGCCAGGAGGCTGCTGGAAGTGCTGAGGTTCCACCTTGGGGCTGTGCCAAGTGCTTTCTCTGCATCAATTCCCACTTTGGACTTTCCTGGGTGAGCCCCTGCACAAGTCCCCAGCAGTGTGGATGGTCCTGGTGCAGTGGATGAGCTCTCTGGAGACAGAGATTCCTTCCTTCATTTGGAGGAAAATAAAATTCCTGCCTTGACCTGAAGTCTGCAGTCACAGATCCATGGAATCATGACTGGTTTGGGTTGGAAGGGATCTTAAAGCTGATCCCATTCCACCCCTGCCATGGGCAGGGACACCTTCCACTGTCCCAGGGTGCTCCAAGCCCTGGCCTTGGACACTTCCAGGGATGGGGAATGACTCCATCCCGAATTAACAAAGGGAAGCAGAGGCAGCACAGGGTCACACATTGATGGTGTGACTGAAAAACCCCACAGCTCCTCCATGTCCAGAGGAGGCTTCCCAAAGCATCCCTGCTCCGTGGCCATCCAGCCCTGCTGGGTTCTTATGGAACATCTGCAAAAACAAGAAATAAAGGGATTGGAAATTCTGGAGTAAAGCAGGAGAGAGCTGGGATGAAGCCCTGGCGGGTTCCCCATCCTCTGCAGCCCTCGGGGCAGGAGCTGCAGCTCTCTGTGCTCAGCCCAGACATAAAGGACAGGATAATTTGGGAAGTGCAGGATGGATTTCCTCCCCAGGACCCTTTGGATTGTCTCACCAGTGCATTACATCCTCCAAAGCTTATAAATCAATTAACTCAGGCCTGCTGAGCTAATTAGAGCTGCTTACACTTCCAGCTAATAAAATATTTGTCGTTTCTAAGGCACGTGGGAGTTTTTCTTCAGCTTAACCCAATCACCCTGACAATTCCTGCAACCGAAGACATTCCCAGAAGCATTTTTTGCCAGAGGTAGGAAAAATCTGATTAGGTAAGATGATAAAAACTTGCATTCCTGTAGTTTTCCCAGCTGGAGTGTAGATGTTTGGAAATGCTGTGTGGCTGCATTGCTCCAGCATCACTGCCATTGGTAACCCAGCAGTGGGGATGGAATTTGGAGGAAATTTTGAGATTAAGGGTGCAGAGATCCATTGGACTCTTGAGTTCAAGGGATTTCATAATTTTTTCTTCATCCTTGAGCCAAGCCTTGCTGAGTTTGGGAGGATTCAAGCTCACCTGCCTGGTTTTTGGTGTTTATTCATCTCCATATGTTTAATTCAACAAAAGAAAAATAAACTCTTTGAATGTGCTGCTGCATCCAAACTGTTTCTTCCCCCTTCTATCTTCCCTTATTTTTTAATGGACTTAATAAAGAAGGAAATGTATCAGCCAAGTCCAGCCCATGTGGCTTTAATAACTCAATTTAATTAACATCTCCCAAACTGTCTTATTAAAACTAAATTAAATCCTGATTTGAGAGGTTTAATAGATCACCCAGACCTTGTGCAGAGACAACTGCAGCTGTGGGAGTGCCAGGAAAAGGAGCTGAGCTTTTCCCTGCTCACCTTTGCGGGGCCAGGGCTGCTCCATCCCCCATTCCCAGGCTGCAGTCCGGGGCTCCTGCCGGGATAAATCAGTTTTCATTCACAGGGCTGGAGACAGCCAGGGGCTGCAAACAGGCAGGAGCTCCCTGACTGCAGAGTTCATCCTGGAAGACAGAAAAAACTGGCAACACAGAAAGATATACGGAACATACAATCCTTTCCATGGCTTTTTTTATCCACTTACCTAAATCACATTTTTGTAAGATAATTCTTTATCTTATTAAAAAAAAAAAAAAAAAAAGGTGCTCAATTTAAATAAGAATTATCCTAAAAATGGCCCTGTTTGCCATACATGCTTTGTAGGGAAGGGGATTGGCTTTGGGGTTACCTGGAAACAGATCCATTCTGGAAGAGAAACAGGGAAGAGCAAGAAAACACCAATTAATTTTGGAAATTTCTGCTCCCAAGAAGGAAGGTGCTGCTCCATTGGCCTCTTTTGTGGAGGAGCCATGTCCTGGTGCCTCATCCCCATCCTTCTGTGTCCTTTTCTCTCTGTTTCCCTTTCCCCCTTTGCTTCCTTCCTGCTTCCTGGGGGTTCTGCCTTCCCCCCTCCACTCCAGCTCCCATGGATGCCTTTTCCCAGGCTCAC
>VZTJ01002347.1:42603-57481 GCA_013397795.1 Orthonyx spaldingii | reverse complement strand
CTCAGGTGTTGAGCGGTGGGAATTTCAGTCATATGAGACCTTGACAGTACACTCTGACGTTTGCTATAAGTGTGAGCAAGCACAAATGGAACTCCTGATGTCAGCTCGCAGGTGGCCATTGGGGTTTTCAGGGCAGCCACACTCCTGCTTGCTGCCTGCTTCGGCCTCGGGGAAATCTGCGTTGGCACCGATTTTCTNTGCTGCCTGCTTCGGCCTCGGGGAAATCTGCGTTGGCACCGATTTTCTGTTTTATATAAAATATATTTTATATATTTCTCTTCTATATAAATATAAATATGTACATAAATATAATATAAACAATATTTATGTAAAAATATAGATATAATCCATATAAAACATAGAAAATATAAAAACATATATTTTATATATGCTCATCTATTTAGAGTATGTTTATTTGCACTTATAGAACATCAGTTTATACTTAGAAATCTATTGATGTGTATCTGTTTAACTTAACACTTCTATTAAACATGTATTTAGACTGTTCAGACTTGTGTATTTTGACACTTCAGCATCATTTTAGATTTCTCAGTTTTTATTTCAATACCTAGTTAGCTCACCCTGCACACATAGATGTTCCCTGTGCCGGATAGAGAAACAATGGGAGCTCTCTGCTGTCTCCTTCTTTGTCGCCTTTGCCACGCTTCGCTGAGGCTCCGGGTAATCTCGCCTCACCTTTGCTTTTCTGGGGTTCTCTAATTTAAATTACAATTTAAATGCCCTCTTGAGTGTGGCATTTCCTCACCGGGCGGCTGCAGTACGTGGTACTTATCACCAGGTGGCAGCGGCGATTTAAGTCCCGGCCGAGATCTTAGACTGTGTTATATTGAGACAGAAAAGGACTGAATACCCAGAGCTATTTCTGTTGTCTTTACAGAGATATTTTCTTCCATTTTCAACCCCCTTTTTTGTTTAGTTTATATATATACAAAAGTTCTATTTGCATTTTTAAACTCTATATATCTACATTTAGAATATAAAGTGAATTTGTTAGAGTGGCAGAAATGTTTTCTCACCTGGGAGTGTGTTGGGATAATTGACATTCCTTTTGTCAGAATTAATCAGTCTTCCTTCTTTTCCCTTTTTTTCATTATAGGTTGTGAATAATTGGGGAAAATATTTGGGATGAAGAGATGGAATGCACAAGGGAAGCTTCGTGTTCCCAAGGGGATGCTGCAGGGATGTGTGGCATCTGAACTGCACCAATAATTCCGGCTCCCACAGAAACCTTCCAGAGCTGGAAGGGAGAGGGAAGACGATTCTGAGGGTGGTGTGGGAAGTGCTTTCTCCCGGGTCTGGATGCCGCCGAGGTGGGAGAGACTTACTGATATTCCTGGTCTCTCTCTTAACCCTAACCCTCCTCCCTCTTCTTAACCCTAACCCTAAAACCCTAACCCTAATCCAAAACCCTAACCCTAACCCATTGACCCTGACCCTAACCTGTTGACCCGAACCTGTTGATACTAACCCTAACCCATTGACCCTAACCCTAACTTGTTGACCATAACCCTAACCCTAACCCTCCACCCCTGCTTTTAAGAGCTCCGTGGGAAAATGCCCCGAACCTCCCGATACGGCTTCCAAGCGTACC
The DNA here is from genome assembly GCA_013397795.1 of Orthonyx spaldingii. Taxonomy (NCBI): domain Eukaryota; kingdom Metazoa; phylum Chordata; class Aves; order Passeriformes; family Orthonychidae; genus Orthonyx; species Orthonyx spaldingii. The sequence continues at coordinate 55,869 of VZTJ01002347.1, read as the reverse complement.
CCGCTCGGGTGCGGAGGTTTGCATCCCCTCCAGAGGTGCGCTGAGCCTATAGGTTGTAGAGGTGTGACTAAAACGTGATGTTACAAGCAGATATGCTTAACAAATTTACAAAAACAAAATCGAGCCAAAGAAAAAAGCGGCTGGGGAGGATTGCCTGAAAGCGTTTTAGACTGAAAAACTTGTTTTATTGGTGCTTAGAAGTTCCTGGGTTGCCCTTCGTAGCAAAAAAAAACGTGGTAGAAGATCAAAAAAATGAAATGTGCTAAAGAAAAAGAGTTAAAACTGGAAATGAGAAGTTCCACAGAACGGGGGGCTGGGGGAGGGAGGTGGGGAACCAAAACAGTAGTTTTTCTCTAACATGAGAGAGGTAGGGATTCAAACTATGCTGGGAAGCTCGAGAACTGTGTTAAGAGCTGTTAGCCCTGCACCGGTGTCCTCTGGGTATCGGGAATTCAAGTCGGTGTGTGGCAGTGGCAGCTCTGAACTGCAATATAACAAAATCTGCTTCTCTAGAATGCCTGCTGGCTCCTGGGAAGGACGAAGATTTCTTCTTTCACCTTAATAAAAAATGCATCTTCTCCAGATTATTTTCGTCAGAAATGGCCATGCATCATGGCAAGTAACAAACCTCCAGTACGTGTGAGGAAAGAGAGACCGGTGGAGCCTCCTCCTCTGTCTAAGGAACGCTGCCCCTCTGAGCGGGGAGATGTGTGAGGATGAGGGAATGGAGTTACATTCCTTTACTGTGGGATGTTGGGTCCAGGTTCTGGATGTAATCAGTTGGCCTCGCCATGCGCCGTGACGACCGCCTGGAATTTAGGTAATGAGCAAAAGCCTTCCCCCCTTTCCTGCAGTGAGTAGAAACTCCGGAGTTCTTCAGGACTATAAACAATTAGTACCAAAGATTTTCTGTGCAACGGATATTTCTTTTCCATGGCAAACAAAGGTCTGATCCACAGGGTCTGGGTGCGCTCCAAACAGCCGCCGTGTGTGCATCCCACCACCAAAGTCCCCTTTGGTGACGGCGCCCTCCCGTCTCTCAGGGGACTCACTCGTGGTCTTCCGCACCCTCTTCTGTCCCAAAGAGTTGCTTTGGGAAGAGGGAGCAGTGTCAGGTCTTACCTGCCTCAAGGCCGAGCTTCCCTGGCCTTTCTCTCTTCATAGGTGCTGTGAGAATGCTGCAGAAGGCCTGTGCTTCCTTCAGCTCCCAGACTCCCCGTGCTTCTCATGCTAGGAATTGTGTCCCTCGTTGGCAGGGCTCGGCCGAGACCCTCCCGCCTCCCCTTCACCTCCCCGTGCCCTTCCCTGCCCTCGAAGCCGGCGAGAGCCGAGCAGGGAATTCCCGTGCCGGCACGGCTTCCCCTGGGCCAGTACTCGCTCCGCTCCGCCGGAGACCCTGTTCCTCCCCTCAGTCCTGCCAATCCGGACCAATTGGGTGGTCACATCCCAAATATTTTCATTTTTCCTCCTCGGCTGTGTTCCTGACAACTCCAGTCGTTTTTTTCCCCCTTTCTTTGAACTCACTTATCAATCCACGTTTGCCCTGATTGGCTCCTTGGATTCCCCAGAGTTCCTTGGGAGCTTAAGGATGGAGCCATCTCCTTTCTTCTGCCTTCAAAGGAAACCCGGAGTTGCAGTTGACAGCAGTTGATTGACTCTGGTTGCTGTCACGCCCGCAGAAGCCTCTCTGGGTTAGACTTTTATGAAAATAGCGGGGTGGCCGCGGTGGCGGGGCGAGGCCGCCAGGGGGCGGGGGAGGCTCGGGAATGAGCCCCGCCGAGGCCCGCGAGTCACCCCGGGCCCGGGACGGGACTGTACCGAGCCTCCGGTGCTGCCACTGCCGCGCCGCCTTCGCCGGCCCGGGAGACTCCGAGCCGCGTCCAGCCTGGCCCGCGACGCCTCCGGGGACGGGGCGGCCACGGCCCGTTCCGCGTAACGCTCGCGTGGTCTCGCGACGTCCCCCGCGCTTCGCCCGAGGACGAGCGGCTCCGGTCCGGGAACGTCCCCATCACCCGTGCGCTGCGGGCGGGTCCCCAAAAGCGGCGCTTTGCCCTCCTGAGCCCGTCTTATCCACGCTGCGAAGTTTGAACAGGAGGTGGATGGATATTGCCGCGGGATACCGGAGCGGAAGATAGGGCTGCCCCTGGATCCCTGGAAGTGTCCGAGGCCAGGCCGGACTGGGCTTGGGGCGATCTGGGATGGTGGATGTTGTCCCTGCCCGTGGCAGGGGGTGGGAATTCATGATTGTTCACATCCTTTCCAATCCAAACGGTTCCACAATTCAAAGATATCCTTGCCTCACCTGCTTCAGGTGTGTTTTGATATGTTTCTTCCCAAAACTGGTGACAAACTTCACACCTGACTGCTCGGCTGGCGGAGCCCGCCGGGCCCTTTCCGGCACGTAACCGCGGGCCGCATCCTCGGCACCTCGATACAGAGCGGCCCCTCGCCCTCCCCCGGGGCTCTGCGGGGAAGTGAGGCTGTAGGGAATTGATCCTAAACAATCCTGAAGAAGGGGGATACTGCGACAAGGGGGGGACTCTCTTAAACTGGTAAAATATGACTTGGGGAAAGAGCAGGAGCAGCGAGAGGGAAGCGGCGCTGGGGGAGCCAGGCAGAGCCGGGACCCCCGCGCTGGGGGCGGAGGGGCGGCCAGGCGAGCCAGACCCTTGCTCGGAGAGCCGCATGCGGGCCGCAGGCTCGGCTCCAGAGCGGAAGAGGCCCCGCGGCGGCAGCTTAACGAGGGGCCCGGTGTTTGGTCTGTTCCGCATCGATAGGGCGTCCAGCCATGGCTGAGGATGAAAGCGAGCGAGAGGGAGAGAGGATTAAAGGCTCCCGGGGTCTCCTCTAACCCGCCTAAGACTCACCGAGAGGGCGGTGTGCAGCTTCACAAAGGCTTCTTCATATGGAAAATATTATGGGAAGGAGAGAAAGAGGACGGGGAAGGGAGCGGGAAGAGAGGGAGACTGTCCACAGAGCGCTGGGGGAGGACTAACTGCTAAAAGGCTTTTGAGGGCTCGGCCAGAGCCGCAAGAGAAAGTGCTGAGCGCTCCCGGTGGAGCATAGGTGACATGAGTTTGGGAGGCCTGGAGACGGGAGACAGGGCAACAGGAAAATAAAGGGATGAAAGGAGAGGGAAAGCGGAGAACGGGAGCCAGGACGCTGGCAAAAGGGTGGCGGGGGAGGTAGCGAAAGGCGGGCCGAGGGCTGGGAGGAGATCGCGGCGGGCTGACGGGCGGCTCTCTGCTCCCTGCCGGGGTGACCGGGTGAGAGCCCCCGCCCGCCGCTCTGCTCCCAGGAATACCTGGGATGGGGAACGAGCTACTAATGGGACTGAGCCGTTCTGCACCGAGCACCGGCGAGTTTCCGGTGTGAGTTTTCCCGTCGGCTGGGCCGCAGCGTGTGGAGCCCTCTCGCCTCCGGGGCTGGATAATCCCGGGAGTTAACACCCAGCCTTGGTTATAGCCCGGATGAGGGACCTTTCCTGCCTCCTGTTCTGGATGCCACCGTTTCCCTGCTTCCGTTCCCCGGGATTTTCTGCTTCCCCCACGTGTGGCGTTCCCGGTCTCGTCGGCCCTTCCTCCCCCCGCCGCCTCCCGCAGCTCGGATCTCCCCGGCATCCGCGGGCTCCCGCTCTCCTTCTTTCCTTGATTGATCCTGAACGACCTTCCTCGACCTCATTTCCAGGAGTGTGAGCACACGGGGCGCTGGGGGAGGGCAAACCGTCCTTCCCTCGCCGTCCTGCTCGTGCTCGCGTCAGGGTGTGTCCAGCACCCATCTGCACACCAAAGTCAGGGATATGGAAGATTTGGGCTGGATAACACGGCTTTTCTGGTGCCACCCCTTGCCGTGGGCGAGGACGCCTGCCTCTATCCCGGATCGCTCCGAGCCCCATCTGGCTCAGCCTCGGACATTGCCGGGAATCCGGGGCCGGCCGCGGCTTCTCTGGGCGCCCCGTGCCGCGGTCTCCCCGCCCTCGCGGGGAAGAATTTCCAACCTGGCCTGTGTTGCCGTGTTCTCGGCTATCGCTGCAGCGGCCGAAAACATTCCGGACTGTCCGGAAATTCAAAAGGCGGAGCTGGGAGATGTGCCCTGACTCTCCTGTATGGATGCACGTGCCAGGTGAGGGAATTCCCATGACCACAAATGTCCTGGTGCTTTGTGACTCCTCATGGAATGAGTGGATTTTAACAGGAGAGAGAGATCACTTCTCCCTCCTCCCTCGAAAACACTTCCCAGTCTCTGCTTCGGGATCTGAGGAATTTCAGACAAAAGTCTCAAAGGCGGAAGTGTCAGAGGAGCAGCCGCCCCAAAGGCGTTGCTGCGTTTTGGGACGGCAGCTCGGCTCCGATCCCGTTTGGGCTGGACCCCGCCCCGGCTCCCCTGATGTCCCAAAGCTGAGTCTCTTCCGTGCTTTTGCTAAATAGTTGGCTAAGCTGTTTGCCCCTTCCCGCGCCCGGCGGGGCACAAAGCCCTTTGCCCCCGGTCTGGAAATCTGCCTTCCTGTCCCTCCCTTCCCCACCTTCCTGGGAAGCCGGCGTGGATGGGGTGCTGCCGGCTTGCCTGTCTGAGCTGCTTAGTTAAGAATAATAAACAAATTCCTAAATGGAAGGATATTCTTTAAACCTGCCTTGTGCTGCCTGCCAGGGAATGCAGGCGGCAGAGCCCACCTCCCGTCCCCCTCCGGCCCCGGCTCCAGGCTCTCCTGAAACCTGAGCTGCTTCGCTGCGGAGCTGCACCGTGGCCTCTGCGTGCACCTTCCCCCCTGACCCCGTCTGGATTCTCCTGTCCTTTTCCTGACACGCTCCCGGCGAGCTCCTGCCTCGCACCCGCCCCGGTGAGGTGCTCGCGGTGACGCTGCCGCGGCTGCGCCCGGGGCTCGCCGGCAGCTGGGCACACCGTGGGTTTACACAGGGAATCGTGGAACGGGTTGGGTTGGGACCTCAATGATCCCCCGGTGTCACCCCTGATGTGGGCAGGGACGCCTTCCACTATCCCGGGCTGCTCCGAGCCCCGTCCAACCTGGCCTTGGACGCCTCCGGGGATCCAAGAGCGGCCACGGCTTCTCTGGGCACACCGTGTCGGGGCCTCCCCACCCTCACAGTCAACAATTCCTTCCCAATATCCCATCTCACCCTGCCCTCTGTCCCATTGTCCTTTTCACTTGTCAAAGGTCCCTCTGAAGCACAGCCCTTCCTGTGCTCACCTGTTCTGCTCCCCCACTCTGCTCTCTGCAGCTCCTTTGACACAGGGATGTCCTTCCCTTTCTCCCCATATTGCTCCTGTGCCTTTTATTTAGGCACACGGACAGCTTTTCCCACCTTCTCCTGCTCATTCCCCCCTTCCAGCTCTCATGGCTTCCCAGCTTTCCTTCTCAGTGGCCCGTTTTCCACATTACGGTGCTCCCAGCCCGTGGGAACCCAGCGTCAGTTGGAGGCTGAGCGGTCCCCAGGACCCTCTGGCCCTGCCATGCTTTTCAATCCGCTTCTCATTTTTCTTCTTCTGTAATTTATTGTTTTGGGCTCTGCTCCTCCTCAGTTCCTGCCGAAGGGAACTCATCCCCTGCCTCTTCCTTCTGTTTTCACCTTGAGAAACAGGGAAAAACCCATTTTGCTCTTTCCCCGGCTCCAATTCCCCTTCCACCCCCACTCCCTCCCACCTCCCTTCCCAGCCCTGAAACCTTTCCCTGATAGTGTTGCTGTAACTGTTCAATTAAACGAGCAATTACAAAATCAATCAAAGGGAACCCGAGCTGTGCGCCCAGTGGGGACCAGCTGGGGATGGGGTCGGGGACACAGCCCGGCCCGGCCTGGAGGCCCCACTCCGGTTGCCTCCGGCAGTGAGAACGCTGAGGATGGGGTGGCGCCGGCACCGCTGGCCTCGAGTCCCCTGCAGAATTCCCCTCCCAAGAAAATCCTGGAAAAGCTGCTGGTGCTACCCATGGTTTGGATCAGCTATTCCTTGATTTTAACGGGATAAATCCACACATGGATGGGTTTATCTGTGATTTCCTGGGGTTTCTCCTGCTGATTCCCTCTCCCCTTTGGGGTGGGTGTTCCTGGAATCGCTGTGTCCCCTTTGTCACAACGCTGTCCTCTCACCAGGTGACACTTGCGGTGTCTTGCTCCCCTCTGCCCCAGTCTCCTCAGAGCTACATCTGTGATTTTCACTGCTGGAATTCCCTTTCGATGCCTGCGGCCCTCTTGGTGCTGTCACAGCTGGCCTGTCCCTGACAGAGAGGGACAAATCCTTCCAAACTCTTCCCAAACAAGGAAAGACAAGCTGGAAAATGGGTTAGATTAACGGGAAGTTGTGCAAAGCAGATGAGTTTGGGTTCATCTGTGGGCAGAATGCTGGTAGCTTTCCAGTGGCACAAGGAATTCGGCTTTGGCACATAGATTTTTTCGAGGAGACCCAGACCCTGCTCCCAGTTCCACTGGAAGTGTAATCTTTGATCTTCAATAATTTGAGAAAATCCCCAGGTTTTGTCCTTTGGCTCTCAGTCCTAAACAGATTTTAGCTTGTGGCTTTCAGACAGTTCCCCCTTGGCAGCCTTTGGTTGGAAGGATCAGCTGAGAGCCTGGAGGAGATTCCCGTTTCTCCTGGTGTGTTTGGGGCTCAAGTGCCTGGGAGAGGACTCATTATGGGAATGATCTCCAATGCCAAGAGGGACAGGGAGGGATGTTATTTCTCGAGCCTTTTGTCCCAAAGCCACACATCTGTCGCCCACCCTTGGCTGTGCAGAACCATCCATCGAGGCACAGCTGGGAAGGAGCAGATCCCGGCTGAGGAGGGAGGAAAACCCACATGACTCCTTGGACAGGCAGCAGATATAGACTCCAAACACACTGCTGGGCTGAGAGCCCTCCCAGTTCCTCCAATTCCCAGTTTGCTGAGGTGGGATGGAGGTGGATAATGGACCTGAGCATGCTCCCTCTTGGTTTCTGTCAGGTGGGAAAACGTTGTCTCCGAGGAATTGACTCATGATTTGTGGGGGTCACGCTCCTGACTTGCGGCAGGATGAATAATGGGAATTTTTTCCAGTGAGGCCTTGGCACGGGGTGCCCAGAGGAGCTGTGGCTGCCCCTGGATCCCTGGAAGGGCCCAAGGCTGGGTTGGGCGGGGCTTGGAGGGCCCCGGGATGGTGGAAGTGCCCCTACCTGTGGCAGGGGATGGCATGAGATCGTTAAGAACCCCCCAATCCATTCTGTGATTCCATAAACACCCAAATCCTGTGCTTACAGATCCCAGTCTGGTATTCCTGCAGCTCCCAGACTTTGCTTCCAGCCCCTGTGTCCCTGTGGAGTGACAGAGGGTGTGTGGGGACACGGCCACGTGCCGGGGTGGTGGCACCACGGACAAGCCTCTGGCTGTGTCCAGCTGCCTGTTTGCCATCTATATTTGGTCAAAAAATGACTGGGAATTGTTTGTTTGTGGCTCCTTGGAAACCCCACTGTAGAAATGGCTCCTTTTTTTGGTTACTTGAGAAAAATATTTTCCTCTCTTTCTTTCACTATTTTGAAACATTAAAAAAGCAAACCTCTGAAGAGCCCGGGAATATCCTGGAGTGTCACCGGGCTCCGGCTCTGCCCGTGGCTCCGTGGGCTCCATCTCTCCCTGATGCTCTGCTCCGCCTTCCTGCACATCCTGACAATAGAAACACCATTTAAATGTCCTCCAGGTTTCTCTTCCCATTGAAAGAGGAGATTTATTCTCGGGGTTTTTTTTAATCAAAATTAATGTGATTCTAATGTGCTCCTTTTGATCTTTGGGGGATTTTTTGCAGTGATGATCCCTAATTTCAAAATTTTTTTTCTCCCTCTCTCTCTGCCTTTTTTTTTTTTTTTTTTTTTTTTTTTTTTTTAAAAATTTTCTCATGCACTCTGCCCAGAAGCATAGAATTTCCCTAAGACTGANTAATTTGTTTTAAAAAGCTTTCGTGAAAAGGGGAAAAAAATCCATCCTCCTTCTTTGGCACATCTTTAACCTTTAAGTACCTCTGGAAAAAAATGTTTAAAATATATTATACATTTTTAAAGAGAGTGCGTTTGACAGGTCAGCCTCAAACCTCCCTTTTCTTGCGTGGTGTTGGAATAAGACAATTTTGCAGCTTGGATTTTTTTGACAGTTAAATTGCAATGTAGGCAGAGGGTGGAACAGGGATCCTGTCTCTTTAACTCTCTAACTAGACAAAGACTTTTCCCCTCTGAGAGCTGAGCCCGGGATCAGAACTGTCAGATGATCTCGTAGCACTTGGGAGAGTTTGCAAAGTCATAATTATATCTTTTAACCTGTCTTGCTCTTTGCAAAAGAAAGGTCCTATTATATTGAAATGAGATTATTAGCCATCAAATACTTTCTTTCTTGGGATTCTTCTTTCCTTAAAAAAACCCCATAAAATAAAAAATTCAAATACCTTAACTACTTTGCAATTGAATTTTTATAAGATTTACTTTTTGCTAAATAAATGTTCGGTAGTGGCTGTTTTTTTGAAAGTATTTTTAAAAGGGTGTTTTTAATATGCAGATGCTAAAAAAATCAGACTAAATGTCTGAAATGTCACCTGGATAATTAAAGGAAGGTGAAGTTTCAGAGCTTGGTTCAGGTTTTTTCCCTGGCTTTGCTATTCCCTAACCCTGGTGCTTTTCCTCATTTCAATGCCAAGAATATATTTTCCCCCGAAACCCAGTCATTTTCAACCTTCCATTTTCTCTTTACTATTTTTTTTCTGTGTCTTTTCTTCCTGAAAAAAATGAAAATGAAACCCCAAATAACTGGAAAGGGTTTTTTTTAATCTCCACCATTAAGATCCCCGCACTGCAGTGTCAGCGTGGGCTGGAACAAAAGGGGACGAGTACTTTAAAGCAATCAAGGTGTCACCAAAATCGAAGGAAAATCCCATCCCAAATTCAAAGAAGAGTCTCTTCAAAGAGCTCGCCCAGTTGGCACAACAGTTACACCCAGGCAAAATTTGAAATTTGAGATTAGGAAACAGCAGATATTTAACACGTTTTAAAATATCTGGCTGAATAAGGATCGAAAGAATATGAAATTGTTGAAATCTGTGGATATTCTGGGCCTGATTCGAAGATCTCTGAAGTCGATGAGGATCCTTCCGTGTGCCCGGTGGCTCCAGCACTCTTTACTGGGAGGGACCAGTGGCTTTAGTGAGGTGATTAAAGCGCTGTCATTCGTAGTCTTATAATTCAGATTGTGGCACCCCATTCTTTATAAAGTCTCTTTTCAGGGCTGGATGTTGTTGTGGACATAAAATCCATCCTGAGATTAAATTCAACTCTAACAAAGGGCTCGTTCCTGGTGCAGACAAACTCTCGGGATGACAGAAGCTCACAAATGGTTTATGGGGTTTTTTAAAGCATTAAAAAATTATTTTTTAAAAAATAATTTTTGAAATGCTCTGTAGGATCCTGCAGGAGTCTCCATCACTTCACCAGTATGAGTAGTTTAAGACAAGGGGAATTGCTAGCATGAGTAAAATTACTCATGGGTTATGTGTTTGCTCCTATAGTGATGTGTATTTGGTGCACACCTCAGCTTGTATTTTCCTTTTCTGTTGACTGAATTCTCCTTTTTTTAAATTCCAAAGCCTAAGAACAAAGCCCAACCTTTAACCCCTGCCTAACCGCACAGAGATGTCTCCTCACACACAAGCCAGGGGAGTGACAGACCGACCCCATCCGCTCTGTGTCACTCCAGGCCCTGATTCAGAACCAAACTCACCTTGGGAAAGGGGTTTTCTCCCAATGGAAAAAACATTTTTCAGGACAGGAAGGTTGGCATTCACTGAGCTGCGCCTGCTGAGGGGTTCCGTGTGTCCAGAGCTCCCCTGTGCTCCTTTGCTACTGAAACCTGTCCCTGCCTTACCTGCTTTTAATACTCACAAACCTATTGCAAACTAAAAATTTATATTTTTCCCTGGTTTATAGAATAAAGCCTTCAAGGAAATTATTGGACACTCTCAGCAGGTGTTCTCTGTCCCTCCAGCTTTTGGCTTCCTGCTGAAGCTGTAGCTCCAGCCACCTCTAAGTTCAGGGTAGGAGCAAATGTCTGCTTTTACTCCTGCATTTTTGCCCTTCTATTTCTTTTCTGAAGGATGATTTCAGAGCGGAGAGTGGCAGATACTCATGGAGTGCCTGCCTGAGCTGCCTTTAATTGTCCCTGTGTGCTGGGGAGCCAGGAGATAAGAGCAGAGAGCCGCTTCAACCTGTGTGAATTGGCAGTGGCCCCCTCATTTGCTGGAGCAGCTTCAGTTTACACCACCAAGGATCTGAGCTGGAATTTCAAGGCTTTCCAGTTGCTATCATAAATATCTCTTCTTTTTCTTGGCAATGAAGTAATCTATAGAGTGGTTCCAAAAAATTTAAAAAAGCTGTTGGCAGATGTGTCTATTAGTTTGAGCTGGAGGCTTTTGGCTTTTTTGGAGGCTTGGGCTCAGATGTGGGGTAGCCTGGAGGCTTCTGGACGTCCACGGTAGCTTTACCTTTGGCTGGGCTGTTGTTCCTGGAGGAATGTGCTTTGTTGAGGTGTAGGAGAGGTTTAAATGAAAGATCTGGGAAAGAGGGAATGGCAAGAACTCAAAAACTGTCCCTTGTCTCGCTGATGACCCCAGTGAATCCCTAAGGCCCAGGGATGTACGCAGGGATGGTGTGAGGGTTAGGCCATGTAAACACAAGGTGATACTCAACTTTGTCTGTTTAAAATGCTAAAAATAGTACATTTCCCAAAGGTAGATTCCTAAAGAAAAAACGCTCTCCACCTCCTGGGAGCAGAATTCCTCTGAGGGGTTGTTCCCGGGAAGTCCGGCAGAGCCAGTCCTGTTGCTGCCATGGCCGGGGCATAGGGCTGGCACTGCCGTGGGTGTGGATATAAACACAAGCCAGGAGTGCCGAGACAAGCCAGGTGTGCCAAATCCAGCGTGCCCTGGGTCTGCAGAGCCCGGCGCGCCCCGGCTGTGCCGATCCCGGCTGCAGCCTCTCCGGAGCAATCTGTGGTCTGCTCCCGGTTCCAGGGGATGTGGAAGTTGAAGTGTTTGGTCTCCTTTAGCAGCACTTGGAGGCCCTGGAGGGCTTCCTTGAAGTTGAGGGTGACTTTGCAGAGCAGGGCTGGGAGAAAAACGAGGTTGTGTTTTGGAGAAACGAGGTCACAGTTGGTGGAGCTCACCCCAAACAGACCCAGCGTGTCCTGCTGATCCTAGCTCCGACCTGTGCTCACACTCACCTACACAAATCAAGGTGAAACTCTGTATAAATTCCCAATTTGGACTGAAATTGCCTGGATTTTATAATTTGGCCCTGGGATTCATTCAGAAAAAACATCGGTCTTCTGCTCCATTATTGGGGCAGAGCTAAACTGACTTTGGGGGCTCCACCTCAGCTAACCACAGTCCCTGGAAAGCAGAGCAGTGCTCGAATACCCACATGCTGCTCTCTTGGGTTCTGGCAGCCAAGAACCAAAGCCACAGGGAGCTAAAATTCCATTGGTCCTTGTGGTGTCACACTTCTTGATGGGAATCGCAGGGTCTGTGGGAGTGGCAGCTCCAGTGAGGGGAGGAAGGACCTGCTGTGGTCCTTGTTGGGTCTCTGCAGTGGCCTGGGGGAGGTTGGCATGGCCCAGAGAGAGGTACTGGCAGGATTTGTGTTGGTGTGGCCTTCTTGGGCAATACCAGCTCCCTAAACTTTGCTAAGTGGGGCATTTTTCCTAAAGCAGCTCCACTTCTTGCTGCCGAGACAGTCGTATCACCTCCAGATACTTGGCACTTTCCAGGCTGGATCAGTGGGCAATTGTTCCAGAAACACTGATGGAACTTCCCCAGCCTGCCTCTCTCCTTCTGTTGTCTCATGTTTTCGTTGTTGGGTTTTTTTAATTTTATTGCAACCTTTAACAAAACTCCCAGAGATCTGAGCAAAAATAGCATGAATAAGAAAACAAATTCTATCATAATTTTTCTCCAGGCCAGGGAAATAATTGCTTAGTGTGCTCTGCTCCTCCTTCGCAGTCCCAGGAAGGTTTTACGAGCTGGAGTGGCCGCTCTCTCGGGAGGTGCTTGAGAGGAAAAGGAGTCCATGAAGCCAGGGCTGTGTTTTCTATCTGCTGTTTCCCCATGGAAGCCAGGTTGTGGCTTGGTCCAGCTGAGCCCAGGTGGTGACAAACACCTCAGATCAGCATCAGGGAGCTGAGCTGACACCTGGCCCCCGTGAGGTGACCATTCCTGGGACTGGATGCAGCTTGATCCCACATTTTGGGTTTACAGGCCCCGCACAATAATCACCTCTTAACTCCCCCTCCCTCCCCAGCTCTCGGCGCTGAGCAACAGCAGACGGGAGATTTCATGTGCCATAAATATTTAGATTGTGCCTGTGTGTTTATAACACTTGCTCAGGGTAGAACTAGAGCGGCTCATGCTTAGCAGCAACACCTGATGCCGGGGAAAGTTTTCCATCGCCTCATGGGGACCACAGAACAGCCGCAAGCTGGCGCTGATGGGGACCGGGAGCTGAATTGTCCTTCCCCGTCCTCCTGCTGGAAAACAGCAGTAAGAACAACGTCAGGAGGATTTCATAGAGCTGCTGCTCCAGAGGATCCTGAAAAAAAGTTGTGGTTGGGATGGAATGGGACATTTTTGCAGTGTTACCAGGGGAAACAGGTCCCCTGTGTGCCCCAGAGGTTCCAGGCCTCTCCAACACAGAATTCCAGCCTGGTTTGGGTTGGAAGGGACCTTAAATCCTATCTCATTCCTGCCTGCCGTGGACAGGGACACCTTACACTATCCCAGCTTGTTCCAAGCCCCATCCAACTTGTCCCATGGCATAGTTCCCCTTAAAAAGGTGGAATAACTAAAGCAGGAGGGTTTTAAGAGCAAGTTAGACCTCAGGAAGGACATTAAAGGGGATTTTTGGGAGTGCAGGAACAGCCCAGCTGAAGTTCTAGGCCCTCCTCCATAAGGATCAGGTCAAGGTGTGCAGTGCTGGTGGCCCTGGTTGGATTGGACTGGGCAGACTGGGAGGCCCTGCGGGGCAGGCCCCGTGCTCAGCCCAGTGCTCTCCAGAGTGCTGGGGCTCTGAAGTGTTACGGATTTTTTTGGGCTTTAATAAATGTGTTTTTATGAATGCTTCTTTAGGGGAAAATATTTTTCTTTTGTTTCTCTGCGTAGCCTCTTTAGGACTTGCTGTGGAAGTGCAGCCAATACTTTGAGCTTTGACTCCTTTTTTCCCCTGCCCTGTGCTTTTTTTCCTCTCTTTTTGGTTT
>VZTJ01002347.1:11702-37596 GCA_013397795.1 Orthonyx spaldingii | reverse complement strand
CCCCCCCCCCCCCCTCTTTTTTTTTTTTTTTTTTTTGTCGTGCCTTTGATTTGGAAAAGAACTGTAAACTTTGCTTAAACGGAGCTCGTTTAACAATCCCTGGCTTAAGTCCGATGGTTTGGGAGAGAAATCCGACAAGAAACCCAGCAGCACTGCTAGTGGGGGACGTTTCAGATTGATTTTTCCCCCTTTTTTTTTTCTTTTCTTTTTCATTTTAAAATGTGGAAACTTTCAGGCACAATCCCGGCCCTGTGTTTAAGTCATTAAAACATCTTTAAGAATTTTCTGGTTTGAGTTTTGTTAGCAGCAGTCCTTTTCCTGGAATGTATTTTATTTTTCTTTTAAGTTGATGAAAAAAAAAGAAAAAAAGAAAATAAAAATAAATAAAACAAACCTGCCCCTTGCATTTCCAGGCGAGTTTTTTTCAAGGGAAGTGAGAAGAGGGGGGCGGAGGAGGTTGTGGGATGAGGAAAGTGAGAGAACAGGGCCCTTTCTGTGCTTTATTTCTAATCCGCAGGAATCCATTTTAGCCTTTTATGGCTGTTGCACTTGCTGACAGGATTTACATTCTCCGTATGTTATCTGAAACATCACAATCTGGGGCTCTGGGATTGTTTCATGCCTGGGTTAAAAACACGCCGGTGCTTCTGGGAGGCTGCAGGGAGGGAGCTGGGGAAGAGCAGGGAGGGAGAGGGAAAGCTTTTTAAAAAGGGGGGGAAAAGAGGGGGAAAGTAGAGCCGAGCACTCTGTGGGAGCTGCTGTCGGCAGAGTTCACGCCCCAGACAAACTGATGTTTAAGGGAAGCAGGGAGGGTATTAGATCCCTTTGATTCCAGCCCTGTTGGAGCACAGTTCTGGGCTGGGAAAGCAGCGACGGAAAAATCCACCCTCAGCTGTCTCTCTGTGAAGCCCCTCCGTGTCGAGCTGTGATGGAATCACAGAAGGGTTTGGGTTTGAAGGGGCCTGAAAGTTCTTCCAGTCCCACCCCCTGCCATGGGCAGGAAATATTCCACTATTCCAGGCTGTTCCAAGCCCTGTCTAGCCTGGCCTTGGACACCTCCAGGGATGGGGCAGCCACAGTTTCTTTGGATAACCTCACCCCCCCTCACAGGGACATTCATATATTTAAATTTCCCCTCTTTCAGTTTTTCAGCCATTCTTCCTTGTTCTGTCACTACAGCCCTCAGGTGCACTGGTGACGGATGGATGGATGGATAACAGGATACAGAGACTTTCTTCTGGTCTCTGTATCAAGTGCTCCTGGGAATAAAACTTGATTTTGGTAGAAATCGAAATAAATACCATTAAAATTCCAACTTTGCCAAGTGTTTGTTGAGAAAAGAGCAAACACTGAAGACGTGGAAACTCTTTTCCAACAGCCGCAAACGTTGCTGTGCCCCTCCAGGGTATCCATCAGAGCCTCTGTGATCCCAAACACTCATCCTTTCCTCTGCCTTAGCCTGGATACCCCAAAAATCACCAGACTGGACTGTTCTCTGCACCTCTTGCTCTTGCCCACCAAGCCTGGGCCGTGTCTCTGAATGCACAAGGAGGTGCCACTCCACATTTTTAGTTTTCTGCTCATGACCAAGCTCTAAGCTCTTAAGGTAGGGACTTCAGCTTTTTAATAACTCACGGGAGAATCCAGGGAAAATGTAAGTTTTATGGAGTCTAGAGAATATTTTTAAAGGATTTGGATGTCTGGAAAAAGTGTCTTAGGAAGTTTAACTGCTTTGCAGTGGGAAAAAAGAATTAACAAATATTCTTATTTCTTTGTTAGTCCCTTTTGGGGCAGAGCAGCCGCCACATGTTCTGGACAGGGCTGTGATCTCAAGGCTCTGGGCCAAATCCCAAATCCGTGCAAGGCAGCACAGCCCAGGTGGAGTGGGCTGGAGCTTGGTCCTGTGTGTGTTGACAGGGTGAAAGCTCCGTAATCACTGGAGATTTGAGAGATGATTATTTTTGGGGTGGTGTAAAACTCGCCAGGCTGTGAAAAGCTCTGAGTTGGAGAATCAGCAACATTATCCTGGATCCTAATCCAAACAAAGGGGGATTTGGGCTCGCCAGGCTCTTCTTGTACCCCTCTCTCTGTGCTCCGTGCTGGTTTATCCTCTTAGCTGGGATGGAGCCGCCTCTCCAGGAGCTGGATCATGGCTGGGCACCAGCTGGGACTTTGTGCCAAAGCAGGAGGTGGTTTCAGGTTTGTCATGGCACCTGAGCTCGGGAAAAGTGAATTTCCCAGTGTGGCACCGGCACAGCCCACTCCACACATCTCTGGTCACGTTTGGGATGTGCTCCATCCAGGAGAAATTCACAAGGATTTCCTCATGGAAAAGATGGTCAGATAATGGAAGAGACTGCCCAGGGAGGTTTGGCGTGCCCATCCCTGGAGGTGTCCAAGGAATGACAATGTCACACTCAGTGCTCTGGGCTGGTGACCAGTTGGGGATTGGGCACAGCTTGGTCTGAACGGCCTTGGAGGGCTTTTCTAGCTTCAGTGGTTCTGGGATTCTGTGGGACACATCATGTGCCTCATCCCATGCATGTCCCTGCCCGTGTGTGTTGCCAGTGTCCTACACACAGATCCCTCCCTGATCCCAGGTTTGACCTGGAACTCGGCTCCCACCTCCCAAATAAGAACGAGAGCAGGTTTGGATCAGATATAAAGAAGAAACTCCTTCTTGTGAGAGTGTTGAGGCCCTGAGATTGCCCAGAGAAGCTGTGGCTGCCCCTGGATCCCTGGAAGTGGCCAAGGCCAGGTAGGACGGGGCTTGGAGCACCCTGGGATAGTGGAAGGTGGCAAGGCATGGAATGGGATGAGTCAGCTCCCTCCCAACCGACCAATTCTGGGATTCTATGAACATCCAGCACCCTGCTTGGCCATTCCTGTCTCCCCAGCAGCCGTGTGGAAGTTCTGGTGTCATTTCCACAGGCCTTGGCTCACCCCTCTGCTGGTGACCCAACCGTGGGCACCCCCTGCCCAGGGCAGAGCCCCACCGCTCACAGGAGTTGTGTTACTCCCCCCGTCCCTGCGAGTGAAAGAATCCACCTGCGTCTGCAGGGCCTGTGTGGGATTCCTGGGAAACTTTAACCTCTATTAATACTGCTGAATTATTTCTTCATATGGCAAAGCACTTATGTAAACCGATCTCCTCCCGCCTCGGAGGGGGCAGGCGCTGCTCAGATGGATCTACCTGCTCTCAGGGGGCTCCCAAACCCTCCACATTCCTCCACTGTGCTGCTTTTTTTGCCTTGCAGGAGGACGTGCGTGTGCTGGGAGAGAGCACATGATGGGAAAAGGGGGAGAGAGGAGAAGGAAGGGAGGAGTGAGATCACTGGGATAATTGGCTCCAAGGCCTCTGGAGCAGCAGCAGGTTGGGGAGTACATTTGTCTGTCTCTGTCAAGTTTTACCAAGCTGGTGTCTGAGTCAGGCCTCCCCAGAGCTGGAATAAATTAGGAGGAGGCTGGCTGGGGTCAAGTGGGTTTAGTTGTCATTTACACCGACACCTTCTTACGTCGCAGCAGCTCCCAGTGTGGCCAGAGCGCTGGGAAGGGGCTCCATGGAAATGAGAACCTGGCCCAGGAGGTTCCTTTTAGCAGCAGCAGCACCAGGGATTCCTGGTCACTGGCACTCACAAACTGTGGAATCATGGGACTATCCTGAAATTCCTCAATTTGATTGTTTTACTTTGTTTCTTGGGGTTTATGGCTTCTGTCCTTGGCTGCAGAGGGGGCCTTTTTAAATAGGAGCAAATGAGGGAAAGATCAAATGTGTCATGAAATCATGGGACTCCAGCAGATGGGGCTCAAAGAAAAGAATGCCAAAATAGCTGCAGCCTGGCAGTGCTGCTGGGTGTTACTGGGGCAGGATCAGACCTGTCCTGGGGGGCAGGAGTTTCCGTGGGAAAGGTTTCTGCCTTCCTTCTGGCTGCCATCTGGGTGGCACTCAGAAAATCCCAGAATGGTTTGGGTTGGAAGAGACTTTAAAGTTCATCTCATTCCAGGCCCCTGCTGTGGGGACATTTTCCACTATCCCAGGTTGCTCTAAGCCCTGTCCAACCTGGCCTTGGACACTTCTAGGGATGGGGCAGCCACAATTCCCTGTGCCAGGGCCTCCCCACCCTCACAGGGAAGAATTTCTTCCCAATATTCCATCTAACCCTGCCCTTTGGCAGTCTGAAGCCATTCCTCCTTGTCCTGTCCCTCCAGGCCCTTGTAAATATTCCCTCTCCATCTTTCCTGTCAGCTCCCTCAGGCACTGGAAGGCCACAATTAGGTCATCCTGAAGCTTCACTTCCCCAGACTGAACAATCCCACTCATAAAACTACATTGAACCCCTCAGGGCATTCCTAAAGCAAGAATTCCTGGATCCCAGCTCCAGCTGCCAGGATCCAAAGCTGGCTCTCAGCCTGGTGGGAAGCCCACAATCACAAATAATCCAGAGCACTTGGAGAGACTTTGGCTTTTCCAACCCAAGAGCAGAATAAGCTGGAAAAAGAGGAGTGGGACGTTCTGCAGTGTTTCACCCCTCTGCTCCCCAACACATTTTTTGGGGGGTTTTTTGGGTTTGTTTTTTTTTTTTTTTTTTGCAAACAGAGCTGAGGTTTGAAATTCCGCCCACGTTGGGAAATTCAAAATCCATTTTCCATCTCTCCAATCACCCTTTCTGCATGGCTGAGGAAAAGGGATTTTGGAAGACTTTTTGTTTTGTTAGGACCAGGTTAAAATTCAGCCTTTGGTCAGTTCTGAGAAGAGAAAAATGTCTGCACCCCCAAAATTCATCTGTGTAGGATTTTCTGTCTGTACTTGGATTGAATTAACCTCAGGTGAGGCAACAAACACGGCAGTGCTAAAGAAATGCTGCGTAATGAGGCTTCTCTTGGCCTCCACAATTGGCTTTGTCCTGCCTGCCCTGTTTCTTTGCACTCGTGACGTTCCTGGCTGGCTCTCTTCTCTCTCTCCAGCACCAAGCACAGCAGGGACCTGATTTCCTCTGAAGCTGTGAGATGCCACCATCAAACCAGGCTGTCCCTGCTGTCCCTGCAGCCCAGGACTGTCCAAATCTCCCCCTGTGACTGCACTGGAAGAGCTGCCCCAGGACCTGGAGATTCCCATGATTCGGTGACTTGGGATGGAGCCAGCCTTTCTGGAAGGGGTGTTTTGGTCACTGCAGGGGATTGGGTTAAGTCTGGACAAACGGAGACAAAGGAATTACTGAGCAAAATGTCCTGGCCTGTCTTCTGCAGGAGGTCACCGAGATGATCTGTTTGTCCCTTCTGGCCTTTAAATCCACTAATCTATTTTGCCTTCCAGGAACTGGAACTGTATTCTGAGAACAGCCCCTTAGGAAAAGAGAAAAAAGCAGGCAAAGGAGGCCTTTGAAAAACAACAGCAAAGCAAAACCCCCTTCAACTACAAAACTGAGGTACAAGGTGCAATTAACAATGCACCAACAGCAGAGCCTGGAATGTAAATTGTATTTAAATAGGGCTGTGAAGAATGTTTCAGTCCCCTAAATGGCTTCTCTCTCCTGCTGCCTTGAACCTCCAATCAAGCCCTGCCTGGGAGTAATTTGGTGCTGGAAATTGTTGCCACACGAACAGCTGAAGGCTGGCAGGGTCACCGGCCCCCCATGTCACACCCTGTCATTTTAAATTAAGATATGCAAAGGCGACACGGCTGCGAACTTTCCCTGGGCTGTGTCCATCCCTTGGCTGCCAGGAGAGGAAGGCGTAATTGGAGTCAACTGCTTGATTATGATAATTGCTACTGTCTGGGGGAAGAAACAGTGGAGGCCTGGAGCCTGAGCC
This sequence comes from Orthonyx spaldingii, assembly GCA_013397795.1. Taxonomy (NCBI): domain Eukaryota; kingdom Metazoa; phylum Chordata; class Aves; order Passeriformes; family Orthonychidae; genus Orthonyx; species Orthonyx spaldingii. Next base: position 31,785 of record VZTJ01002347.1, on the reverse strand, counting down.
GTGCTGCACCTTTGGGGTGCTGCCTGGCTGGTTGCCAGCAGATGGGCCTGGCAGAAAACACCCTTTCTGGCCCCATTTCGGCCCCTTGACCTATGCTTGACCACTTGCTGACTCCACGACTCCAGGCAGGGTCACGGGGTTTGCTGCTTGTTCCCACCAGCGGATTGGGCCTGAAGGATTTATCCCCTATGAGGGAAAAATTTTTCAAATTTATCCCTGTCTCTCCTCGGCAGCACAAGTGGGAGATGATGTACCATAGATTTCCCACTGGGATATTTATCAGTTTCCATTGTATGGCCCGGCAGCAATCTGTGGGAAACACCTCCAAGAAGCTCTGCTGGTCAATCTGTCACAACCGCCCCATTTCCATTTGCCGAGAGAGCAGGGATGGTCCTGGAGGTCAAGGCACTGGGATGGGAATGAGGGGCAGGAGCTGGGATTTCAGAGCCTCCAGTAAAATTTTGTGGGGTTGCCCCATGTCCCTTTGCCTTGGAGCCCCTTTGAGAAGCAACAACAACCCCTTCTCTTCATTAGCTTTATTTTCAAGGCTTTTAAATGGTCTTGAGATGCTGAGGTAGGAAAGGGAGGATCTCAGGGTGAAATCTTGATATGCTGTTGCATTCCCAAATCCACCCCAGGTTTGGGCTCTGAGGCCGAAGCCTTGGAGCCATTGGCATTTCCAGTGGGAGTCAAACACTTCCGTACCCCTGGGAACCTTGGCAGCAATTTCCCCTCAGCACATGGAAGCTGTAACGCTGCCCAAGAGTGATGTGAGGCAGGGAAAGGCCCCGGAATGGAGATCACGTCCATAATTAAGGAATTATTGTTCATTCCTGGCTATTATTTATTAATATCAGCCCTCACTGCAAAGCTGCTGCTGTGGAGCAGTAAGCACAGCCGGAGCTCCAATAATAAATAACAACAAATTCATTGGATAATTGTTTCCTTGGTATGATAAAAGTTGAATAGGATTGGGGGGTTTAATGTTAAAAAAGCAGAGATCTCTGAGGAAGGTGTACCTGTCAGGATACCTGGATTTCCGTAACAGGACAATGGGATGACAGGATCTTCCTGTCCCTGTGCAATCTCCAGGAGTGCCCAGCCCCAGCTGCCACAGGACAGGGTGCTCGTGCCCTCGTAGCACTTAAGGCAATGACTCAGGACCCTGTGGCTGAGGGCTGTGACACCACTGATTCCATTAATCTATGGGATAACCAGTCCTTTGGGAGAGGTTCTTCCTAATCTCCATTAGTTCGAGATTGCTTTATCCCTTTGCAGCGAGGAATTTTGCATCCCTTTCCTCTGTAAGCTTTCTTAAAACTCCATCCCTGTGATTCTGGGGATCATTTATTTCAATTTCCGTAGTTTTGTTTTCTTTGGTTTTTTTTCCAGCTCCTCAGGAATCGCTTGAGGAATGAGCAGAAAAGGGCCTGAAGGTGAACTCTGCTTCTCCATAGAAGTCCAGATCTTTCTGACAGCTTTAATTCACAAAAAAATTGCCAAAATACACTCAGGGCCTGTTCTCTCACTCCATTTTCAGTTTCAATAGGAAACTCCAAAAGCAGCTGACAAAACCCCTCTCACACTCTCCCGATTTTCTTTTACTGAATCCTGAGTCCTCGCTTGCTGCCAGCAGTTCCTCCTCTTTCTTCTGGAGCTGCAGGTGTGGGGTCGGGAGCAGGACATGGAAGTGAGGGTTCTGTCCAGGTGTCCTGCCAGGGCACAGGCTGGGGCTGCAAAACCCCGGCTGTATTCCCAGAAAAGCTGCTGGAAGTGGCTCTCTGGAAGCTGATTTGTGCCAGGGGGAGAAGTTTTGCAAGGAGAGCACAACATCCCCTGACTGAGCTGCTGTGGAGGGGACGGTGAAGGGATGGGGACCCCCAGCACGCCCAGAGCTGGGTCTGACCTCCAGGTCCCCCCATGTTCCAGTGCTGGACATCACTTATGTAGAGCCGTGACCTCAGGGAGAGGCAGATCCAAGCCCTGGGCACTCGGGAATGTGGTGGGATGGATTCAGGATGCAGGGATCAGTGGGATGGGTGCAAGAAGTGGTGGGATGGTGGATGGGGTGCAGGAATCACTCATTTCTCATGGCCATCACAGGAAACTGGAGTCTGGAAATGTTAACCAGGAGGTGATAAAGCATTGGCTTTTCTGGAACTTTCCTTGCAAGTGCGAAAGCAAACCCTGAGCCTGGGGGTGCTACTGTTCTTCCTTCTTTGATCACAAGTCAAACATGAAGGAAAAGTTTCACAAACCTTCAGCACTCAGATGTTGTCTCGTGTGTCTGGTGCTGGAAGTAGTAAAACAAACACCCCCCTCCCCAGGCCAGCCGAAGGGCCTCACAGCAGGAGGGAGGAAGCATCACAGAATCCTGGAATGGTTTGGGTTTGAATGGGACCTCAAAGATCCTCTTGCCTGGCAGCTGCAGTGGATGATTTGGGGAGCACAGCTCTGCCCCTACCTGTGGGAGGTGACCTCACCTGAGGCAAAGGAGCTTTTCCCCTCCCTTTGAAGTTGGGGGTGAGGATGACAGCCTTCTCTGTGGGATGCTTGGAGCTCTGGGAATACTAAATGCTGCCTGAGAGCTGCTTATTGCTTCTGGCTTGTGGTACGCATGGAGCCTGGCTCCACGTCCCCATCCTGTCCCATGTCCTTCTCTGCACCTACTCCAGCTGTGAGTGTTGGGTGGGGGGGAGGTGGTGGTGCTCTCCATTAATTAAAATCCTGGCTCAGGAGGAGATCTGAGCTGCTGTTATCCCAGTAATTAGTGGTTGGTGCTGGAAGAACCAGCAGTGGGTTTGGGACGTAGTTGCCCTGTGGTTGGGAGAGGTGGGGCTGTGGTGGCACCCCACGGTGACACCCTGGCGTGATGTCCCATGTCTGGGGGCCAGCTGAGCCTGCCTGCTGAGGTGCTGCTTTCATGCAGGCAAGTGCTAAGACGAGGTGCTTTAAAGCAGCTTTGCCTAAATCCCCGTCCGAGGGGGACGGGGAGCTTCCCCAGCCGGCTTTGATGTGCCCAGGGGCCTCTCGCTTGAGCTGTGATGTTTTTCCAGAGCTGCTTCCTGAATCGGGAAGGGAAGGGAGGCTTGGCTGGCTGGGGAAGCATGGAAGGAGCTGGTTCTCTCTCCTGAGAACCCAACCAGGCATAATCCAGAGCTCACCACGGCATCCTGCAAATCTCAGCTCTCAGAGTCCACGGCAGGAGCGACATCAGCTCCATCTCCCACCTCCTCCCATCACCTCCCTCCTTCCTTCCCGGGCGTGCCCGGTGTGAGGGACAGGCACAGAGAGGCGGCAAAGGTCAGGTGTCTTTGGAGCATTAGCTCCAAAAAGGTGGCGGGGTGGGGAGGAGGCATCTTTTATAAAAAGAGCCAAGAAAAAAAAGAAACAGTAAACGCATCAAATAATAATAAAAAGCCACCCTTTTCTTTGAGCCTCAATGTATGCTGGTGCAGTGCTTAGGGGATTAATCTCTTAAAAAATAAGTGCCATGTGAGTAGACAGGCAGTGATTAAGGTTTTAACTGATCAGTCTGCGTCTGACAGTGAACCAGCTATTATCTTAACGGAATCAAACGAACATTCAGAGCCTCTGCTCAGCCCCAAACATGAAAGGAGATGTCATCTGCTGGCAGTTGGCAAAGCCGCAGGGGAAGGGGGAGAGGGAGAAAGGAGGGAAGGGAAGGAAAGCAAAACAAGGGTGAGAAAAAGGGGGAAAGGAGGGGAAAGAGGGAGAAAGGCTGCGAAAGGATGGAGGGGTAAATAAAAGGAAGCAACAGAGCGAAGGAGACAAAAGGGATAGTAGGAGAGGTTTGAAGAAGTGCTCTGCTCTGCTGTTCCTTTCCTTCCTGCTTTCCTGAGTGGTTTGGAAGCTGTTCCCTGAGCAATGTGGGCCTTTGGAGCCCTGTCCAACCCTTGCCCTGCCTTTTCCCACAGCGGCCGCCAAGGTCTGCCCTAAACCAGGGAGGTCTGGCACTCCTGAACCTGAGGTCAAAAACAAGAGGGAGGAGAAGAATGGCCTTCAGGCCAGAGGAAGAAACCAGGGCAACCGGGCTCTTGTCGGGATAAAAGGGCTTTATCTCAGAGCACTTAAACAAAACACACAAGCCTGAGAGAAGAGGCTGTGTCAAGTGTCCGCGGGGCCATGCAGTAGATGGTGAATCTCTGAGGCATAGAGGGGCTACTGTCTTAAGGAATACCCCAAATCCCTATGGCATAGAGGGGCTCATTTCTCAGGGGAGACCCCAAATCCCTGCAGGATAGAGGGGCTCATTCCTTAGGGGACACCGCAAATCCCTGTGGAATAGAGGGTCCTGTTCCTTACAGTGTGAAGATCCTGTAGCTGGGGTCAGGGCAGGCTTCGAGCTCTGGGGATGAAGGGCAGGAGGGATTCACCTGGGCTGCAGATGGCAGCAATTCCTGGGAGCTGCTTAATCCCAGCTCAGAGGGAGCAGCCTGGAAGTGAGAGGCTTTTAAAGCAGGGATCAAGGGAGCAGGGAGCAAGCAGCAGCTCTGGAGAAGATCAGAAAGGGGAGACAAGAAGGCATCCAGGAGTGGGCAAACACAAACCCATCCCTGTCCTCTGGGATTTGGTATAGATCAGTCCACACTTCATGGGCTGATGCAGTTCCCAGGAGCAGCCTCTGTGAAACCAGGAGCCAGGCTGGGATCAGTTTTCACCTGGGATGTGCTGGGAGACTGAAATGGAACAGTTGCAGTCTCCAGTGCAGGGGAATGAGGGCTGGGAGAGGAAGAGGCTGCCTGGCAGAGAGGCAGGAGCTGCTTGGTCATATTTGCACGGTCACTTCACATCAAGGGAACGCCAGGATTTATGGACTCGAGGGTGCAGGAGAGGCTGGGGCTGGAGGAGGATGGGAGAGGTGAAGCAACAGGAGTTTGTTCACCCGGGGCTGTGGAGCTGAGCTGGGAGGTGACTGGGACCAAACAGGGGGAAGCCAAGGAGTTAGAGGAGATCGAGGATCCCTGGAGCTTGCTGGGCTTCTTGTAAAAGATTACAGCAGGATTATGGCATGGAGAGGGGCTGATGGGTCTCTGGGTTGCATAGGAAGGGGTGTTATCCATGCTGGAGAAAGGCAGCAGGGCTGCAGGTCCCAATGTCAGAGCTGGCAGTGCCTGACATCCCATGGATTGGCAGTCCCCAGGATGCCCTTTAGACCAGTAGCCCCTGGCACAGATCCACATTCATAGGTGGAAGGCTCGAAGGCAGTGTCCTGCTGGAGACCCCAGCACCCCTGGGGTGTCCAGCTGCAAATCCCACACACAGATCCCCTTTTCCAGAGGGGCTGGGACACCTTAATTCCATATGGTACCCTGCTCCAAGGGCTCGTTTGCTCTTTGGTGCCTTTGGAACTCAACCCTGTCCCTCCCCTTTCCCTCGTGTCCCTGGAAGATGTGATGCTCCGTGCCAGAAATCCCCTTTTTGGGGGGAAATATCTTGCTCTCCACCTGCCTGTCAGGCTCCCCTCCTTCTTCCCTGAGCTTTGGTGTGGGGCAAAACCCCTCAGTGGAGCTCAGACCCTTGTGGAGACCTCAGGTGTCCTTACCCATGGGTCCCTCCCATCCCACACCTGCACCACGGCCCTGGAACATCCCAGCACAGGGAGAATCATGACTTTCCCTGGGTGCAGCCCCCTCTGCCAGGCTGTTATTGCTCCTTGCTGTCCCTGCTGACTCCATCCGTCTGCCTGGTGCTGCTGCTCCGTGCCACGAGGGCTCCGGGAGCACCAGGGTCACGACTGCCCCATTACGGGGCGAGATTTATCCTTGGCAGGTGTGCTGCGGGATGCTATATTATCCAGGATTATGAACTGTAACAGGATAATCTCTCTAATGTAATTCAAGCTCTCGACATGGCTTATGGCTCCTTAATGTACCTCAGACTGAAGAATTACAAGAACATTTTCCCCCCTCCCTGCCTTGTCAGCTCCTAAATGATTTAGGCAATCGCCTGAAGCCAGATCTTGGCCTCCAGTCATAACTCAGAGCAGTTCAGTAAATATGATGGGGAAGGAGTTTTCCGGGCTTTGCTCTTTCTTCCTTCCACTCTGCTCAGCCCTTGGTGAGCCTGGGAATGAGCAGGGAGAGCTGGGATGTACAGGGAGTGAGTTGGGACTCACAGCGAATGAGCAGGGAGAGCTGAGACTCACAGAGAATGAGCAGGGAAAGTTGGGGTGAACTAGGAATGAGCAGGGAGAGCTGGAACTCCCAGAGAATGAGCTGGGACTCACAGAGAATGAGTTGGGCCTCACAGGGAATGAGTTGGGAGAGCCAGGACACTCAGCCCCACCCTCACCTCATTCCGTGGCCTACCTCCCTTCCTGCCCTCAGCTTCCAGGATGGATTCCTGCCACTCAAACCCTCGAGGACAAGGCACAGGACATTCAGCAGGTCCCCTCTTGGGAGTGCTCTGCCTGTGTGACCCCAGGGTTGTCCCCCTGAGAACATCCCCCCTGCCAACCACAGCAGTAGCACAGTGCCCAAGGCAGGAGAGTGGGAGGTTTCCCCAGGAAAATCCTTTCCTGCGCCTGGAACACGGCACTAAGCCGCTGTGAACAGCAAAAAAAGCCCCTTCCCCAGGTCTCTGCCACATCCCTGGGAGAGGAGACCCTCTGGAGTGCAGACTGGCAGGATAAGATCTCTGCTCTCACCAGCAAGACGGATTTCCAGCCACCTAAAGGAGAAGTTTTTTCCCTTTTTTTTTTTTTCCCTTCCCTGGAAGCTGTTGCAAGACAGAGCCTCATAAATCTCACCTCCCAAACCCCTCAGGCAGCCGGGCGTCTTCATCCTCTCCATCTTCATTTCTTTTCCCTGCTTTGATGCACTGGGAGGTGGATGTGCCATGCCAGGAGCCCAAGGTGGGAGGTGGGAGACTCCGTCCTCTCTGTCCCTGACACGCCACATCCCTGCTGCGACCTTGGTGGCATCTGGGGTGTCCCGGTGGAGCCAGTGTGGCTTGGAGGGGCTGTCCTGGGTTTTCCAGGGGCTGCTGTGATACAGGTGGTTCACAGCCCTTCAATCACTGGGAGATCCGCTGGGTTCCCTGCTGGGATTCCCTGTTGGATAACTCGGCAGTAATTAGTGGTTTGGTGTAAAATCACCCCGTTCAGGTGGTTGGTTGTCCCTGGGATGTCCAGGCTCGCTCCATGCCCTCCGCTAAGCCAAGAGGAGGAGTTCCCATCTTTTACTAAACTCCATAATTAAGTTTTAACTCTGCCTCTGTTCACTGCTTGAACTTCACAGTGGATTTTGTGGTGCTGATTTGGAGTGGAGTCATGTTCATTCCAATGGAAAAGACAGTTAAGCCACCCCTCCATCCCAACAATCTTATGGGCTGGGGAGCAGCAGGATCCTCCTCTGGAGTCACTGTCCCTGCTCAGCTCTTCCCTCTCTCCCGGGGTCTTTCCCAGTGCCAGTTCCCTCCCAGTCCCACCAAGATCCCTCCTGCAGCTGCCTCAGTGACCCTAAGGACAAAATCAACTTTGTAAATGGGATGGGAGGGGAGGAAAGAAAGCAAAAGAGGCGAAAAAAGCAGAGATTAAGGTCAGGAACTGTGGGGATACAAATTCCACCCGGACATAGACTTCAAATAAACACCAGCTCTGCAGATGATGTGGAAAAAAGTGATCCTGGAAAAAATACACCTCCTTCAGCATTCCCGGAGTGAGGCCTCATTACCTGTTGCTCATGTGAGCCTGGCAGGTGTGTGAAGAGCTGAGGGATGACTGGAGGAGAACGGAAAAGGAGAATGCGCAAAAAGGAAGAAGAGGAGCGGGGAGATGCAACCTCAGGCTGGGGCAGGGAATGGCCGAGCTTTTCCTGAGAGAGGGGACAGAAATTCCCTGTGTGCACATCCCTGTCTGTCCACCAGGATCCTGCCCAGAACCTCGCCAAGGACCCACTTTGTGCCCTGGGACTGCCCTGGGCACCACTCCGTGCCTATCCCAGCAGGTGAAAATCCCGGAGGAGCTGCTGGTGCTACTTGGGGAGGGCGAGGTCTGCACAGGCTCCCACTGCTCTCTACAACGCCGTAGAGAGGGAAAGCAGAGGGATGAAAGAGAGAAGCAGGGAGGTGAGGCGCTTCAAAAGCAGCCAGCCAGCGAGCTGCGCTCGGTGACTCCTCGAAAGGACACGTCCGGGAGCTGCGGGTGCCCGAGCGGGGACGGCAGGAGCAGGACAAGAAAGCAGTGTCCCCTGGAGCTGCGGTGGCAGCAGAGCGGTGGCGGAGCGTGAACGGTCCCCGCGGGCAGGGCAGCTCCCGGCAGCTGTATTTACTGTTGCTGTTTGTTGTCGCCCTGGCAGCCTCCGTAATGTGAAGTTTCTGTGTCACTGGCTGAGAGGATTCCAGGCAGGTTTTTGATAATGTGGGGTTTTTGTAAACCCGGGAGGGAGAAGGGGGGGAAAGAAGCCACAGGCTGGGAAACTGCTGGGCCCAGAGCTTTTAACTCCTTCGTCGCCAAGTGAGTTTAGCTGAAGTTTGTGGTTAACAGAATCCAGGGATTTGGGGCAAGTTTGGACTCGTAAATGTGGTCTTTCCATCACACTTCCCTTCACAGCAACCTCAGCCCATCCTCAATTCCCAGCATCAAGAAGTGAACCCCCTGTTCAGCAGCTCTCCACATCCCTGCCTGCTCCCTGCATCCCCCTTACATGTCCCTTCCACGCCCCCTGCTTGGGATTTTTGTGTCAAATCCTTCCATGCCTCAGTTTCCCCTCCTGAAAAAAGGGGACAAAGAAAGTGCTGACAAAAAGCAGAAACCCAGCTCGTTTCATCATCCCGGGGGTAGCCAGAAGCAGTGCCAGGTTGCCCGGGCAGGTGCCCACCTGGAAGTGAGGGGCTGCATCCCCTCAGCCCGAGGCTTTTGCCACTTGAAAGCCAGACAAGGAAATTCCAGCGGGTTTGATCTCTCCTTAAACAAACTGGAAATCCAAGTGTAATCGTCTGCTCCTTTGTTTTCAGGCAAACAGAGCAGCAGCATCTGTCCCCTCCCGGCTCTGCTGCCAGACCCCTCAAGCCGGGCTGAAAGGCGGCTCCAGAATTCCTCCTTTCTTCCTTTCTTTCTTTTTTCCTTCCCGTTTTGTCTGCTCGGTGCTTGGGATAATGGGTGCAGCACGGAGAGGTGGTGCTGGAGACAGGAAGGAAAAACTGTTTACACAGTGAAGGAATTGGCAAAGCATCTTCAGACCTGCCTCTCCTTCCCAGGTGGCACCTCCGGCTTAACCTCCTCCTTCCTGTGACACAAACAGGGATCTCTGCCAGCCTTTGCCATCTCCTCCCAAAAGGCTGTCTTGGATTAACTCTTTGCTTGCTCACCCAGAGGAGAAACAGAGGTTTTACTTCTTGTCTGGTCCCTAATTTCCAAGTACCTGTTGCTGTGACCTCAGCACCTTGCATGGGACGAAGAATGAGCCTGAAATCAATGCGATTGGGCAAACGTGGGATTTCCAGCCCTGGTTTTCTGGGTTTTCCACCAGCTGTGCTCCCATGGGGTTCCTCTGGTCACCTTGGTCCCTTTAGGGAAACTGAGGCACCAGATTCCCTAGGATCAAGCAGTAGAACAGTGGTCGAGACCAGCTCCAACTCTGCTTACCCCACACCTTGTAGAGTCTCACAGCTCCCTCAACCCCCTCACAAGCTCCGGTCACCTCTGCTTTCCCAACCCTCGGATTTCAACTCCCTTCACCCGGGCAGTAGCCGCATGAGCCCCTGACTGACACTTGATTGACAGAGCCAATTAGCCTAACGAAGCCAGCTGCATTCAGCCTGCAGAAGGCTGGGGGAGGAGGGGGGAACCAGAGGGGAGGCCAGAATCCAATTCCTCTCCCATCAGGCGTGATTGCCAGTTTTGTTTTATTCTCAGCCTCTTTTTTTTTTCTGCTGCCTCTGGATGCCATTCAACCAGGTCTCGCAGCCTCCCCTCGGGCTGCCAGGGAGCTCGTGGGTGTTGGCATCACCTGGGCACGTCCTCCCAGCTCTGGGATTTCCCCAGGTGAAGCGGGGAACTCCTCGTGCCATAGCACGTTCCGGATGAAAGCACGACCCAGGGAAACAGCGCAGCCCCTTCCCTGCACCCGCGCACGGAGGATGGAGCAGGGGGGATGCCCGGGGCAGGCAGGGCTCAGGTGGGTGCAGAGGGAACTCCCAGGTGGGGCTACCTGGGATTTGTTCCCTTCTGCGTGTCCCTTTCAGGTAGAGGAGCTAGGCCGGGAGGAGGGAAGCCGGGAACACTCTTAAGGACAGGCTGTGCATGGAGTTTGTCTCTCCGGAGCTCTGTGTTTCTTCTCCCTCGATGTTTCTTGACTCATTTCCTCAGCTCGCAGGCAGATATTTACTTAACTCCGCGGCTGTGCTGCAGCGGGAATGCCGAGTTTGGGGGCTGTGAGTGCCCTCTCTGCTGCTGTGGTGACGCGTGGGGACTCACACTCCCTTGGGGACACACTGGAGGACACACACTGGTGTCAGGGTGCCCGCAGAGGTGGCACCTCACTGCCTGACCTGGTAGGGTTCCAGTGGGCTGCAGGGCACAGCATTGCAGGGTGCAGTGACAGCCACATCGATGCAGTGACAGTCCCATCACACATAGCATGGACAGATGTCCCCATGCCAAGCCCAGGTGATGCAAGTGACAAATCCCCCAGTGTTTGGTGCCCAAGACTCAAACTCTTGCATGCCCAGGGTGCTAAGGGCATAAATCATCATGGATTTAACTACTCATATCTTCATCTGCCAATCATATAGATTTTTGTCACCTCCCTTGTGCTGGGGACGCTCCGGCAAGGCTGGGACACTGCAGAGGAAGGAGTTCCCTCACTTTTGCTGAGGCTCTTGGGATAGTCAAGGCCTGTCCGTGACCTGTGCCAGTCTTTTCCCTTCCCAGCTGTTTTTCCCAACCCAGTCTGAAGCCGTTCTCCCTCAAAGCCCACCTTGTGTTGCAATTCTGGGAGCCAAAGCCTCTTTGATGGGTGGAGAACCGGCCCTTGCTGACCACCACCAGGCTCTGGACAGATCCCAAAGGTTTTCCAGCTTGTGACCACTGTTGAAAGGGTTCATTTCTTCCCCTAATGAGATGCAGTCCTGGCTGGGGGCACTGCAGCATCTGCTCAGCAGCTCGGAACAACCAGGCAGAACAATCTGGTTGAGGAATAGCAAGGAACAGTTTCAGCCAGGCCAGGGGAGTCACACAGCCCTTCCTGCAGCATTTCCCTGGCTCCTGCAAGAGGGATCCCATCCAAGGAACCTCCAGGAACGGCGACACTTGGATGGGATGGGCGTGGGTGGGTGAAGGACGCTGCAGAGAGCTCAGGGTTGGCATGGCCTGAGTGCACCAGGGGTGGCCCTGGCTCAGGGGGAGCATCCAGCTGTGTCACCCTGTCCCCACCCTGCAGAGCCACCACTGTCCCAGTCTCAGCCACTGTCACCTGAGCCCAGGACAATGGACTAGACAGAGGGGCACGTGCACAGCTGGCCTGGCATGCAGAGAGCTTCCTCCTCCTCATCCTCTCCCTTCTCCTGCTGTGCTGGCAGAGGCTTTGCGAGGGCAGGGAGCTGGCAGGAATTCCAGCAGGCCAGGCAGGAGCGGCGTGTGAGCCTCCAGCTGGGAGAGACACATGGAAATGCACCCGGAGCTTCCCTGCAGCCAATTTGTGCCCCAGCCCAGTGCACATGAAAAAGTCATTCAAAGAGCCACTTGAAAACAGCCCCACACTCCCCTGGGCATACTCAGAGTGTCAAATGATTCCCAATCATCCAAGAAAGTCTGATCAGCCTTAGATGGATGGAAAGAATCCGGCTGACTTAGTGAGCTTTGGATGCAGCCCGGAGTTATTAGGAAGTGGCTCTCAAAGCCTGCAACAGGCAGCTGAGAGAACTGAAACTCTACCCAGGTGTTAGAGATCCTTAAACTGGGAAGGAATTTTTCTTCCCCTTGGCTCTGGAACAACAACAACAGCACTTTTCTTTTTTTTTTTTTCCCTTCCAGCCTATTTAAGAGCAGAGCAGACGGGCACTTCTCCTCCTCCTCATCCTCACTGGGGTTGTCTGGAGCTGTTTGAAGGCAGGAGTGGAGGCTGTGCCAAGGGTTAGCACCTCTGCCGGCAGCTCTGCCACAGCCTGGCCACTGGCTCTGCCCTGGGGCAGTTCCACCATGGAGCTGCAGGAAGCAGGAACGCTGAATTCACCCCACAGCCCGGCCTCTGCCAAGGGGACTGTGTGGAGAAGGAGGAAACTGGCAGCAGTCCTGGAAATTTAAAGCCCTTCCACTGTCCGGTGCTTTAAAATAAAAAGTATTTGTGATAAATTAATGAAATAATATTGCTCTGCCTCCCTGAGTCATCCTAATCGCTCTCCCTCTCCGGGGATAGGATCCATGGAAGCAACCCCATGGATAAACACAGCTCTGGGCCTCGCCAGTGCTCGGCTTCACCTCAGCTGCCTGAGAGAGCGGGGAGTGTAATTCCCCTAATTCCCCTGATCCCAGTAACACATCCCGGGAGGGGCTGTGGCTGCCAGGGAGGTTCCTGTGCAGCGTTCGGGCTCCGCTGGCTTGTGCAGGCCCTTCCCGGAACCCGCCTTCCTGGCTGGAGTGTTTCTGGGAATGAGGTCCCAGCGCTGTTGGTTTGGGGAGCCTGCCAGGACTGGGGGGGATTGGGGGGAAGAGCGAGGGGCCCCTGCTTTGCTTAACCCCTTCCCTGCCAGCGCCAGGTTTGGGAATTTTCACAGGGATGGGCCTGCCGGAGAGATGGACACTGCCTCGCTCCACACGGGGGAGGAGCACAGGGCCTCGTGCATCCCCCTGTTCATGTCCAGTGATGCTTCTGCGGGTGTCTGGTGGAAAAAGGGAGGGAGAGGAGAAATTTCCAGCCAGAGCCAAATCTGAGTCTCACAAATCCCGGCTCAGCCCTCACGGGTTAAGCAAGCCCAGGGCTGCATGTGCTAAGGTCAACACAGGCTGCACCTGCCCACGGGCTCCTGTGCAGGCAGCACAATTGATGGCTTGTTCCTTTCAGGATTGCCGTTGGAGCGCAGTGCCCAGGCCCCGGGGCAGCCTGCTGATCACATAAAATATTATTTGTGTTTAAAAATTCCAGTAATTGACTATGCATCATTTTTTTCCGAGCCTTCTGCCAAGGGCAGTAAAAATCAAAATCCGTCCCAGGTTATTTTCATCATGCAAATTCCCATTTCTGTAAACAGGAGTGCGGTGCTGGGAGCTGGGGCTGGCGGCTGGGCTGGACGCCAGCGAGTGCCGAGCTCGGAGCACCAAGAAGGCGGCCAGGGCAGGGACAGGGAGCAGCCCGGCAGTGCAAGGTGCAGCCGCTGAGAGCTGCCCCAGCCAGGCCCTTCCTGCACCACGGGGGCTTGGCCATCCCCGTGTCCCCTCCTGGATGTTCCACTCCTGCATCTTCCATCCCAGCTCATCCCTCTGTGGGATTTTTCTCCTGGAGCTCAGCATTTCCGTGCCCTGCTGCTGCCTCAGAGCTGCTCAGCGCTTGGGATTCTCCAGTCTCAGGGATCTGCCCAGTCCTCACCTCTCCTGTACCAGCCAGGCTGGGAGAAGGGAGTGTCCCTGAGACGGGAACTCGGCGTTTCCTCATGGAAACCCCTTGCAGGCTCTCCCGAGTTGGTGTCCGGCAGGTTTTGGCTGCCCCACAGGGAGCACCTGACGCTACCAGGCTGCTTCCAGGGTGTAGGGAAGGTGCTGGGCAGTGCCAGCTGGATCCTCCTAGCTTCTCAACCACCCAATTCCAGCACTTTGTGCACAGAAACCCCTCGGGGTTGACTCTCAGGGCTCTGTTGATGCTTTGCAGCCATCCATGGGCACCACAGGAGATGTCCCAAAGCAGGATTCAAGCCCCACACCCTCCTGGGAGCCTCTTTAGCCAAACCTGAGTGTTCCAGGATTGATGCTCTCCAGGCTCTGGAATGTGACAGGTAGGTCTGCAGGGAATCCCAATTTTTTGCAGTTTCTAGAGACTTTGAGGTTTCGAGGTCAGGATTAAGAAGTCTCGAAAGCATCACCAAATCCCCCAAAACTTCTGAAGTTGCATTAGAGAAAATAACAAGCTCTGAGTGTGCCTCGGGGCATGCACCAGCACCAGGCTGGGGCTGGGGCCATCAGCTGGATTAATTATCCCATTCTCCCTCCTTATGAGACCTCTTTGTACCCATTTTGGAAACGTGTGGGAACAGCTGAGGTTTGGAGTGGGACACTGGGCCACACAAGCCCCTGACCTACTTGGAAATGGCATTTTTGAGTTCCTGTGGGCCTTTTGGGTTTGCACACATTAGCAGAGGTGACATTTTCTCCTCTTTAAGGAGAGGGGTGGGAGCATTCACAAAGAATTCACAGCTGTTTTGGAAACAAGTCAGTGCAGGAAAAGTGCCCGCATGGAGCAGAAATGTGGTTTTGATTGTGCTGCACTCTCCAGAAAGGAGGGCTCACATTTTAAACTCTGTTAGACAGAATAATAACAGCTCACAGTTCGTCTGCCTTTCATCTGGCCCTGCTTCCCCAGTGGCACAGGGATGCAGTCACCTCTCACTCCCACTGACATCCAACCACCTCTGCTGCACCTTGGGGATTGGGATCAGCAGCATCCCACAGCATCCATCCAGAAACTCCTTCCAGGGTGCAGGCAAGGTGGATTTTGGGATCCCAAAGGTTTCTATTCCCCGCATACCTCAAGTCTGACATCCAGGGAACAACAAAATGTACAAAGGGAGGAGATTGAGAGGGACTATTTACAAGGGATGGAGTGCCAGGAAAAGGGAAATGGCTTCAAACTTCCAGAGGACAGGGTTAGATGGGATATTGGGATGCAATTACTCCCTGTGAGGGTGGGGAGGCCCTGGCACAGGGTGCCAAGAGAAGCTGTGGCTGCCCCTGGATCCCTGGAAGTGTCCAAGGCCAGGCTGGAGCAACCTGGGATAGTGGGAGGTGTCCCTGCCCATGGAGGGGTGGAACTGGATGAGCTTTAAGATCCCTCCATCCCAAACCATTCCAGGATTCTCTGATTCTCTGAAGGGCTACAGGGAGACAACTGCATTATTCTGTATTTTAAGGTGATCCCTGCAGTCTAACTCTTGGCTAATTACTTTGGTTCCATCTTAAAACAGGCATGATTGATAGCCATGGATGTGTGTTTAACTAAAACCTCTCACGTTTGGAGGGAATAACAACAATAATAACTTTTTCCATCCATGGAGATCTGGACCACTTATGATAATTAAAATTGCATGACACTGCCAGAGAGGGTCTTGAGCTACTTTCCAGTTACCCAGGTAATCCTCTTCTGCCTCCCATTATTGCTCCAGGGATCTCAAGTGGATACTGGCATTTTATGTCATTTTTTCCTTATCCTCCTGGACCGCTGCATTGCTCTGTTATGGCTCCTGTCCTGTGGCACAGCCTGGAGAGGCATTTTTGGGTGTATTTGGTGCAGATAAACCACTCATAGCAGCACGGGATCCTCCCGAAATCCCATCGGGATGGAACGGGGTGGGTGTGCTCTGAATCCACCAGGAGTGGAGGCAAGAGGGGCACAAAAGCTGCTCCAGGGGCAGCTCCAGCTCTGCTTTGAGCTTTTCCTGCTGGCCTGGGGTGTGACTGGCCCTGGGTGTGACTCAGGCCATGGAGGGGCTGTTGGGGCTGGCAGCTCAGACGCTGTTTATCTGCTGGCACTGAGGAACGGGCTCCGCTCGGGAATCGTAGGAGGCTTTGTACAAACAAGGAGATGAGAGGCAGAGGGAGGGCTCAGGGCTGGAAACACTGGATGTAAACACCACACGTTTCATGCCAAGACAACTCGGAGCAGGGTGTTCCAAAGTCACAGACGTGGCATGAGCGGAGCAACAGGGAGGGCGCCGTGCGCCCGCGTGGAGCTTTCACAATAAATGATTAAAGCATGGTTCAGATCCCGTCAAATGGAACGGTGCTAATCTAATCACAATCCATCTGGCACTGCCACATCTGTCCCAACACCTCCACCTCTTCATTTTCAATCAGCCTTAAATAGTACATAATTATTAATGTCTCCCCGCCTGTCAGACGGTGCGGGGGATTCACTTATCTCTCGCAATTGGCTACGGTGAGACAGAGATGGATCCAGCGCCAGGCTCAGGGGGCAAGGAGCCTCTTGCCCTTGGGTTCATCCTCCCCTGGCACTGTTGCTGCAGGGATGGGATGGAGAGTCACATGCAGACCTTGGGTTGGTGCCAGCCCTGGCAGCCGGCAGGGAATGGTGCCCGCGGTGCTCAGCAGCACTGATGCTCTCCATCAGTTCTGGCAGTGGTCAGGGAGGGCGGCTCAGGCTGGGAAAGGGCAGGAGATGTTCCCAGCTGCAGGGGAATATCCCACCTGAGCAGCCTTGGCCAGGTCCACCTAGGCAAGGCTGCCCTGACCTGCTGGGGACCTGCTCTCTTGGGAACCTGCTCTCTTGGTGACCTGGTGTCTGTTCCGTGCAATTTCAGAGGGAAAACCTCACAAAAAAGTTCACCTAAATCTTCATGGACTGCTCTTCCCAAATCCAGAGCTTGCTGACATTCACAGAGGCTGCTGCAATAGATTTTTTCAGCCCTTCCAAGACCCAAGTCAGCACCAAAGCCCCAGCTGCAAACAGGTCCTGTGTCTCAGATAAAACCTGGGCTCAGAGCTCTCCATGTGGGCTTCTCACAGTTATGGGGCACACTGAGTGACCAAACTAAGCAGCCCAACATTTTACCAATCCTCAGGTTTTTTCTGGTGTGTTTTCCTAAATCTGGAGACATTTAAAGCCTCAGGAATCATGCAGTTATGTGAAAATCTTGTCTGTTTCCTCTTCTATAAAGAAAATATTTTCTTGTCCTTGTGGCTGAGATAAAGCTCAAAAATATGAATCAGAGCAATGTGAAACCCAGAAAGTAAACACTGGGTTTTCTTCGGGATTTTTAAGCTTGTTCCCTCAGGTGGGCGGAGGCAGGAGCTGTGATTTCCTGATGGTCAGGATTAAATCCTCCTTCAGATCAGGCAGTCAGGCCCAAACCTCTGCCCCCACCCAAAAACCTGCTCGGCCGAGCTTGGCTGAGCCGAGAGCAGAGCTGGATGGGCAGCGCTCAAAACCAGCCTTAAGGAAGCAGAGCCGAGAGCAAATACCTCGTGCAAGCTGAGTGAGCCACCCCTGGATGTTTACAGAATAAGTTACCAAATAACCAGTGTCTTGGGGATGTCTGGTGAGCCCTTGAAACAAATACCCCCTTTTTTTGACGGGCACGATCGATGTGCAGCAGGCACACAGCGCTTTAGCTGGATTTGGAGGTTGAAAGCGAACTCCGTCGCAGTTCACAGTTTGTTCACAGACAAATCCTGCTGCTCGGGTTGTTTGCAGCTCTTTCTTCTTGGAAAGAGCCTGCTCAGCATGTCCAGGTGAGGCAGAGCTCTCGCATCACCCTGGGCATCTAAAGCAGGGAGTTAAAGGCAGAGCTGACGGGGGAGAGCTGAGCAGTGACAAGGATGCTCCTCTCATCCCTGTTCCGCAGGGCTTTAACGCTGGTGGGTGCAAATTATCCCTGGTGCAGGGATGGAATAGCCCAACCCAAGCCCCAGGGAGGTGAAGGAGCTCAAGGAAAGATCCATCTGTTCCCCCAGGTGTCTGCCTTGGAGTCCCAAACCCATCACCTGTGTTGGGCTTTTGGATCAGGAGTTTGGGGGTTGGAGAGGGACAGGGCAGTTTGGTCTGGATCCATCCTGGTTTTCAGCAAATGTTGACCCATGGGCTCTTTTGCTTCAAAAATAAGAATAAATCCATGGCCTCTGTTGGCTTGGATGCAGAAGCTAGGGAAATGTGATTTATAGGACTCTGATTGGTTGGAGTTTCTGGCTTGTTGAAGTCTGGGGGAAAACGGGGAGGATGAAATGAAGGAAGGAAAAAAACAAACTCCGGCTGGAACCAATGGATGTGACTCAAGTATGGACCAGGTGCTCTGTTTGGGGATCCTTCCTGTGTCCCTGAGCATCTGAGAAGATTTTTGGGACAGTTTTGGTCCCTACCCTAAAAAGGTGTCCATGAAGGGGGCAGAGGCTCTGCTTTGCTGGCCTGGAAGTTTCATTGGTTTTGGGATCCAAATGTGGCAGCAGCAAGTGGACAAGGGCCTGGAGTGCCAGGAAAAGGGGAAATGGCTTCCCATTGCTAGAGGGAAGGGTTAGATGGGATTTTAGTAGAAATTCTTCCCTGTGAAGGTGGGGAGGCCCTGGCACAGGGTGCCCAGAGAAGCTGTGGCTGTGTCAATCCTGGAAGTGTCCAAGGCCAGGTTGGACGGGGCTTGAAGCAATTTGGGATTGTGGAAGGTGCCCCTGCCCATGGCAGGGGTGGGACTGGGTGAGCTTTAAGGTCCCTCCAACCCAAACCATTCCACGATTCTGTAATCTCCAGTCTGGCATCAGTGTGGAGACCCTGGGGCTGCAGCTTTGGGTTCCTCTCCCTGTTTCTGCTCCTTCTCCCCGGGTCCAGCTGTGCCCGTGCTGTGCCGGTGGTCACAAACAGGAGCCACGGCCCCTCGTCGTCACCTCCCGGGGTCAGGACAAGCAGGGAAACCCCTCGGACGCGGGGGTCTGGCTGCAGGCAGGGATCCTGCCTGTGGATTGCGGAGGGAATGGGACGCAGCAGGATGGACGCAGCGGGGTGTGATTCTGCCCCGGGTTCGCTCCCTCTTGTTACCCCCATTCCTCCGTTACCCTCGTTCTTCCCGATCCCCCCGGGCCGCCGCCAGCAGAGGGCACGGTCCGGCCTGCGGAGCGCCCGCTCCCGGCCCCCGGTGCTCCCGGCTCCCGGCACTCCCGGCTCCCGGCACTCCCGGTGCTTCCCGTTCGCCGCTCTCTTGCCCCGCTCAGCCCGCGGGTCTTCCTCCCTTTCCTCACCCTTTCTTCCCTTTTATTGTCTCCATCATCTGTGGACACCGCTTTCACTTTGATCTCCAGAAACTTTGGCATCACTCCCAAAACATATACGTATATTTTAGGTAGGGGGAAAAAAGGGAAGAAGAGCGAAGCCGAGCCTTTGTTCCCGCAGCTGCTGCCGTGCTGCAGCAAAGCTCACACAGGTATTAAACACTCCCATTGATCCAGGAGCCGGTGGTCCGGCGTTCCCAGCACGGGAACATAAACCAGGGTATAAGTCGGAACCTGAGCTCTCGCTTGAGTTAAACAGAAATAAAATAAAAGCAGAGTGAATAGATGGAAGAGGTGCTGTTCCCCGAAATAGAGTGGAGGGACACGGGCCAGGTGCTTTGGGGACGCTGCGGGCCGGGACAGGAGCAGCATGTGGTGCCACGAATTCCTGGTATGGGGCTGCGCTGCTTCATCCCCACGGATACCCTGGAGACAATCAGCCCTCTGAGTTCCCTCATCACCCCCAGCCTTGCAGCTTCCTCAGTGCCATCGTCCTGGAACTGTGCCATGGGACCTGGGACACCCCGAGAGGGCACAGGGAAAGTCGCGGTGCTGCCCAAAGGGACGAGAGCATCCTACACGCCTTCGGGTTGTCCTTCACTCCCCCGGGGTGATGCTAGAGAGCTGGGAATGATGGGAGAAGGAGTGGGGTGGCACAGGGCAGAGGCTCCGGCCCTCCTGTGCTAGCGAGACCATCCCTACCCCGCCCACGGGCACCACTCAGGGCTGAGGGGATGGAGCTCGGCCCGCGGGTACCGAAGAGAAGTCGGGGGGAGAAGCCGGGGCACCGTCTGGCTCCCACATGTGCCGAGGTTGTTAGGAAGATTTATAGGGCCGAATGCGAAGCTTTTTCTCTTTGGCTTTATAATAATACATTAGGCTTTTAACCTCTGACCGGCAGCTCTGGGAAGGGGATGATCCAAGCGGCATCGGGCGGCTCCCAGCCCCGCGGGGAAGGGCAGCGCTGGGGAAGGGGCCGGGGCCGGGCCGCGCCGCGGGGACGGAGGGGTTAACGCGGCGCGGAGGAATGTGAGAGTTTAGCGAGAGGCGTCGGCTGTCTTGAGGTCACCTGTGAGGGATTAGCCGGGCAGGCAGACAGTTGTTGTTTGAGCACTGTCTGAGGCCGGGGAAGGGGCGGCGTGG
>VZTJ01002345.1:12980-68136 GCA_013397795.1 Orthonyx spaldingii | reverse complement strand
TCCAGATGTGCCTCACCAGGGATTCCTAAACTGGGAACTTCCAGAAAGCCTAAAATATAGGACTATTACAGCATTTATTTATACCTAACAGACCTGGAGTTAAATTCTATCAGCTTCTTAACCATAGCAGAGCCCCTTTCTTTTCTTGCAAGCATTTCACTTCTCTCCTTGGATCATTCCAGTTCCTGGTCATCATACCACCTATACGGCAACTTTGAGCTCCACCTCTGGCTTTGATTTGCAGACATCCTAATTCTGGGAGATTTATAAATGCAGAATATTGTACAGGTCAGTTTTCCTTGCACACTTTGCTAAGCAAGGTAAGCAGAGTTCTGCAGGAACATTTATTTCACTGTGTGATTTCAGGTGTAACATCAACTGAGTTCTCACTACAGTGTCAGACACATATTTTTGGTGGTTCTCTGCGCTAAGTCTGGTAGCAGGAAAGTTTTGCAAAGGTTAATGATTTAAAGGTGGCAGGTGTGGTTTTTACAGTTCTAAAGGTGGAAACAGCAGTAAACTGCTATTTACCACTATGGAGAAATAACTGGAAAACTTACTCCTCCACATCTCACCCAGACAAACTGAGAGGAGCTCTAATGGATGTTACAAGAATTGGCTTTGGTTTTTTCTCATAAAATTTGCAGTACATTCTGTCAGAAAGAAGTTGTACTTCTTGACAGCTTATGGGATTGCTGCAGTTCTGATTGGAATTTGAATGCTTGCCACAGCCTGTTAAGCAAAGCAGCACTCTCCACTACCTTTGTCAAGTCTGCCTTTCATTTAATATGATTTTAATTTAAAAAATAAAGACGAACTCTTTGTAAGACCATATTTTTAAGTGGAACACATCATGCAGAAATAACTAGAGCTCCTGAGTCCTTTAAGCTCTTCACGTGTAACTTGACATCTTCAATATGGAGTGATTTTTCTTCCTTCCCACTCCACACTTTCCCAAATGGGAAATGGCTGCCAGGGCTCCAGGGAAGGAGACCCAGGAGTATGGTGAGCCTGAGTGGGCAATGATTTCAAATTAAGGTGATGTTGTGACAAAAACAATATAGAAAAATCATCTTGGTAGGCTTTCTACTTGGTGGAACCTTTAAAAAGCAGCTTTCAAAGTAAAATTCCAGTGAGAAAAAAAACCACCCAAGAACAAAACACCGCAGTTGTATAGGATGGAATATGAATAACAATTTCTACTAGTTTTTGACAAATAAATATGTAAATTTTTGCTTCTTTCTCTTTCTCACTTGGTTCTGAAACATTTCACCTGCACCTGTCATGAGAATTCTTAAATATAAACACTTTCTATTTCTTCCACATGTAGCATGGCAACTTTACATTTTAGAGAACATTTGCTGATCTCTCTCTTTATATCTGAAAACTGCTGATTTAAAAGCCTCAGATGTTTACAGAAAAAATTAGCTTTGGAAAAAACAACTACATTGTCAGGTAAAAGTTTTAAGGTGATCTGTACTACGATTTAACAGTTTTGAGGATTTTTCATTGTGTTTTTTCTTTTTTTTTCCATTCTTCAAACCACTTCACTATAACTAAAGATTTTTAAAGAAATCTTTAGTTTGAAATCTTTAGATTGTTTTTGTAATTCAGGAAGGAAAACAATAAAGATCACCATACCCAAGTTGTTAGAATGATAGGAAACCATTTCCCAGCAGCAGCCATGGGCACCTGAGTCTGTTGGCCCAGATTTTTGCACTATGGCTCCAGGTCCTTATGCTGAAAATTCTGGATGAAGTTATGATTTTGCCATCTCTGCAGGAGAAATAAGACTTCGTTGTCTGGTGTCCCGGGACGGTGTCCTCCCAAAATAGATGTCTGAGGTTTTCAGCAGGTGATTGTCATTGTCATTCCAGCCTGAGTCACTTGAAGCACCACCTGACAGACTTACACAGGTCTGTGGGACGATGGAATGACAGGAATTAATTTTTTCTAACGGGTATCATGAAGGGAAAAGGAGGTGAAGGCATCAGAAAGCATCTTGTCCTCTGTAGGTGAAGAAGGAGGATCTGTATCAGGAATATTTGCTGTCTTTTCACAGCAAAAGTTTCAAGTGGTGACATCCTGGGTACACTGGTTACAAATATGAGCCCTAATTTTTCACTGTCCTTTCAGGTCACAGTTGTTGAAGAGGGCATGCAGCTTGTTCAGCCTGTTTGTGTTACTCAGGTGTTGGTGTCATGCCTTCTGTTCCCTTTTCATCTGTGAAAGGATGGGAGGCATGTGACTAAAAAGCAGGGCCATATTTCCTAAGCATGTTGACAGGACTTGGCAACTCATCCTTCAGATCACATTACAAATGAGATTCAGCCAGTTTTTCAGCCTTTCCTGCTTCTCACAATCACTGCGAGTTTGATACCCTTTCTATGGGAGATGTGTTTCTTTTGTAGCCTCTCTCTTCAAAGTTCCTGCCTGTTCTCCAAGTTCCTTCTCCATTTATTGCCTCTTATCAGGAGTTCAGTGTGCTCCGGGGAGCTGTTTGCCTTTTCTCTTTGTTAGTCACAAAGTATCTGCAATATTGGTTTTCCATCTCTGGGGTCTCTGGGGGCTCCTGGAAAGGACATGAAATATAAAATTACTCAGCTCTGTCTTTAGATCATGCTGAAAGTTCTCTATTCCCAATGCACAATATCAAGATACTTTGTTTTATGCAGATGAATGCTACCACCTGAAAAAAACCCAAAGATTCT
The DNA here is from genome assembly GCA_013397795.1 of Orthonyx spaldingii. Taxonomy (NCBI): domain Eukaryota; kingdom Metazoa; phylum Chordata; class Aves; order Passeriformes; family Orthonychidae; genus Orthonyx; species Orthonyx spaldingii. Next base: position 65,425 of record VZTJ01002345.1, on the reverse strand, counting down.
GACTCCAGCTCAGTGAGTGCAAGCTCTCATCCTTCCCATCACCAGGGATAAACTTGTGCTAAGGCATTTTGAGGGAAATTCAGTTTACCTAACAAGCTGTAAGTAAGCTTACCAGAGGATGTGGCTTAGGATTATTTGCCTTCAAAGCTCTCTGGGGGAAGACAAATTTAAAAGATTCCCTAGGGAAAGATTACCTTTAGAAAACTTACTAGAAAGCAAACACATTTTTTTTAAGTGAAAGAAAAGGTCTCTGCAAAAAAAGGTAACACTGATCCAGCCAAAGTGCTACAGGACATTAAACTGGGTTGTGTTTCCTCCAAATATAATGTTTATTTGTGACATGTTTGATTAGATAAGGAGATAGGGTATTACACCATTGTCCAAAGGCAAGGATTGCCTGTTACAGGCTTGTTCCCCTTCCACTTTGGCCATTTTCTTGGTCTGGCCTTGCTGCTCTTGCCCTTCCCATAAATAATGTTGACCTGAATACTATGAAAAAGTATTCCCCTCTCCACAGACTCCACTAGCCTGAACTCAGGTGTAGATCACACAGAGGAGGTACCACTACTGTTATTTCCTTGTTTTTCTACCCCACAGATGTTCAAAGGCCCTCTCCTTGTTACCTGGAGGTCCTGCCCTCTGTGGGTGACTTGAACTGGCCCAGTAGGGATAGGATCTGACCCAACTGTGTTCCTGAGCAGGACACTTGGGATTTGGAGGGTGCTGAAGAGTTGGGTGAATGGACAAGGGATTCCTGGGCATGAAACTATACCAGAGTCCTGTTGTGCTGCTTTGCTATGCTTGTTTATGTAGGGTGCTCTGTGGAGATTTTCCTGTTTCCATTCCCTTTATGGTTTTGGTTTTTCAATCAGTGGCTCAATGCTTCTGAGAATTTTCACGTTTCTGAGTGGAGAAGACACAGTGTCCCTGCTGGCCACCACAGGGTGACATTTGTTTTCCTACAACCTGAGATAAAAGCAGAGCTCAAGGAAGGAGCTTGTTTGTTTGGGGTTTGTTTATTTGTGGGGTTTTGGTTTGTTTTGTTTTCAAAAGATATTTAGCTGGATTGATCCTGGCAGCAGGCACAGGCTGCTGATGAAGAAGTTCCTGACAATCCTTTCCCATCTGTTCACCTGCACGTGCCCATGCTTTTATTTTTGGGGCAGGGATCATCTCTCTCTTCTGTCTGGGTACCTCTGGTGCGGGTAAGTGGTGATAATTCTGCAGCTCTGCAACAATCCAGAAAGTTCCTCTCCAAAATAAGTAGTTTTTCCCCCAGACATCAGGAATATTTCAATGTCCTTGAGACTCTCCTTTGTTTTTCCCTCTGCTCTAGCTAATATTTATTTTTATTTCTAATTCTTTTTTGCAGCTGCCAGCAGAAGCCTCTGCAGCCTTGAGTCTTGAAAGTCAGATGTTGGTGTTATGAGTCCTATTTTTGCTCTGAGTACTGGCAGGGCACCCACAGGCAGTCTGAGATGGCTCCAGTTCATATTGTCCCTTGTTGTCATGTCTGTGTGCTAGAAAGAACATCTCTTCTTCTTGACTGGATTTCCTGTTGATTTTTTTTTTCTTGCTTTCACATGACTTCTCTTTTTCTGGACTTCAGCCACTCAATAATAATTAACAATGCAAATAGCAGGCAATTACAGCCAATCTTCTCTTACACTCCCTTCATTCTAAGGGGTTCTGGCATAAATATAAATAATATAATTACAGTGTAATCTATTTATGGATGAAGTTCCAAGTTCTGCTGAGGACTTCCCAGCGGGAGCAGGGAAGGAGGAAGTCAGGGCCATCCATGTTATGAAGAAGCAACACCATCAACACCATCCTATTGAAAGGAAATTTTGCACTTATCAGTCCCTACGGAGTTGCTGTTTTCTGCTCAGATATCCACCAGTGATGGGACCTTGGCAGCCTCACAGTTTTTTAAGTGCACTACATGTAAAAATAGATAGATCTGGACATCATTTAAAAAGTCAAACCTGCAGACAGGAGGGTGCTGGGATCTTGTCTTGCTCCCTGTCATTGACAGTGACCTTTGCTACTGATCTCCTTTCAAGATGACCCCCAGCCTTCAGCACTCAGTGTCTGGCTCTTTAAAGGGTCTGCCTTCTAGATATATTGCATTGCTTTTATTGGTATTAAAATTAGAATAATTTCCCACCGGAAGCTGACCAGGTGCCCTCATTTAATCAGAACAGATCCCTTTTTTTCCCTGTGTAACATCCAGCTATCCTATCACCTTTCAGAGCAGACTCATTAATCTCCCTTGACTTGTAGCTGAGATCCCTGAAAGCTGTTAAGAATTGCTCACTCATAATTGCATCTCTGACCCTTTAATTAGGAGTAGAACGCGATTCAAAACCCAAGGAAATACAGGTTGTTGCTCAGAACTTCTTTAATATGAAAAGGAACTGAAACTCTTATTGCAAGGAAATTCTTCAGTCCTATCCCCACTGTAAAAGATTTTTAAAAGTTCATTATGAAAGTATTTTTGGGTGATCTTTGATTTAGCTTGTGCACTGTTTTCTCAGGCTGTAGGAATGCAGTCTGACAGAAAGTGTATGGGAGGATAAATACATATTTTTACATACTGGAGTGTTGGAAGGCTGGTTTGACTTTAGCTTGGCAGTGCAAGAAAGATTTCCTTAAGAATGATAGTCACTATTGAAAATGAGGCTGATCCACAGACCATGAGTAGCATGGAAACTAAACCCTTGTCTCTGCTAACATCATAAACAGCACAACTCAGCTAGAAGGATGCTTGAAGATATTTTTATTCTAGTCATAAGACCCTGGTGCATTGTTTACTACTTTTTATATTAAGTATTTCTTTAATATTTGGTTTATCTGTTTTCACCAGATTGAAATAAGCAACTTGAGGATAAGCTGTGCTTTCACTTTTGGTGCAGTTCTAATCAAAACAGAGTACTTAATTCATAAAAATTCTTGGTGCACGTAAGAGCTCAGACTGAAAAGGGGAAGAATAGGGCACATAACCATGGGCAGCTCCCAATGGGGTCGCTCCCTATTCCACAGAAATCTGCCACTCTGCTCAGATATTTATTGTCCACCATAATTATGACAAATCTTGAAATCCTTTCAGTGGTTACTGAGATGCCCTGGGGGCTCATGTCCCATGGTGTCTAATTTCCATTTGCCCAGATAGCAACAGTGGGCAGAATGTGGATTAGATCTAAAGCCTCGGGTGACTTCCCACAGCAGCACCTTATTTACACCGGAATGGAAAAGTGCATTCTTGTATATGGGAAGAAATTTTTGGATAAAGTTTGTTGTCTGTGTTGTTTGAAGTGCTAACAACCAATTCCTGGAGGAGTTAATTAAAAAAAACCAGGCCCTCAATTGTGATGAGTGCTGTTGACCTGGTGAGTTTGGTGCAACCCCGAAATCTGAGGAGATTCCTGTCAATGACAGCAATCTGAGCAAGAAAGCAAATTTTTTTTGGACGCTGTGGTTTGCAGAGTGCATTATAACTGCTGTGAATGGCTGTGATTAAGGTTGAACTTGATGATCTTGGAGGTCTTCTCCAGCCTCGAAGATTCCATGATTCTGTGATAGTCTGACAGTCAGAAGTGTGGCCAGAGGACAGGGTAAAGGCTCAGCTGCTCAGCCCCGCGAGGGAGGGCTCTCAGAAAGGACACTGAAGCCTTTTTCCTCAGAGAAGGGGAGGAAAAGTTGGTCCAGAAAACCTCTCTAAACAAAGTGTTTAGTGTGTGGTGGGGAAAACAAGAGTGTGCTGAGAAAAAACTCTAAAAGGACCTTTGATTGTCAAAGAGCAACTAAGGTGAGGGAGGAGCATTGTCCCATGGATGAGGAGGCAGTCATGGTGTATTTTAAGCAGCCAGCAATAGATCCTTTCATACCTAAAAATAAAGATCTGTGGATCTCCTCCAAAATCCATGGAAGCAAATGGGATTGCTTCCATTGACCTTTGAGTTGGAAACCAAAAATAGATGGTTTTTTCTGTTTTCCTCCTTCTGCTGGAGAAGAACAGGACATTTTGGGTTTTACAGCTCTTTTCTAGCTGAAAGACTCTGCTGATACTTATGCACAGATCCCTCTTCACTCCCAATCTTAGAAAAAACAGTACCGCTGGAGCTAGGATGAGCTGAGAACAGGTGAATCATACAAATGGCAGCCTTCAACACGGCTGAAGAAAAGAAAAGAAAAGTATTTTTATACAGAAAAAACTGGCAAGTGGGATAACTCTGGTGTCATTGTGGGGGAGTGAGAGAATTGGGGTCATTAAGGCAGTAAAGGAATGAATATTCAGATACCTGTTCTGACTTTCTTTGTAACTTGTGCTGTGAAGCCGTGCTCAGCACTGAGCCTGGAGCTTGTGGCTGAGCAATGTGACAGCTGAGAAAGCTCCTTCCTTGATTTCAAAGCAACCAATGGAGGTTTGAATGACACAAAGCGTCAAAAATGGCCAGAAGTGACTAAATCCCAAGTGTGCAATCCTGCAGGGAAGAACCTGTCTCTCAGTGGATTTACAGAAGGCTGTCCACTATGCAGCCAGCAACCTCCTGCAGTGTTATTGCTGTATTGTAGGAATTTTATTCCTCCTCATCCCAAAAAACTGTGCAGTGACTTTAGCGCCTGTGCACTAACAGGCTTAGAGCACACAGCAGCTTGAGCAGAGATAGGACAGATCTTGTTTGGCTCCCCAAAATATTGGCACTCTTCCTGCTTGGGGGGTTGATCCCAATCCTCCCACATCCCTGCTCTCTCTTACATGGATGGCTGATCATCCCTGTAAGAGGTGCCTGGAAAAGGTTTGGATCTATACACAGTGTTCCCTGGTTTGCTTGATATTTTAATTCAATTATTGAGTTTTTGTCTCTCTGGAAATATTTACCAGAGTCCTTGTACTTCAGCCTATCTCCAACAAATAGAAACCATCTCCAGTTGTGCCTGAATGTGATCATGTGGTTGTCTTTGTCTTTAAAATCATTGCTGAAGTGTTCTGCTGACACCTCTTCACTTTTTCGATGCCCTTTCTGTAAGAGGCAAAACAGCAGCAGAAGTGACAGGTCATGAAGCAACAATTAGTAGGGTAACTAGTTCAGGCTGTGTAAATTCATCTTATCCTTTCCATATTCAAATACACTTTTATTCTCTTTTTTTATCTGTTTGGGTTTTTTTTTCTTTTTTGGTTGGGTTTTTTGTTGTTGTTTTGGTTTGGGGTTTTTGTTTTGGTTTGGTTTATTTGTTTGTTTTCTCTTTGAGGGGCTTTTGTGGTTTTTTTGGGTGGGTTTTTTTGTTTGGTATTTTTTGTTTGGGTTTTGTTTGTTTGTTTGTTTGTTTGTTTGATTTTTCTTCAGAGTGATTTTTTAAATCCTTTTGACTCATAGGAATGAAGAGCAATGTACCCAAGAAAACATTCTTCTTTGTGACAGGAGCACCAGGAAGGGGTGAATGCCCAGGGCCTTACACCAGAGCAGCTATGGCTGAGTGATGAGGGTTGGACATCCAAGGAAATGAATGTGGTACATGTCATACTCTCCCAGTGAGTTAGCAGGACTTGTTTGTCCAAAAGCATTTTTGAAAATCGAAGGTTATATTAGTCTAGGTAAAGCCTTGGCCATTAATGTTGAGTGAAAGATGTCTTTTTTTAGTCTCTGGTTACAGCTTCATACTCTGAAAGCTTTTTGCAGCTCCAGGGGCAAGAGTTAGTTAAATAAACATTCCTGGAATTCACCAGTGATTGCATTTGCTGGAGGTGAATTCAGTGTTCATTTCTAGTCTCTCACTTTTTAAAGTTTCCTACAAATGCCTTAGACATGTTTCAGACACCATGTCCTGCCCTCTTTTATCCACACACACAGACTTAGCCATGCACAGCGGTGCCAGAAATGGCTGTGTTGTGTGATTCTGTGATTCTGTGATTATTGAAGTGTGCCCTTCACCAAACCCATGCTCCATGTGAAGCAGTGCTGGGCTGTTTCCTCCCTTTACCCCTGTAAAGGATGTTCCATCATCTCCTGCCAGGTAACTGCAAAGCCTGATGTGAAAGGATTCAGCCTCTCAAAAAGATAATAGAAATCCCTTGATATATGACCCAAAGCCTGATTCTCCTTCTTTACTCTGAGAGGACCCACTTGATAGGGTATAAATCAACCGGGAATTTATCTCCCACCTTGCTCTGTCCATATTCTTCTGCTCAGATTTTGTCTGTTCCAACTCTGAAAGCAGGATTTTGCTCATTAATACCAAATTCACGTTTGGTTGGCAGCATTCCAGTCTCCAGCCATAACCAGTGTTGAGGTAAGAGCCAGGAGGTGGTAATTTCCCTTCATGTTGCTGTGAGCTAAGTATCCATACACCTCTTTCCTTTGCAGAGAGGCAGGATTTTGAGAGGAAAAAAATCTCTCTTGTTTTGCCTGAGAATGAAAAGAGTATTTGAAGGTTTATTTAGTTATTTCGCCTGAGAAGGAGTTGCTCTGAATTTTCAGGCAGGTCTAGTCTCAAGCATTTCTTTGAAATTGTGGGGGTCTCCTGTGGCAAGTTACTGCTTATTTAGGAGAAGCTGAATTTGTGATGTGGCATTTTTATATTAATGCCCAGCATTTTAGGAGAAACACGCTGTGCTGTGAAGCTTATTCTAAAAATGTTAGTAATGCAAGAATTTGCTGTTGTGAAGGAATGGGGATCCAGGCCTTGGGAAGGGTATTCTAACACTGTTAGGATGGATTATGGAGATCTAGCCTTGCATATTGACTTACTTTTTCCCTTGTCTTATCAGATACCATGCCACCTGCTCAGAAAGCCTTGTTTGCTGTTGACCTGTCTCCAGGAACTTGCTTTGCCTCTCATTTAGATAATGTTTTAATCACCCTTCTTTTCAAATGGGGGCTGTAAAGCACTCAGTGATTTGCTGTGGTCCTGGTGCTGCCTGGGCCCCCTTTTCTGGTTCAGTTAATTTACTCCAGCTGGTTTGTGAAGGCTCTCCAGTGATGACATTCAGGTAACAAGAACAAAATAAGAGCTCTTCTTCCTGTACAACAGTGAAAGAACTCTGAGTTAGTAGTTAAAGAGTCATTCTGTGAACCTGTAGGATCCAGCACTGATTTGTAGCATCACCAAAGCAAGCAGCCTTTGGTTTTATCTGTCAAGGCAGCCCTTCACAAAAGTATCATGGATGCAGAGCTCTTGTGACCTTGGTAGGTGCTGAGGGAGGCCACCTCTTCAGGATTAAAGGGGTGGGCGGGAATCATGGAATTATAATGGACACTAACTTGCGAGACAACACTTGGAGGCTTTTTGTGATGCGGGGCTGAGCCTTTTGAACTCTGGCCAGCACTGCTGGTCATGCTCCTGACATGCCTCCGAGCTGATTCCATGGAGATTTCCTTGCATTTGGCATAGAATGCCTGCTCTCAGATGGTGTTTCACATTCTCATGACTTCAGCCTGCCTGTTCTGAAATGCCAGCAGTGCCTGTTGCTCGCTCCTGTGTGCTCCAGCGGCTCAGCGGTGCTGCTCCCTGCCTGGTGTGGGATTTCCCTCTGCTTCTCAGGGATACAGTGTCAGCTTAGCCGTCCCGAGTCTCTGTGTCCTGAAAGCCTCTTTCCTCATCACTTGTCAAGCCACACCTGCCTTTTCTCCTCCTCCTCCTACCCCAGACTTTCTCTCTCTTTTTTTGTGCTGTTGTTACACTTTAAACCTTCACTAGGACTCAAAGCTGAAGCAAAGGCGATCAAAGGAGAGAGGGAAAGGATATATTCATTCTATTGTAGGGACTCCCTAAACAAAAAAAATTAAAAAAAAGAATATGTATCACTGTAGTTCTCCTGCAATTTTGGCAAAGGTGATTCTCTTCTTTCAGTCAGAGACAGATTTTTCAGAGCTTTAACAGCAAATTTAATGTGTCTTTTAGAATATGTGATCACATAAAATATGCTGGTGTTTTTCTGCTGGAAAGGCTGTGCTCTTTGCAACAGTTTTTGCTCTTATTCAAGTTCACAGCCCTCAGGAAGCTCTAACAGTGGAAGGAACACAAATTTCCACATGAAGGAAAAAGAAAATAAGCATAGCAGAGAACCAGAGAGAACCCAATTCTGCATTCAGGACAGTGCTTAAGTACTTCGGTGTGGTAGCAGAATTTCTTCTTGCTGAGGGAGGACACATTAGCCAAGTCCCTTAGTAACTTACCAAGTGTCCTTCCTAATGAAGTTTTCCACCACACATGTATTTATTTACCATGTATCCCTCCTTATCAAGTTTTCCACCACACATTTTTGCTGCACCTCTATTTTACACCCCGGTTCTGTGAGCAAGATTTTCTGTTGCAGGACTTTCTATTTAATGCTGAACTGTCCCAGCTCATGAGTAAACCTTCTCTCCTTACCCCTGAAATATATATTTATTCCCTGACATTTTGAATGTTCTCTTGCCATATGTAAGAGATGTAAGTGGGATTCTAGCTCATATATCCAGACTGCAATGTGTCAAATGTAAGAGGAAATTGAAAAAGTCTGATGCTGAAATGATGATGAATGTGTGGGAATATTGTGGGAACTCAGACCTCACTGCTGAGATCCTGTTTACTCACTGTATACACCATGCCCTTCATTTTACTCATTTTTGTATTAATTTTATCTTTATTTTTTCCCAGCCTGTGATACAGGTTATTGATCTTCAGCATTTGTACAGGCTGATAACAAAGGACAAGTAAAGTACAGATACAAATGATTAATCAGTATCTTCTATGCCCATTGCCCAGTTGTTAATTTTGCAAAACACCTTAATCTATGAAACGGCAGATATGGTTTGTTTGATATTATAGCTTTGAAAGTAAAGTGCTTTAGTGCTCAGTGCTCTGCAGCTTTAAATTCTCATTTAAGTACTCATTTTGTCCCCTGAAGGCCACAGCCTTTACCACTTGAGGCAGAGACTTTGACCTCTTTCACCACCTGCTTCATTTTTCTCACTGCTTTTGGTCCCTTTAGCTGGAACTTTCAATTTTCAATCTGTGGAAGAACAAAATTCTAGCATTAAACACAAAATCATATTCTACCTTCATTTCTGAATAGTGCTTTTTTGATTCAAATGACTGACTTTATTTGAAACAAGGAATAGGAACAATATGACACTTCAGATAAATATTACTGGGATCAACGGAGCAAAATAAACCTGTATTTACTACAAACCCTGAATTTTACTTTTTAAAAATTTTCACTACAACAGTTTCTCATTTGTGACCTCATGACAAATAATCTCGTTTGTGCTGTGATAAGATGGGATTCCTATCTTTCCCCTGGCATCTTCTTCCATTCTTCTGATAATTTCGGACAAAAATAGGCAGTAAATTGGAGAGAAAGGGAAGGGAAGATGCCAGCTATTATGCTGTGACTGTGTTATCTGCATTGATAGGAAGACAGGAAATCCTGTTTAAAGATTATGCTGGCTCATCATGGACACATAGATAACTCCTTGCAGAAGTGTAAAAGTTCAATCCATCCCACCAGTGCTGGAAAGTCAGAACATACTGTCATCTCAGTAAACCCTTGGATTAGAATTTTAAGTGTAGTTTAGGTAGATTGTTATCCGAAGTCCTGGTTAAAAATATTTAACCATTCCTAGCCTTAATTTCCCAAAAATGTTCAGGGAATTTAGGAAGCCTAGCCTGTGAACGAGGTTCTGTGAGGCACCTGAAGAGGGACCTGAGTATCTTTAACAAACTGGGACCATATCTCTCTTTGGAAAATAACTCTTGAACATGGAGCCTGTGAGCCTTCCCATTGTCAGGAACACACCTTTTGGATGAAACAGATCCTGGATGCTTTCCCACAAAACTTCCCTGATAACGGAAAAGGAATCAGACTTATAGGCTCTGCAACAACAAATATGATACTCTGAGGCAAATCAGTCCCAATTTAGATGCCATGTTTGTAGTAATTCACTATAAAACTTTGATCCTTCTGGGCATAAATATTATCCCACAAAATATTAACAGCATATCCGGCCTTGTTTCCCGGTGTTGCCTTGTTGGTTCACATCTCATTCATCCTTTGCCTTTCTCTTCCTTGTCTTCCTCCTCTGATGGAAAGGCTGGATTTCTGCTCCCCAAATGGGCTGGGTACACTTGAGCCTGACTCTGTCTGTGCAGGGTACTCTGCTATGCAACGTCACCCAGCCAGCTTTCCCAAACTCTGCATTCCTTTTCTTCTGATTTCCCACTGCCCTTCTCCCTCCTTCTGCCAGATGCCTGCCTCATTCTGGGCCTGATTTCAGGATATTCAGTCTGACTTGCATCCCACAGCTGTTATTTGATCTCAGTTCCCCTCTTTGCTCCCTCCTCCCCCCTCTAGTTTTGATCTAGTTCCAGAGTTTCATTATCTAATTCATTTGTTCTGGTAGACCTTTAATTTCTTCATCTTTTATTAGGCCTTATGGGAATTGTTTTCTCACTTTGGAGCTTAGTGGTGGCTTTTTTTCCCATTTAATATGTCCAAGCTGCCAGGCACTTATACCAGACTCCACCTCAGCCTCCAGCAGGCCATGGTTGTTATCTGGCTTTTCCCAGCAGTTGTTTGGCTCAGAATCAAGGACACAGGAGTGCACAAGTGCCCGTGTGACGTCTGCTGCTGACAATGGGACACAATTACCAGCTCACTTCAGAGACTGTCACCCTCAAAACGCTGCCTTTCTCTACATATGGCTGGACATGGTTCATTTTGGAGGTTTGTTTGGGAGACAGGCAGGAGAAGTTACACATCCTGCAGCAAAAAACAGGCTCAGCTGCCTTTTTGCCATGTTCCAGTCTCAGGAATCCAAAGAATCACTGCAGTTGTGATACAATGATGGCAAACCCCAAGAGCAGCGTGCTGAGGGGTTTCAATTTTCTGTACAGGCACTGGGGCTCAGTTTCCAATCCTCTTGTGTCCTAGTTCAATATTGGTGTGTTTTTTCTCGTAACAAGTTTCACCCAGGGCTCCTAGGTACTGTGTAACACAGGTGTAACATACAAGTGGTTTTCATGAGGAACTGCTGCTTGAATGAAAAAGATGGTGACTACAATCTTGAAAAAGTTGCATTTTGAGTTGCATCTTACCCAAAGAAGATGTAATTATTTAGGTGTCTTGGAGTTCTTCAGAAATATTGTGGTCTACCAAAAGTAGTAGGCCAATACTAATTAAGAGTAAGTATTGCTTGAGCATACAACAGGAGAGAGCAGGAGTGGGTGAAGGCAAGAAGAAGGACATACTGATCACATGAATGATGTGATTTTTATTTTTTCCCCCATATAAATGCTACGGATTCCTCTAAAGATTAATTATCTATATTTAGAGCTTGTTTGAGAACAGGATCCTCCCCCTGCCCCTTTAATTTTTTTTTTCCGGAAGAAATGTAGGGAATGTGGAGATTTTCAAGCTTCTATACAAATAAGTCTTACATTGATGTCATGCAGGTGTTGGGTGCTGCCCACACTTGGGTAGCAAGGTCATTGTGTGGAGACCTCATAGCACCTTTCTGGTATCTGAAGGGGCCTCCAAGGAAGCTGGAGAGGGACTTTTTAAGCAACTGTAGTGACAGGACAAGGGGGAATGGCTTCAAACTGACAGAGAGCAGGGTTAGATTGGAAATCAGGAAGAAATTGCTCCCTGTGAGGGTGGTGAGGCCCTGGCACAGGTTACCCAGAGAAGCTGTGGCTGCCCCATCCCTGGCAGTGTCCAAGGCCAGGCTGAATGGGGCTCTGAACAACCTGGGGTAGTGGAAGAATTTCTTCCCAATATCCAGTCTAAACCTGCTCTCTGTCAGTGCGAAGCCGTTCCCCCTTGTCCTGTCACTCCAGGCCCTTGTCAAGAGTCTCTCTCCATCTTTCCTGTGGGCTCTCTTCAGGCACTGCAAGGCCACAATGAGGTCACCCCAAAGCCTTCCCTTCTCCAGGCAGAACAATCCCAATTCCCTCAGCCTTTCCTCCCAGCAGAGCTGCTCCATCCCTCTAATAAACTTGGTGTTTTATTCTGTGATTTTGGAACGCAACACTGCTGGTTTTGGCTGGGGCAGGGTTAATTATATCTCCAGTGTCTGGAATAAGGCTGTGTTTTGGATTTGTGCTGAACACAGGGGTGATACAGAGATGGTTTTTTTATTGCTGAGCAAGAATTGCACAGACCCAAAGCCTTTTCTGTTTTTCCTACTACCAGGGTGGTGAAGGAAGTTGAAGGTGCTTGGGGAGTTGAGAGGAGACACAGCCAGGACAGGTGACCCCAACCGACCAAAGGGACATTTCAGACCATCTGACATCATGATCAGTATATAAAAGGGAGGGAAGAAGGAGGATGGGCAAATGTTCAGGGTGATGGCATTTTGTCTTCCCAAATATAAGTGAAGGAACCCTGCTCTCCAGGAGGTGGCTGAACACCTGCCTGCCCATGGGGAGTGGTTAAAGAATTCCTTGTTTTACTTTATTTGTGCACACAGCTTTTGCTTTCCCTGTTGAACTGTCCATATCTCAACCCATGAATTTTCTCACTTTTACCTTTCTCCCTGATTCCTCTGGTGAGGGGCTGAACAAGCAGCTGCTGGCTGGGGTTAAACCAGGACAGGAAGAGGGACAGGTGACCTCGACACACTAAGGAGCAGATCTGAAATCAGGCTTTGGGTTAGATGGAGAGAAAAAAATTTTACCTCATTCAAGCAGTTGCATTCTGTTACGGATTTGTTGGAACAGTTAAACAACGTCCATATTTTTTGTGATTGGAAACCTTTATTGTCCCTTATTTTTTATATTAAGGGGAGGAGGAAGGACTTCAGTCCCCAGGCTCTGTCTGTGTACGAAAACAGGTTGTGTGAACACTTTATGGACTACACAATTCAGCCAGACATCCCAGTTCTCATAGGAGGATGTAGGCACATGAAACAACCAAGATGTCCAGCAAGGCCTCACAAGTCCTGTATGTTGTTAGTAATAGTATTTTAAACCAAAACATTTTTCATTTTTAGCAAAGAAAAAAAAAGTTCTTTAAATCACAGTTTCAGTGAAAACCTTTCCCCAAGTTATCACAATTTAGTTGTGTTTACTTGGTGCAACCTAACGTTTCATAACAAAATTTAGGTGCGTGGAGCAAAACAAATCATTTTCATTGTGCACTGGTGCAAAGAAATGATTTTGAACAATCTGTAGCAATGAGTTCTCTGGACAGGGCCTGCGCAGTGCTAATCCTTACTCGCAGGACTAAGAGTGTGTTGTTACAGTGAAGTGTCGGTGTTCTGGCCTGAGAGGAACTGTCTGTGCTTGGTTTGATAACTGTGGGGTTTCCTTTGGTTTTCCTCAGTGTGATTTGGCATATCAGACTTCCAGCTCCTTGAACTGATCTCTCTCCCATGAGATCTGTGTTCAGCAGCCTAAAGAGAAGTGCAGCTAAAGAATATCACTTTCAGGAGGTGCCTGTCTCTATCCATTAAAATAATTTAGACCCTCAGGATATCTCCAGCTTTTTGTCATGCCTTCCCAAGTGCTGTTCCATTCTTTGCCTACAGTCTTGTAGGTCCTCCTGAGCATTTCCCAATTTCAGATTCAACTTTGGCACTTGGCTCCAGGTTCGGGAGTGGACTGGCTCAGAGGACTGAGAAACGTGGCACAGCTTTATCTGGTACTAAAATGGTTCTTCGTTCATAGCTTTGCTATCTGGAATTATTTAAAAGGATAATTAATTCAGCCAAAGGTCCCAAACACAATTACAGCCACATTTGTGTTAAACAAAGAACTCCCCCTTACAAATAGTGAATTTTGTGTGTCTATCCCATTTACTTATCAAATGAACTTTGCCCTTCCCATAATCTTGTTAACAGGATGAAACAAGCCTACTTAATATATTCTACACTTCATTTGTTCTGGCAAAATGAATAGGATTGGTGCTGAAGGTCCCTGGAAGTTTTCAAAAAAGCTGCTTTAAGCTCAACTGGTAACAAGGCTCAGCAAGGGTGATGGGTGATCGCAGCTCAGAACAGCTCTGCAGGTACTTGAGACTGTTCTTGGGAGGTGCAAAGGCTTTGAACTAAGTGTAATTCCCAGCCTCTCTTGTTCTGCTGATCTTTCCCTAGAAGTCTAAGACAATTCAAAATGGTGAAAAACATCTCTGAAAGTAATTATTATTTTTTCAAGTACATCGTAATCTATAAAATCATTGAAAATTGGACAAATGTATCATAAAGTTCAGATAATCTAATCATGAATTTGAACAAGTAACAGTCACAATGGCAATTGCCTGAAAATCAATGAATTAAGTGGGAAATTGGGAAGATCTGTCCCTTAGTTAAGACATCAAATGAGTATAATCATGTCAATTATCATGTAAGGAAAGTAACAGAGCATGAAGACAGACCTGTAAAACACTAATCCCTAGAGAAGATGCTTTTCCAGTTACTGCTAAACCCTTGACGGGAACACTTTCAGCAAAATGATTGACTGAATTAATTAAACACTTTTAACATCAAACTCAAACTTGTTTACCCAAGAGTACTTGAAGCAAATTTAGACTCCTGGGTCTCTATACATCAAATACGATATGGTTGGTGTGACCTCTCTCAATTTACTTGCGCTTTGGTCCCATTTCACTTCCTCCTGTAGAGTACAGCATGACCTTTGCTGGATCTTTTCCCGGCCAGATGCCTGGCAATTTTGAAAGCAGGAATTGCATAACTTATAAGTTTAGGAAATGGTGGCAGATGTCTTTTTCATAAGGGCTGGTCTGTGTGTATGCTCAAACACATGCTTGAAACTTCAAAAACGTCAGCGAGAACGGTAACGGGGGATGGTGCAACCTGTAGGAAAACAGGAAAAAAGATACAAATGGTTCCTTAAAATCGGAGGGAAGATTCATTCCTTGATTTGCACAGTCTTTGGACGTTTATGGGGCAGGCAGTCATCAGACATCACCTGTTCATGACTCACCTTGTGCAGATGACATCATTTGGCTGTTGTGAGTCACTGCTTCATCTTCCTTTTGCAAGCTCAGAGAACAGGAATCACTCTTTGCCGGTGCCGCAATTGCCTGGAAGAGAAGAGCACCATCTTCTGCCTTCAGCTGAGCCCTCAAGGCAGTGATTGTGACTTGTCCTGCCCTGCAGCCCCTCTGCCCAAGGTGTGCCCAGTAGGGAGGTGCAGATCCCTACAGCTCTCCTCTTTCCCTTTGGTATCCTGCTGGTCCTCCTCACAGGCCAGCTGAGAAAAGCTCACCGGCCCTGGCAGCTCCTTTTTAACATCCCCTCTTACAGCCACAAGCAATGCAGGCTCCCAAAATAAACAAGGAGTGGGATAAACAGGAGGTGAACTTACGGAAGCTGCCTCAGCCCCCAGCTTTGGGCACCACTCGACACCAGTACAGTCATTTTCCCTCACCCACATTCTCAAATTTAAGGGTCTTGACATGTTTCAGATTGTGGCTGATAGTCCAGCCAGTGGTTGCTGCTCCTTATCCACGCTTCTACATCTCCATACATTTTTCATATACACTCTTATTACTCCTAAAATAGACATAGATGCATTTTGGGAACTGTCACAACTCCTGTTTTACCAGGCAATGAATTAGAGAATTAATCGCTTGCAGCTTTAGGGAGTACAGGGATAGAGAGTCACTCCTATCAATTTGCTAACCAAGAAACAAAGTGCTAATTTAGGTTCCTAGCTATATAAAGTTCACACAAGGTAAAGAAGGGTAAAACAGATGCAAACACATAGTCTGACTCCTCTGTAAATTGTGAGTTTGATGGTATGTTAAGAAAATGCACCTCAGTTACTGAATGATTTTTTGCATAAGCAGAGTACAAATTCTAAAACGTTATTTAAAACATTACTGTATTCCTAATAAAGTCTGACTGTAACAAACCAGTGTGTTAAATGAAATGCTTCAAAGATGAATCAGTACAAGAAACCAAAAAGTGTCTGTGGATTTTTTTGATGCAGGATATACACTTACCTTTTGAAATATTATGGCTTTTTAAATTTGCTGAAATTGCCTTTCCTAAATTGCTAGTCAAACCAGGAGGATGTTCCCTAATATTTATTAATTCAGTCCCCCTATTTTTAGCCCCATTTAGAATGGAAATTATTTCTCACTACTGCAAGTTATTTTACATTACCAAGATTACTTTGGTTAACGGCTGAATGCAAAAACCTTTTAAGTTCTTGAGGTTTTCTCACATTAAGTCATCAATTTTCTTAATCTGGTACAAAATAATTCCTTCCATCTCCAGCAATGTCATGGTTCAGTGCTGCTGGGATCATCCATCCCAGGAAGAAAGAAGAATTTCCTTTTCAGACATCTCCAATCACTTTTCACTCTTTAAACATCCTCCCCTGAGGCTCCTGATGGTACAAAGTACCACATTCAGGCCCGACTGTGGGTTATTTTGAACTTCTTTTCTGAAATTATTAATCTGGTTTATGTGACTAAATCACTTGATCTGTCAAAACAGTAGATTTTACATTATGTTGATGTTCCCAGCTAAGGGCTCAGTCAAAGGGCATTTCACCTGTTGACTCAGCAGGCTGGATAGAAATAGGATTAAGGTGTGAAAGAGGAACTGCAAAGAGGGAGATGTTCAAGAAGGGGTTCAGCCATCCTGTTTAATGTTTAATGAAGGCCATGAAATCCCAGCAAGTTGCAGGTGGATGGAATTGACCTCTGCCATTTTGCAGCTTCATGGTGAAGGCAGGCTGGGCTCTGTATTGAATTTGAAATCTTGAATTGTCCTCTGTGGCTGGCAGTGGTGGCTGAGCCATAGAGGGCACACTCTACTCCCTTTTCCCAAGGATCCAAGACGTGCCTCTTTCCCTGCCCCCCGCCTTTGACTGGCTCCTCTTCAGAACTGATTTAGCAGCAGCTGACCTGGGTGTGCCCCAGTGGGGTTGGGCTGTCCCAGCTCTGATCGATTTCCTTCCTAAGGTGGAGATGGAGTGCTGAGCTCCATGAAAGGCAAAGATGGGATGTGCTGCTGGTCTGGAGGGCACGGCTGCCAGCCCTGAGTGTCCTTTCCCTGGTGCCCCCGTCACCACCCCCGCTCAGCTTTTCGTGGCCACTGAAGGCATCTCCATTACTCATCTGAAGTCTGGGAAAGAAGGCAGTAAACAAAATTTGATCAGGAGGTATGGGATGAACACCTACTTTCCCAAATGCATTGTTACAGTACACAGAAGGCGGTGGGAAAAAATAGATCGGACAGAAATGCTGGTGAAAATTATGTTTCCTTTTTCGGTCTGCTCCGAGGGGATGTAAATACCCTGCTGTGTCGCTTGATCACAGAGTTTAGAACAATCTTTTCAAACTCTGTCTTGTAACAACCTGCTTTTTTAATTTCAAGGACATAACCTTGTGACAGTCTGTCCATTACCCTGAGCATGAGAGTGCTGTTACATTTGTAGTCCTGGCTAAAGACGTTTCACCATTGAATGACCACAAAATGTTCCTGCTAATAATGCATTTTTACTCTTAACATTGTATGACAGTGTGGACACAAATTGAATCCCAGGTGCTCAGGGCCCATCTGCAAGGTTGGGACTAGAGAAATCAAGTTTTGCTACAGGGAGTGCAAGGACTGCTGAGCCACAGTCCCATGGGCCACTTGTTTTCTGGGCTCCACAGAAAGGTGTTCAAGTCTGCTTAGAGGTGCTTGAGATGTGGGATTAGTGCAAAAGATAAGCACGACTCTGCTCTGGCCTGCCTTTCAAATGCAGAAGGAGTCACATGCCATATGTTATGCTTTGTCCCATTTCTCTCTTCCTCCATTTCCAGGAGTTGTTACTCAGCTGGATTAAACAGAGAGAACAATTTCTAGCCTGGCACAATTTCCTGGCTCTCCCCCCTTCAGCTGTAGCCATCCTCTGTTTCTTGTTCTTTGAGCCCCAGCAGGCCAGGCCCACGTGTGTGGACATGGGGTGTAGCACAGTGGTGCTCTGCTCTGTGTCACTTTGCACTTTTATCCAGCTCTCAGAGGTGCTGAAAGTGCTGCAAGCACACGAGGTATCCCACTGACCTCAATTGTGCTTGTTTCCTGTTTCAAGACTGCTTTTTATTGCCAAGTAGTGCAAAAAAACCACATTAGAATAAATGAGATGCAGGACATAGATTTATGGATACAATACCACAGCTAACAAAACTAATAGACCACAACTAAAGAAATTAATTTAAAAATACCCTTTCAATTCACCTGGTACAGGATTATGTGCAGATGAGGCCCAACCATATGCTCTTTATGACAAATGGACACTTCTTTTTCTACCTGTACATTTACAGCACTTTGGACCTTGTCTGTTGTGATGCTGATTTAAATGGAACAGGTGAAACAAACTCAAGATCGATGAGATTAAATGAATTCTATTTTCACACTGTCCTAGTTTAATGGCATTTGTTCTATTTTATCTGAAGTTAACAATTATTTATCTAAGGTCACACCTTCAAAGTGCTGAAATAAAGCTTTGGTTGGTTGGTTGATTTTGTTGCTTTGGGATTTTTGGGGTTTTTTGAGGCTTCTCTATGAACATTTCACAGTCAGCTGCAGTGTTTTATGATGCTGTTGCCCCTTTGTGAAGGATTTCCCCACCACATGCATTGGTCAGAAAGCACTTGCTCTTCTTAGACTCTTCAGGGAAATTCTGCGTCTTTGTGTGCATCCTGTAGGGAAGTGCAAGCACTGGAAGTTACCCTGAAGCATGTGAGAAATGCTCCCACATGCCATTCCCCAGACACTGCTGTGAAAGCAGGGACTTGGCCAGGACACTGCTAACAAATAACAAAGGTCAGTGACATCTTGACACAGTGCAGCTGCTTCCTACTCAAGTGAGAGTCCAAGATTCTGCCGTATCAGTTTTTAAACTGATTGAACTGTTATCTGCAGTTTCCTGAGTAGACAATGCCTCAGTCTTAAATCCAAAGAGATCTGGCAAAAGTGGGGGATGACAGCGTCTCACTGATGAATTCTGAACTTTTTTTTCAGATGTTGTGTGTTTGAATTACAGTAAAAGAAATGTTAGATATATAAAGGGGGGGAAAAGGGGCACAATCTCCCCTCTGCCCCAAATTCCAAAAAAACCTTATTCCAACGTATAGTTAAGAAAGTAAACCCTGAAATGCTTTCTGGATGGTTTAAGTGAAATAATGTCCTCAGGAATGTTCACTCCTCTGGTGAGACATCTCACTGATGCCAAGATTCACTTTGTGCTTTGTACAGTCTGTCTGAAAGCTACTTGTGTTTTACCTCTGTTTTAAAGCGACTTTTAGTAACCTTGTGAGAAAAAACACTAAGAATTACTTTTCCAATGATGCAGGATGAACGGGCATCAAAGTGACTGACTATTCATAGTGGGTGTTTTTTGTTTTCCATCCTTTTAATTCATGGTGTAATTCTATATATAGAGACATCACTCAAGCCTTGTAACATAGTGACTCTTTCCCATGAGGGGGGTTCATGTCCAAGAAGATGCTACAGGTAGGGAAGGGGCACAGATTTTTCTTTAACCCAGTTGCTGATCATGCATTTAAATGCATCATGTGACCATGGCTATGTTTTACAAGTGGATCTTCTCATAGAGGGTGAGGTGAAAGGTAGAAGCCCAGCAATGCTATTGCTTGATGTGGAGAGCTCAGTGCTTTGCAAGGAGGACAGGGGTTAAATCCTTCTCCTTTCCTGTCTGCAGCTGGAGGGGTAGAAGGATCTTCCCACAAAATCCCAGGAAAATCTCTGAGAGGGGCTCAGGTCTGTGTAGCCCCGAGGACCATGGAAGTCTCAGTGATGACACAATTTAAAGAAGCTTAACTATGGACACAGTCAATTATACTCACTTCTGCGAGTGCCAGTTAAGACATAGACATAATTAATAAATCCGAATTAACTTGGCAGGGAAAGCATATTTGAAGCCTTGTCGCAGTCAGAGAGATATTTAAGGAAGTGTCTACTCCTTCTGCTTAGTTGTGTTACTAAAATTCCATGTTGCACCTTAAAGGAAAAACACTGGGTTTGTTCATTCCTGTTTTTCCTCCAGCAGATATTTGCCATTAATTTGTCCCTAGTCTCTTAGCTGTTTCTAGAACAGGCTCTGTGCTATAATTTTTATGTGAAAAGGAAGGTTGAAGGTCCACAGGGGGCCAGAGAAACTCCTCTTGGGGCTGAGAACAGCCAAGGACAGATCTAAATAAGCCCTCAGAGGTCACGGAGCAGTCCGAGCGTGAAAAGGAACACGATCCTTGGCCTGTCTGTCAGTGAAACACATTTTTGCCACTCTAACCTTGTGCCGAGGGGGTGGAAGTGGATGGGGTAGGCATGGGGGTGGTGCCTGGGTTCCAAATCCAGGCGAGGCAAGGGAAGAGCACGCCAGGTTTTCTCCAGGATACACAAGTTCACAAATATTAGGGCCATCAGAGTCACAAGGCTGGCTTTGTTGATTTAATACTATTCAGCTGTTCCCCGTTTCCATGTAACCCTACACCTTTCCTAGCAAAACTATTTATTATCCCATATTAATAATAGCAGTGTTTTTTCAAAGTCACCTACCACAACCTGTCCTCACAACCAGGTCTCAGACTCTCTCATGGGATTCTGGGAAGGAATTGTCTTATCTTGCTCAAAGATTTCAAGTTTTATGAAGCAGCATAAAACTCTGCCTGTATGATGTTTCTGCCCCTAAACCAGAGCTCCCATTTGGCTGTAAAAGCCTCGCAGCACAGAATGTTCTTTGTCATTGACCCAGTGATTCTCAACTGAAGTTGCTTGTTCTCATTACAGCCAGGCAGTACCATCTCTTAACAGCAAATAAACCACGCTGAGCTGGGACAGCCCAAACTAGTCAGAAAATTTAGGACCCTTTGTGATGGCTATGACAGGACATTGAATTATGTGTGTCTGTTATCTCATTAATTCTCAGCTCACCTTATTTTTTGTATCAACTTATTTTGGGATTTACTGGAAGGCATTAAAGATTTTTTTTTTTTGCCTGTATGTATGTGCTGCTTTTCTTCATAGTAAGGATTCCTTGGGCTAAAACACAGCAGTCAGACTACTCCTTTATAGGTTCACTTCAAGTAAATTATTCCCTATTCCTTGAATTGGACAGCAATTTGATTTAAGTACATTTTTGGTTATGTAAAATATCTGTTATGATTAAAGTTATGGATTAAGAGATTTTCCTCTTTGGCTTGTTTAACTAGGCATTCCTCATTTGAAACCAGGGCTTGACATCTCTAGCTAGGAGCATTTTCTAATTAAAGAAAATATTCTTTTGAGGTCAGGCATGTATTAGTAGCCTTCAAAATAAAATTAAAAAAAAAAAACCCAAAACAAAATAAACAACAAATTCCAAACATGTTAGTCTAGCAGTATATTAAGAGGATGTTTTTTGTTTAGGAAAAATACATTAAGTGCATCAGGAAAGAAAATGTATAATTCTGGGTTTGAACTGGATATATTATTCAGATCTGATATGCACATTTGTATACCATGATTTAGCATTCTGGTGAAGCTGTACTCTCAGGGAAACAGGTTAGAAGGACAATCCGGGTTAAGAATAAAATTATTAGCCAGTTTATCTTGTGTAATGTGAAATCTGTTTGAGAAAATCCTTTTCAGCTTCTTAAAGATCCATTTCTTTTTCATCAGCAATTTTTAAGTAGAAATCATCTGTCCTGATAGAAAGCAAGGTAGCTCCACATTATTATAACAGACAAAAAAACCCACCCCAACAAACAAAGCAAAAAAAGCAGAAAACAAACCTCACAACAATTGGGTTTTTACATCAGTGAAGCAGTTGCTGAACTGAGGCGCTATAAGATATCAAATTATCCTGAGTCTAATCTGAGCTCCACCAAAAATGACTCGTGTGACCTTGTGGGTTTTTTATCATTTCCAAAACTGGCCATCTAAAATGGCAGGCACCTAAATCCGTAACCTTGGTTCTGCCCCTTTGGGAAGGTTAGAAATAGGGAGGTGCGTTTGTGACTTGGAAGGATGTCTGATGTCCAGTATCAGCAAATATATTTTTGTCTATTTTAAGGGTCATCACACTTGAAACAAACCAAGCAGCTGAAACCACACAGTTCATTGGTTGCTCCAACTGCCTTTGTATAAACAACATCGTTCTGTGCAGTTTCACATGACCTAACACTATTTTATCATCATTTCACTAATAGGTGTCAAAGGTACTTAATACTTCTCTCATTAAAGCTCTTCTTGCTGCCATTGCCATGGGGTTGTGTGCTCTGAACCCACCCACAGTCCTTCCCCTCTCTGCCCTTAGGGCCAGGAACAGAGAATAGGTTCCACCTCATCCTGGAGGTCCTTGGTCCCCCACCACCCACCTCGATGGCTCTTTGTGCAAGGTCAGTCTGACCAATATCTGCAATATCCCTGGAATTCAGATTTGGTCCTTCAGCCATGGTGTTCTACAACTGAGAGCACACAGCTAGCACAATGCATTTCTTTTCTGCACCCCTGCAAAAGTGGAGTGTCACTTTTGCTGGGCTGGCTGCTAATGCAGACTTCCCAGATTGATTGACTTCGAGGTGTGTGGGGGTGTTTTTGTGCAGATCATAGAATCACAGAATGGTTTGGGTGGGAAGGGACCTTAAAAACCATCCACTTCCAACTCCCTGCCATGGACAGGGACAGCTTCCACCAGACCAAGTTGCTCCAAGCCCTGTCCAACCTGGCCTTGGACACTTCCAGGGATGGGGCAGCCACAGCTTCTCTGGGAAACCTGTGCCAGGGCCTCACCACCCTCACAGCACAGAATTTCTTCTGTATATCCAATCTAAACCTGCTCTCTGTCGGTTTGAAGCCATTCCCCCTTGTCCTGTCACTCCAGGCCCTTGTCAAGAGTCTCTCTCCATCTTTCCTGTGGGCTCCTTTCAGGCACTGGAAGGTCACAATGAGGTCACCCCAAAGCCTGAACCACCCCAATTCTCGCAGCCTTTTTATATGGATATTTATGCACACATATGCATTGTTCTGTTGTACAGGAAACTGGGCATACTCCTTAAATCCCTCCTTTTCAATCTCCAGCTCCAGGTACAGACTGCTGCAGATTATTGTTTCAAATACCAAAGCTGAGCGTTTGCTCTCGCCTCTGAAACATGGGGTGCTGCTTTGGAGTTAAATCTTCTGCCCCTGGCCTATTTACATGCAATTACTTTGAGAAAACCCAGATGTGAATACTTGATACAAGCTCTACTTTTCATAGCTACGTTGTGAAAATTGTTGGAAGTTTGCAATATTGCTGTGAGGTGGGCAGAGGTGGTGCTGAACCCAGTGTGTCCAGTCTCTAGAAGTCTCTGCAACTGGTGCTGACACATTGGATTACTCAATATTAGCGTGTGAAAACTTAGTGGTACACTCACTTGTGCAGGATCCACCAATGAATATTTACATAGAAACTATCCAAAGCATTAAAAATACCCCTTGACAAGTCCATCCTTGCTGTGAACAGAGAGCTGTTCTTCAGATGAGTGACCTCAGGAGGAATTTTCAGCAACTGCTACATCAAAAGGGGATTTTCTTTCTACTTATCATTCTCAGAGGCTCAAAGCCATGGTGCATCAGTAATAACTCATGTTGGTGTAATGTGAGGCCATAAACCATAAAAACTTCAAGAAGTAACTTGCTCAACTAACCAGGGAAACCAGAAGCAGCGGAAAAATGTGCTTTTCCACCTCATGAGAAAAAACACAAATGGTGATCAGTGCTCAGTACAAATCTATGCCTTTTAAGGGGAAGGTGAATTTCAACTTCCCATTGCAGTCCCTGTAACAACCAATTGCAAACTTAATAATGGGGACCTTCTCTTGGTTCCACCACTGAAAATTCAATTTTTATGGCTCCCGTGATGAGAGGGAAATTCTATGTCTGCCATTTCATGTTTGCTTCTTATTTATTCCTGTTAGCACAATAAAGGATTGGCAGGCAGGATGTGTGGGAAGCCAGCTGGAGTAAGGGAGCAAAGTGGGTGGCCACAACTTTAATAAGATGTGTCCTCTTTGCAGATTACTCCTGTCATGTTATCCCTGACCAGACATCCACTTGCTGCTAAGAGCAGCCAGAGTGACAAAAGAGCTGCTCCTGAAAAGCTCTTTTTTCCCTGCTAAGTACTTTCAAGTACTTTTTTCCTGCTAAGAAGGGAAATATGACGTGTTAACTCTGGAAGTAGAACTTGGAGTTGGGCTCAAGTTTTGCAACCCCCGGTACTTTGAAGGACCTAGTAAATCATGGGAGTGGATAACTACAGGAAGTGTCAAAGAAAAGGTAGAAGATGTATGATGATGTGCAGGACTACTATGTTGTCAGATAATAAATAAATAAATACAGAAATAATTTTCCATGCCTAGCTGAGAGAGGCCAAAAATGCTAATTAGTTGCTAGATTTTTGCAAGGCTCTTGCTGTTTTCTTGACATTTCAAAGTACTCTGTTTTCAAAAGCAGTAGAATATTCACTACCTTGAAATGTTATTTATTATTGTTAACCAGCTTTCAAGATTGTGAAGATTTCACATTTAAAGTCTTCACACTTGGAAAATATGGAAATTGAGATCGGAACAGATTTTTTTTACCACAACTGGCACGCTTCATAAAGGCCATGTTAAAAAATAAAATCTAACCAGTAATTTACATAAGCATGATTTAGATTATCGAAGGAAATCACTGATTGAAATGGTCTTGATTTAAATAAACCTGATTCCAGTACTGTTATTAAAAAAGTGTTGTGCAGCAGCATGTAGTGACAGCCCATAAATTGCTACTGTGTTGAGATATTGTATGAATCATGCATTTTATATATATTAGTATATATATTATCCATGTATTAGTATATATTGATCATTGCTGAAGAGGTATCATAGCTAGAAATGTTAATTGTACTATCTTAAGTGCTTTGCCTTGTTAAAACGAACTCTAAGTTCCAGGCTGTTCAGGGTTTTATACCAAAATATTATTCATCTCCTTCCAGGTATGAATGGTGATGTAATGAAATGTTTTATCAGTACCTGATAAAGGCTCTGTCTCCTAAAGCCTCTTTGTTGTAACACTTTACAGTGAATGTTGTAACAAACATCTTCCCTATTTTTATTTGCTTTAAATGGAAAGCCAAGCTACTCCTAGTTTGGGTTCATCATCCTGCAGAACGATCCTTTGTTTTCAGGGCCACAATAAATGCTGCATGGGGAATACATGGGCCTCCTGCAGGCAATCCCTCAACAAAAGTGGAAAAGAGATGCATGCTTTTGGGGAACAGACACACTGGTTTGCCCAGCTCACTTGATACCCTACTGCATAGACTGAATACAAATTCGTTGTTGTAAGAAGAGATTTTCTGCCTTTATTTGGGGCTGACTCCAAGTGCACCCTTTGTACTTCTCCAGTGGTTTCGTTAGGAATAATGAGATCTAATATCTCCTCTCCCTGACACAAACACTCAGTGCTTTCCATGCAGCCTTTGAAGTACGATGGGGATTTCACCGATGGCTATCACTAAAAAACTGATTCACCATCTGGAAATGCCTGCTGCATTCATTTTCTGTGCCACATTGTATTTAGCAGCAAGAATTAGCTGGGACCTTTTATGAAGCTAAAAAGCAAGATATATTTAGACTTGTGTTGCTCAAAATGCAATTTAAAATACAGGCTAAATAGAACAGATTAAACTGACAAGGTTTTTGCAATCTCAAAATCCAAGACAAGATTTTCTTCATAAAGGAAGACAGTGGCAGCTAACATATATGTGTACAATAGAAAACTTTTCTAACAAGGTTCCCATTGTTAAGGGCTCCTCTTCAGACCATAGCCCTGCTTATCTTTCCAGCAACAGCCTGTTACACTGACATTTCACAGGCTGAGCCAGGTAAATCTATACGGGACTGGGTTCCATATTTCATTGGCCTTTAATCTAAACTCGCTCGTATTCAGAACCCTTTAGTCCATTCTGACTTTTATCTTGCTGGTTGCCTTTGCTAATGGATTATTTCCATTTTCTCTTTTAACTTAATGATTTTGACTAGGAATAAAGAAGTGTCTCCAGCTCAGACTTGAGAACTGCAGGACCAGCTGTTCGCCTTGTTGCATCTGGCGTGAACTGGGGTGCACTTAAAAAATGAGTCAGTTTATATCCACTTTATTTGAGAAAGGTTTAAAAGCTTTTCAAGTTGCAGTTTTATACTGGCTGCTTTTAAGACCAGCCAAAGAAACTTGTGCTGTAACTGGCTTTTGTTTCCAGGCCCATGACACTGGATATTAGGATTGGAGAGTTAGCACAGCAGCCTCATCAGTGTTGGGCAATGGGACAATCATATCTCTCATATAAAATTGATTTCCTCATTGTGTTTTGGTGGCTCAGCTTCAGGAATGACCTTGGCCTGAGAATGTGGAGAGGTTTTAGAAAACAATCATATTTTCACTGCCTGAAATTAGCCATAAGGAAAATGAGGAGTGTATATCTCTCTCTATATATGCCTCTGAATACACTTGGAAAAAAAAAAAAGGGATAAAGCAGTTTCCTGGTGCAGTGGAATTTTCTAAAGGAAATTTTGTTCTACAGCTATTAAAAAACTATGCAAATGTCCAGCCTTCTTAGAAAATGAACAGGAATTAAAGGGATTTTGACCCAAGAGATAGCGGTAAAAGGGGATGCAGAGAAAGGGAACACTTTGGAGGCACATTTGTGGGCATGACGCTTGGGGTTATTTTAAACTGACACATTAGAACAGAAGATATTTAGTCCACCTGAAGTCAAATAGTAAATACTTTACTTAATTTGGGGTCCACAAAAAATAAAAAGCAACTTCAATTTCAGATATGGAGAGAATTTACTGCAGAAAAATCCATATCATAAAAGGTCATTTGACTCAATTCAAACACTTTCAAACCAAAACTCTGGGTGTTTTCCAAATGAGTCTGAGCTATTTTGAAAAGAACTTCTTTTAATACAGATTTTTGAGTAAGATTTTCTTTTTAATGGGCATTTTGGAAAGGATACTGTTCTTACCTTCATACAAATCAGGACTTCTTGCATACAAAAATATAAATTTACAAGAGTCTAGGTTTTAGGAGGAAGAGCAGGAAATGGGGTTGTCTTAAATCCTTTTCAGAGAGTTATGGAACAGAAATCACAACCAAAACCCAGAGACAAATGCTTAAATCTTCCTCATGGATATCCCCTTATGCCCTTTCTCCCTCTTTTTGATTTAAGTAAGGTTGGGGTACCTGAAGGAAGCCTACAAGGAAAATGGAAAGGGATTTAGGGATTTTTTTTACAAGGGCCTGGAGTGACAGGACAAGGGGGAATGGCTTCACACTGACAGAGAGCAGGTTTAGATGGGATATTAGGGAAAAAAATTCTTCCCTGTGAGGGTGGTGAGGCCCTGGCACAGGGTGCCCAGAGAAGCTGTGGCTGCCCCATCCCTGGAAGTGTCCAAGGCCAGATTGGATGGGGCTCTGAGCAACGTGGGATAGTGGAAAGTGTCCCTGTCCATGGCAGCATGTTGGAATGAAATGGTCTTTAAGTTTCCTTCCAACCCAAACTCTTCTGTGACTGTAATTCTGTGATTTATGTCCGTGGTGGGTGCCAGTGGGTCCCAGGTATTGTTTGGGAGCCTGTGTGGGTGATGAAGGAGCTATTTCTCAGTACCTGATTAGGCACTTTCTGCAGCTGATCTGGAGCACCCCTGGGTCTGTCCCAGATTCTTACTCTTACTTAAATTACTATTACTAAATTCTTACTACTACTTAATCCAAACCAGCGGGAACAAAGTCCTTCGGAGTCAGCCTGGAGGAAGCAGGATCCCTTAACGCTTGTTGTCATGCCCATCCCTTTTAATGCTCAGCTGCTCAGCCCTGCTCTTTTCCTTGGAAGCCCTACAGTTTTTGTTCAGGCAAGGCCTGTGCAGGCTCTTGGAAACCCCCATAATCTCCAGGCTTGGGCCACCCAGTGCTTTGGTGGTGAATTCAGCAGTGTGAGCTCACCAGGGCATGCTCAGGCAACGGGATGGTGCTCTGAGAGAACCCAGAAAAAAGTTGCTGCTCTGCTGCTGGCTGGTGGGAGAGGACAGCCGGGAAGGCATCGGAGCAGGCTGTGCTTGAAAGCTTTCTAAATCAGGGCTGAGCAGAGGTGTGGTGACTACACGGTGTGGAATTTGCCCTCCCACACGTGTTGCAGAGCAAGGTAATGAATGCACCCGCTGACAGGGCATCGTGGTTTGATTTAAGCAGCAGGGATGGGGCTGGAGTGTCCGAGCTGCCCTGTGGAGCAACTCAGGGGACCCCAACTGCTGTAGCAGGAGGTGGGAAGTCACTCACACTCTCCAAATCAGAATCCTGGGATCAGAAACCCTGGACCACTCCCATGTGTTTCAGGGGGTTGAGTGGCCCTTGCACACCAGGGAGTGTGGCAGCCCTCAGAAATGCTGTGTATGGCTGGCATGGGGCAATTTATGGGCACCAGGGGGGTGTTTGTAAATTAAATGTGGGGATTCCCACTGAGACCTGGTGGCTGATTATCACCATGAGAACCCTGCTCCTTGTCACAGCCACTTAGAAGAAAAACAACTAAGAAGACTCCAGGAAGGCTAAAATGTTTTCAAAAAGTTCTTAAAAAAGCAGGACCTTTTTCTTTACTTATGGGTGATGAAAGTTCAAACACAGCAGAGCTATTGAGTCTCAGACTGGAGCAAAGTCAAGAAATCAGACCAAGTCCCTTCTAAAGCCCTGTGGGGCATGTCCAGCTCTTGGCAAACCCCTCAGCAGCCTGAAGAGAGACTGCAAACGTATTTGCAGACAGTTGTGAAAGAACCACCTTCATTCACTCAGACCTTGGGTCACATTCAAGCTGAGACCCTCTTTGCCCTGTCCTACCATCCTGGCTGTGAAACTCGTTTTGTCATTTGTGCCTATTTTTAAATTCTTTCATGTTGCCAAATTGAGAGTTTGTGTAAAGGAGAGTCAAGCCTGGATCAGTTTACATAGATAGAATTCCAGAGATTTTGTTTGTCTGTCTTTTGTGGCAAGGACAGTGTTATCCCAACCCCTTCTATGGACTTCACCACGGTGGCCTTTGCCATGCAAATAGACTCTTTGCAGCAGTTCTTTTCCAGGTGTTAAAGCACAAATAAAATGTACAAAAAAAGCCTATTCACACATACACGAGCTCATTCCTAGTTCATATTTGAAAGTTAAGACTTTTTGGTTTTGTGCCCTGTCAGTAAGTCAAATATTTGCATTCTATTAGATAATTAACCGTACTAATCAACAGAAAAATCCAGGTTTTCTGCTGTTGTTTGGGATCCAAAATTTCCCGGGTGTGATTTGACAGTGGAAAACAATTGCCTTGGTAGAAAACACAGCTAGATAAATGTTAGGAAAGAACTGATTAATCTGGAGTGACATGGCTTTTGAGGCAATGAATTATTTATTTTTATTTTGCTTTCAAAGCGTTTCAGTGGGTGAGATGAAGAATCATGAAATCACAGAGTGGTGTTGGTTGAAAGGAACCTTAAAGACCAACCAGTTCCAAAGCCCTGCCATGGGCAGGGACATTCCACTATCCCAGGTTGTTCAGAGCCCCATCCAACCTGACCTTGGACCTTCCCAGGTATGGGGCAGCCACAGCTTCTCTGGGCAACCTGTGCCAGGGCCTCGGCACTGTCATGGCAAAGAATTTCTTCCATTATTCCTTCTATTTCTTTGACTTTCCCTGGCTGACCACTTTTTAAGTGGTGGGATAGGTTTTAAAGCCTCTTCATCCTCAGAAGGGAATTAAACTGAATTCCTTACTTCCTAGAAGAAAGCCCTATGCAACATCAGAGATGACACTGGCAAAGCTGGTGGATACATGGCTGGGCTCTACAAAGTCTGACTTTCAGGAACACCACCTTTTCATCCACACCATCAGTTCCCTTGTGCATGAGGCCTATTCACCTGCCAGATGATTTTCTAGCTCTCATGGCATTTTTGTGTGCAGTTCCACTTGTAGCCAACAAGTCACACGTATACATGTCATCTTTCTACCAACGAGCAGGAAAAACCTCACTTCAGGCCTTCAGCTTCTCAGGTTTCCAAACCATTTCAGACTATTAACTCTGAGGACTTCTAAAAAAAAACCCACAAACAACAAAAATCAAATGGCAAAGCAAATTGTCTCTTTGTGATAAATGTTGGCTTATTTTTGCACACATTCTTGGCAAATATGATAACTTGCAGCCCTGGGAGACCACGCTACTGAGCAGATTTTTGAAAGCAGCAGCTCTCTGAACAGAGTCTCTCTCAAGGTAATAACAACAAACAATGAGCTGCTTGTCAGAACCCTTAGGAGGCAGAAGGAAAAGTGTACTGGAAGCAGACAAACTTCACTCTAAGTTCTGCTTTGAGTAGATGAAGAGGGTGCTGAAAGATTGTCGGTAGATACAGAGATAGACTGGAGAAAACAACAAATTTTGGAATCCCAGTGGAGGTTTGGGTCATTGTGAGGTTAGGCAAAGTATGTGTTGGAATGCAACGAATTGTGCTTGTTTGTGTGTGTGTGAGAGTAAGAGAATTTTGGGGAGGTGGCTTCCTGGTCTGACTGCAGGTAAATGCAGAGTGACACCCCAGTGTGCCTGGAGGGCAGGGCTCAATATAGAAACTGAATCTTGAACAAGATTCTATCTATTGCTCAGATCAAGAGGTGGCAAAATAGCTTTTGGAACCGAGCTGCCCATGTAAACAGCCATCATGCTGCCAAAAGAGACACTCCTTTCCCTGGAGACCTTGTTTTAAGGTTTGTGTGTGCCCATGTGGAAAAATGGGGTTAGTGGCTTTCCTTCTGGATAAGGATTTTGGGGTTTTTCTGGAAGGAATGCTTATCTGAAGAACGAGTCAAAGCACAAAACAGAGGAAAAGATTTCAAATGGTCCATTTTTTTCCCTTCTGGGTAGGTGTTGATTTGCTGATGTCTTTGGTCAACGTGCTGGTTGTTCTGAGAACTGTTCTGAGGTTAGCCATCAAACAGTGATTCTGGCATTTAATGGCTTCAGGATGGGACCAGCAGGGAATGAATGAAAAAAACTGGACAGCTGCAGTGGCTGGCTCCTTATTTCAATCCATCCTGAAGTATCAAGTCAGTGCAGGATCAACACTGGATCTTAGTCTCCTCCTGGTGTCACGCCTTTGATTCCAGTGAACTCCTTTGTTTTAAGTACATGTGAGTGGGTACAGGATCAGGTCTCAGCTATCAGATACCTGCAACTTATTTTTCCAGTGTCAAAATCTCTTAAGTTTTATTATAGATAACTCTTGGAATAGGCACATAAGCCTGAACCTGGAATGTGGTATGATTTGAAGGCTTTCATTATCTTGCCCATCAAGCACTGGGTCAGTCCCAAAACCTGCTATTGGCACTGTGTATCCCAAGTTGCAACAAGTAGTGCCTTTGTATCCAAGCAATTTTGCCAAAAACGAGTAGAATTTATTGGGAATGTGCACACAGCATGGAATGGGAATATACATTCAACATGTGAGAGTGCATAACGGGTATGAACCTCAAATATGAAAAACAGTCCAGAAGGCAGGAGCATGGTTTGATTAATTCTTGGAGTCTGGCATTTAAAACCTCCTAATTTGCAGCTTTTTGCATTTGGTAACTTAAAAGTATAAACTACAGGGAAAATCCCTGTCTCACTATAGCTGATAGAAATTCCAGAAGGCACAAAATGTTACCTATTTGTGCATAAGGTTGGTCTTGTCCATGAATGTGAATTGAACTGATGAATTGCTTTAGCTGCCCCCTCTATGCCTGTGCAGTAATTACTCAAATTTGTTACCTGAGTTCTGGGTGGTTTCTAAGAGAGTTGATGGCTTTTAATGGAGGATTTTTCCTACAAAACACAGCTACAACTTCTAATACATGGTTCAGAACATGAATTTACCAGTTTCCTCAGGAATCTGTGGATTAGGAACTGGGAGAGGTAGGTATAAATTTGGTGAGCACTGAGTAGATGTGTGATGAGAAGGAGGATACAGCAGGAGAAACGGATCAGGCACGATAAGAAAAAGACTGCAGGCAAATTATGAAGTTGAAAGTAGCTGGGAAAGAAGAAAGAGACCTAAAGGCAACAAGTGGACTGGATTTAGTTGCAGGAATTGAAGCCAACAAAATACTCCCTGCTGGAAATGGAAGGGAACCCAGGAGCCACGCCAGCACACAGCTCTGTGGTTTGCTGGCAAAACGCGACAGTCCGCACTAGAAATGCTAAACTATTGCAGCTGTCCTCCACTCCCTGAGCTCCAGGAACTGAGATTAGGCTGAGGTGACTCACACAAGTGTCAGGAAAGTGCCCTTTGATGAAGTGTCCCTTGTATTGCCTTGGTAATTTTAGAGCAGACGTCGTGTGTGACACATGGCAGGACACACATGGGTCT
The DNA here is from genome assembly GCA_013397795.1 of Orthonyx spaldingii. Classification (NCBI taxonomy): domain Eukaryota; kingdom Metazoa; phylum Chordata; class Aves; order Passeriformes; family Orthonychidae; genus Orthonyx; species Orthonyx spaldingii. Next base: position 33,029 of record VZTJ01002345.1, on the reverse strand, counting down.
GGCTGCCTTCTGCCAAATATGAGCCTTGGGATGGGCTCCCAGTGGCTGCTGTCAATGCAATGGGTGGGTCTGAGGAGCTTTACAAGAGCACCATCCCTCAGGGCACAGCCTGGAATCTGATCCAGCACTAGGTGCTGCTGTGGGTTGCTTTGCATCCCGGCTTTGGGTTTGTGGGAGCTCTGGGTCCTTGTGGCTGCAAGGGTATCATACACAGAACATGCTGATTTTCCTAAGAATTCTGAATAGCTGGAGCCTTCAAACTCAATTGTCACACAAGCAATAGCTTTTATTTTAACATCTGCTTCTTGTGCCCATCAGTAAGGGATGTTTTTGGGGAGAACTGCTCCTGTTCACGAAGTCTTCAGACACGGTGCTGAAGTAGAGGAAGTACAAGATGCTCAGTGAAGCACATCTTTCCCTTCCCTCACTGTGGCACTGAAGGACTCAGGCAGGTGATTTATGCTTGCTGCTTGTGGGAAATCCCATAGGGAAATGAAGCCTCCTGTCTTCAGAGCAGGATTTGAATAAGTGTGTCCTGAGGCCACACACAGCATGAGAAGTGAGAGAGGAGGATGGCAGTGAATGAATACAGAGCAGCCGGAGCCCTTGGAGCCCAGAGAGAGAAGTGCTCCAAGAGGAAAAGAGAAAAAAGGACTAGGATCACTCAGTTCCAGAATTTATCACATTTCAATCTCACAGAAGAGATAAACTACAGTTCTTCAGGATGTACTTAATTTCTGACATTTTTTGTCTTTTAAATGCTTGACCTGACAACTTTTACAGTGTTTAATACATTTCTGAGGGTTGAAATTCATGCACATACGCACTCACAAGCCAGGTGTGTGCACTATGGTTACTTAACATACACATTAGATACATATTTGAATTCAAAAGCACTCCTAGAAAGCAGTTTTTAGTTGCCATCACTCTTATAACTGATATTCGTCACTTGGTTAGGGAAGTGTTAGATTTTATTTGTGATGTCTGAGCTGTATAAAACCTCTGGAGAGGAATAGGTTGGGCAAAGATGTTTTCTTTAGTTAGACCAGCTTGCAGTCTATGTTAATAACCAATCTGCACTGAGATTTTTTCCAGTGTCCTAAAAAAACTGCCCCCAGATTTTGCTTCTCTCATGTAGCCAAACTGCATCTGGTGCCCAGCTGATTTATGTGTCAGGATACCTATAGCAGGCTGCTATGTATACACAGAGATCCACAAACATGTGATGCATTCAGGCTGGAGCTCTCCATCATCCTGCTTTCCCCATATGGGGGAAGCAGGATAAGAAATCATTGTTTCCTTTCAACTGGTCCAGAAGAAAAGCAGAAACCTGCTCAGGGTGTTGCCTGAGAAATGTTGGATCACAGAATCCCAGGTTGGGCCAGGCTGGAATGAACCACAGTGGCTCATCTGGTCCCACTCCCTGCTCTAGCAGGGCCATCCCACAGCACAGGGCACAGGATTGTGCCCAGAGGGGTCTGGAATATCCCCAGTGAGGACACTCCACACCCTCTCTGGTCTCTGTTCAGGGCTCAGGCACTGCCCAGGACAGAAGTTCTGCCTCCTGTCCAGGGGGAACTTCCTGGGCTCAGTCCCTGCCCGTTGCTCTGGTGCCATTGCTGGGCCCCACGGAGCAGAGCCTGGGCCCTGCCCTGAGCCCTCCCTGCACACAGGGACACCCAGGGCTGAGGGCCCCTCTCAGCTGGGGCTCCTCTCGAGGCTGGACAGCCCCAGCTCCCTCAGCCTTTCCCTGGCACAGATGCTCCAGGCCCGAAATCATCTCCGCAGCCTCCGCTGGCCCCGCTCCAGGAGCTCCCTGTCCCTCCTGTCCTGAGGAGCCCAGGCCTGGACACAGCTCTCCAGATGTGCCTCACTGGGCTGATTGTTCAAGTTGTATCTATAAACGTCCTCAAACCTTGCCCTTCCTGAAGCCAGAAGATTGCATTTAGTGAAAGCAAGGTGGTTTCTACAAAAGGAGAAATAAGAAGGCCCAAGTACCAGTTCTGCCTCTCCTCCTCTCTTGACAGGCAGCAATGAGTGTGACATTGGTCCCTTTTCAGTCACAAGGAACTTTTCCTCGTTACCATGGACTGTTGAAGGTGATGAGTCTCACAGTGACACTGTAGAGTTCCCTTGCCACCATCACAGCCGTACCAACCATTCCCATGAACAATTGGCTTAAGTGCTCCCTAACTCTGTCTTCTTCCTGTAATCATGAGGAAATAATAACAGTGTGATTTTTGGGGTGTCTTTTGCAGGGCCAGCAGTTGGACTTTGATGATCCTGATGGGTCCCTTCCAACTCAGGGTGTTCCATGATTTCCCTACTGTGGGTAACGCTATGCTCCCTGTGATTAATGTAAGTAAATTTAGGGATCTGGGAGGCAAAACAGTGGATTGAATTCTCATTTTTTTCCATTTTTTTACGTCACCAAGCCTACTGAGCAGTGTGCTAGTTTTACCCTTAGCCTTCATTTTGCTGGCAATGTATGAAAGCCCTTCCTGTTGCTCTTCTTCTTTCAGTTCCAGCTGAGCTTTGGGTTTTCTTAATCCAGCCCTGCATGCTCAGGCAGTGCCTCTGTATTCCTCCCAGCCCAGCCCTGCTGGTGTCACCTTTACACTCGCTTTTTGCATTTGGGTTCAGGTGGATGCTCGTTGTTTACTCACCTTGGCCTCCTGCCATGTGTTTGTTTGAACTCCCACACAGCAGAATGTGCTGCTGATGTGCTTTGGGGAGGTGCTGCTTGAAAACTCCTTGGAGCTCATTTGGGCCATTTTTCCTTCCTACAAGAATCATAGGATTTCCTGAGCTGAAAGGGACCCACAAGGATCATTGAGTCCTTCTCTCAGCCCTGTGCAGGATACCCCAAAAATCCCACCATGTGCCTGAGACCATTATCCAAAAGCTTCTTGAATGAGCCAAAAGTTTCTCTCCTGAAATCCAGGACTATGATTTGTGTTGTTTAATTCTCTCTGTTTGTGCTGCTGTGATTTTGAACTCCACCATTTGATGATAACTGCAGCCAAGCCTTCTTTTGACTTTCACATCCCTTCCATGTTTTTTTCAGAGAAGTAGGTCCTGCAGAGCACATTCCCCACTCATCTCATGGATCAGCTGCACCATGGAATTGTCCTCAGCACACTCCAGATATCATCTGGATTTGCGTCCAGCCCTTTTGCACTTCCAGCAGATACTGGTACAGCTGATATCCCCAGCAAGTCTGAGGGCCCGTGACTGCGAGACTTGTTCTACCTGCCTGAAGAGGCTTTCATCTGCTTCCTCTTCCCAAGCTAGATGGTTTGTGGCAGATTCCTGCCACAAATATTAGCCTTTATTCTAATCATTCCTCACAAATTCTTGACTGGCTTATCAACAGTTCCAAGGTTATTTAGACACCTGAACTGTCTTAGGTATTTCTACTCAGGTCTCCCCCAGCTTCTATTTTTGGTGATAGAGCAGTTGGAGTCACCTCAAGTTTATCTGTGTGTCCTGGTGTAAAATCTCCTGCAGAAAGAGGTGTTTAAATCCAGTTGTGGAAAGCAAAATTGAAACTCCAGGCTGGAACTTGAAAACCACAAACAGAAATGTGTGTTTGTAAGTATTTACACTCTTGTGGGGTACTGCTGTATTTGAGAAAGCTATTACAGGAAAATGGAGGCTGAAGGGAAAAAGAAAAAGAAAAATAATACAAAAGGAATTATTTTGTAACTGGCAGTGAATAAAGTGTTATGAACACTTTCTTCCTTTTTATCTGCTGGCAAGGTTTATAGCTTTATGTTATCCCAGGAAAAGCTCATCTTCTGTGACCACAAGTCTTCCGTTTACCCAAATTAGTGTCACAATTTCGTGAGATCTTTTCACCGTGGAAGAAATGAGGCTGGCAGCTGGTAACAGCCACTAGGCACATCTCTGAGAGCTGGACAAGGCACTTTGAACTGGGCTTGATGCCTGGGACATTGGTGGAAGGAGCAATAAATGAGGGTAATGAATGTGTTTGGGAGAGGGAAGGAGAAGAGGTAAGTAGGGATATTAATCTATTCAAATTTTAAGGTAGGGGTACACATGCATGTGAAATCATGTAGGAAATCATTTAAGCAGATTAACTGGGGAATTCACTATCAAGATCACTTTAAAATTAGTACATCAGCTCATGGATAAGACTGGAATAACATACAGGGAATATGCCTTGTGGGTAGCCTTTCGTACATCCTTTCCCCAGTAGAGAGCAGCACCTCACCAAGGGATTCTTTAGCATGTCCCTCCTTACAGAAACTGTAAAACTGAGTCTTGGTTTGTTTCATATTTATGTTCATTCATCATAGGTTCAGCTCAACTTAAGAGCTTTGTAAGCATTGGTTATGGTATTAAAAGAAGTTTTAGAAATTCCCAAGAAAAGATAGAGAGAGGTCTGGCATTTCCTAGCACATCTGTCTTGCTGGAGAGCAGAATGAACAGATACACCACATCATAGTCTTGGTTTGGTAGGTTTTGCTTCTTTTCTACAAGCAGAATTTGCAGCATACATGAGTTAGACAAAGTCCCTTTGACTCCTGATATCTCAGAATCATCTTACTCCACCTCACACCCGCTGGGATGAGGCTTTTAGGGGAGCCTAGGGGATCTTTGCAACATTCTCATACTTTGTGAGTGGTCTCTTATAAACACCAAGTCAGGAAGAAGAAACAAAGTCATGTAACTGTCAAGACCAGAATGAATCAAAGCCTGACTTCTTTTTCTCTTGAAGATATTTAGCAAACCTTTACCCTCAAAGAAAGGACTTACTATTTTAGAAGGGCCACTGAAAATATTAGACCCGTGTACATGTATTTTTTCTGTGTTTCCTCCCTCATGAAATACAAAGACACTAACTGGAGGAGACATGGTGTGATGATATGGGATTCATTTCTATTTTGCCCCTTTCTCTTTCAGTGTAAAACCTCAAGAATGCCATGTCAACTTTTATCTTCCTTTCTGGGGACCTTTAGAGATACATAATAATATGTGGTCTCATGTTTTCTCTAAAGGGGATGTATTCTGCTAAAAGCTGAGTGAGGTTTCCTTCTCTCAGATTCATTTCCAGTATAAATTAAGTGATGAATGACAAACATGGAAAGCTCAATGTCTAAAGTCTCTTTCCATGCAGTGCCCATCTTCCCCTCTGGAGAACAGTCCACACATTGTCCAGTCATGATAATCGAAGGAGCAGAAACCATCTCCTTGTCCTTTTGATGGATCCTCATGCCTCAGTATCTTGGGCCGACTCAGGCAGTGCAACCACTGCCAGCCTGTTCCTCTCAGTTTTATGTGGGCAGGATAATGACAGGAAGGGGTGTGACATGAGCAGGGTGTCAGAGCATCCACACACATCTGGTAACATATCAGGGCTGCCAGAATGGAGGAAGGGAACTTATTTTAGCAAAGGCAAAATCATTAAGTTCCACAAAATCATTAAGGCTGGAAAAGACCTCCAAGGTCATCGAATCCAACCTGTCAACTACATACCTGTCAACATCACCCTGTCAACTACACCGGAGCACTGAGTGTCATGTCCAGTCACGCCTTGAACAACCTCCAGAGGTGCTGACTCAACCACCTCCCTGGGCAGCCCATTCCAATGTTTGACAACTCCTTCAGTGAAGAAATTCTTCCTGAACTTCCTCTGGTGCAGCTTGAGGCCATTTCTTCTTGTCCTGTCCCTTGTTCCCTGGGAGCAGAGCCCGATCCTCACCTGGCTGTCCCCTCCTGTCAGGGAGTTGTGCAGAGCCAGAAGGTCCCTCCTGAGCCTCCTTTTCTCCAGGCTGAGCCCCCCCAGCTCCCTCAGAGTCTCCTCATATGTCTGACTGTCCAGACACTAAAGAAGTAGAGATGGGAGAAGGAGAATGCAGCAGTTAAAAAAGGATCTGTTTTGTGTTTAAGGCCCTGTTTTACCTCTGAATCAGACAGGACGATGGTGCTGAAAAGTTTGCAGAGTAACAGAGAATCTGCCTTTCCCTGTAGCAGCATCAGATGGATGGAAGATGAGCTGTCAGGCAAGTACTGGGAAGAACCTTTATTCCAGAGGCCAGGAGATGTAAATCAAGGCTGGGAAAAGTGGCAGCGGCGGTGCTGCCCAGCTCCTGTGAGGGAGGGGGTGTGGATGGAGGTGGCCCTTCCAGCTCCCAGGTTGGGTGGCAGCTGCAGTGACACTTGCAGGGGAAGGAGGAAAACCATCCCGTTCCCTGCTGGGAGCTGAGCTGAGCACACGAGTTGCCGTGGGCTGCCGAGCTGTGTGTGTGAGACAGGGAGTGGCAGCTCATCCCCAGCTGCCCCGTGCAGGCTGGCAGTGATGTTAAGCAGGGCAGCTTTGAAGTGGGAGCTGTAACAAAAAGGAGGCCCTGCAATGGGTTTGTCCCACCTGTTCCTGTAAGTGTGCTTTACCTCCACCACCTCTTAGGCCGTACCCTGAATGTCTTCAACCCTGACTACATCTCCCCTTCAGATTTCTGCTCTGTTGAGCCATTGCCGTCCTCTTCCTAGTGTTAGAGCCTTTAAGTCTCTGCATGATGGAACATTTCCCTCTAATCTGGGTCTCTAACAAACTGCTGTCATCACAGATGTATCATAAGCAGCTCTTGCCCCAGGACACTGCATGTTTCTGAAGAGCTACTTTCCTAACATTCCAGTGAAATGCAGGAATCTTCTCTTGTAGTCTCACAATACCTCCTCTTTACCCATCTTTCTTTTCAGGTGGTCAAATTGTTCATTGTTCTCTCTCTGTGTTACTAGATTTCTATTTCATTTCCCCCAGAAATATAAAAATATTATCTTATTTGCATAAGTAAAAATGGTTATTCAAACGGAGAAAAAACCAATATCTTGGTGTCTTGAGCACCAATCTAATTTTATAATAGTGTAAAACCCTGTAAGAACTCCAAACTAGTTTTTACAATTCAGTCTGAGTGCTGCTTTTATAACCCTAGATTCTTGGTCTGCTGTTACCACCATTATTTTATTGAGAGGTAAGGGTATGAAATTTATCAAATGATTGATACACTCTAACATCTGTCAGAGCCTGTCCTCTTCAGCAACACCCTGAGATTCTGTTAGTAATACTGAGGGGTGGTAAAAGTTTGTCTTTGTTCTGAAAAGGGATTGTTGAGGATTCAATCCTTTCTGTTAGCTCAGCACTGCTGTATCATGTGTGCAACCAGAGAGATGACCTTTCTTTGGGAATAAAAGTAAACCTTTATTCCTTTCAGCACTGCCAAAAGAGAGTGGGTTCTCCTTCCCCCACACACAAATGTGAGAACAAACTCCCCTCTGCAGCTCGTTAAGCAACTTCTCCATGAACCTGCTCTTCTGCAAAGCCTATGTGAGTACAATGCTGCACTGATGTCCCTGAAGGTTAAAGGCAGCCATTTACACAAGAAACTGTCCTTACAAAAATTCATCTTCTTGGTTCTAAGTCAATGAGCTGGAATTAGTTTAAGATGCTTTTTGGGGGGCAAGATTCTCATAAATACACTTGTGTGTAGAGATACTCTAAAAAGCAAATCTTATAAGCTCTATTTAGAATGCAGGTTTGGGGTGTTACTCAGCTGTCTAAATATCAGCATGTAACATATTCTGAGCTGTTCTATGATATCCTTTTTTGTCTGGATCTGCTGCTTCAGCAGGTTTTCCATGAGCCCTGTGTCATTTCTGTCCAGCTGAGGTAAATATCTTTGGTATCCTCAAGTGTCTCAAGTTGCACCAGATTCTCATGTACACACAATTGAATTGCAGCTTTTGAAACCAAGATACAAAAGTATTGGGAGTGTTCACACAGTTCTCAGAGATATTTGCATTTATTCATCTTTAAAACATCTGCATTAAATAAATCTGGAGAGTTTGAGTTTTCCATGTCAGGGTTTGGGAGGTAATTGTCTGTAAATCATCTAATGGCCAGAAACTAATTGCAGCCCTTGTCTAGACTGTTTGGGATGAAGCAGACTTTATTGGAGGGTTATTTTCCTGATGAAAAAAACTCTGGCTTTGAACAACTGTATGACGCTGCATGGCAAAAGGACTGTTTTACTGGAATATTGTTTTCTCTTTGGAAAATCCGAACAGTGTCTTCCCAGCAGACTACCTCGAAGATACTGGTCCATTTCTCTCACTTCCATTAAAGAAAAGAAGGACTTCAATGCTGCCTGCAAAGGAGCAGAGAACAAGTGTGAAGGTAGAAAAAAGGTGATGATCAAGAAGGCAAAGTTTCTGGGTTCATAGAAAATGGAACCTGAAAGGGTGCTTTTTGCTTTTCTTTTTTTTTAAATTTAAGTTATTGCAGCTTTTTTCCTGCATTGAGAAAGCAGAAATGCTTGAAAGCTTTCAAGCTGGGCAGCGAGCAAGCCACCAAACTCCCCAAATGGAATATTTTAGAATTCCTGTCTCATGAACAATGCCTGGTTTTTTCTGTTTTGTTTTGCGTATTACAAATCAATATGAACTTATTTTCCAGTCATTCATATTTTCCAAGGGATCTCAATTCTTTTTCGCTGGGCCAGATCTATTCTTAAGGTTTTGGGCAAGAGTTCCCAATGGCAAATAAATACGAAAAATAAACTAACAGCTACAAAATCAATATGTTCTCTGTGAGTTCTGCTGGAGTTAGGAAAGACCTCTCTGAGATGTGGATATGGATCTCAAGAATCTTGATATGTCTTATGGCATGTGTTTCCCCACCTTTGGAAAGCAGCCTTGGTTACCCACACCCCTTTCTCTGTGCGTTGTCAGCACTGCACAGCCATAAAACACGATGGAGCCCTGCACCTGGGGACTTATTTTTATTCCAAAAAACCCGTTTTGAAAATGCCAAATGAGGTCCATGACCTTGTTATATATCTATTACACTAGGAAGAAGGCTGGAGAGGAATTGTTGGACTTGATCTTGGAGGTCTTTTCCATCCTAAGTGGTTCTGTGAATAAAAGGTCTTGAGGAGCTCTGTGTTAGGGCTGCTTGAAATTTTTTCCAGATGCTGCAGGCGGCAGGGATATTCCTCCTAAGCACCATTCCTCACAGACTTCCACACTGTAAATTCAAATACAACCCAGCACAGCACCCTTGAAAAGCCATCGGCAGCCTGGCTCACCTGAGAGTTACAGTGCACGGGGAAGAGCCAAGCTGTAGCAGTGGGCAGACCATCGGGATGAATTCATCCTGATGGGCTGACCGTACGTAGTGCTGCTTTGTACCTGTCCCTCCCCTGTTTACCCAGGACTGGCCAGATGTCACTGGTCAATCATTTGCCCATTGGCTCGTCTCTCGCCTTGCCCTCCCCTGACGGAAGGCATAAGAAGCTCAGGAGAGATATGATCGTGCCCATTTTGCCAGGTTTACCATCTCGCAGTTGTTCTTTGCACCTTCCTTTTCCCTCTGTGAGGGAAATACAGAATGCTGATAAAAAGGCAAGTGGTCCATCTGTTTTTACCTGCAAACAGCTGCCACCACCCGCCCAGGACTGGAGCTCCCGAGCTAAGGGGGCTACCGAGGGTGGGCACGGTGGTCCCAGAGAAGTCCAGTGCCGAAACAGCAAAGCTACACCAAGCCACTGTTCCTTTGATCCTTTTGGGAGGCTGGCAGTGTGTCCTTGCTTCTTGCTGTCTCTCCCGCCAAGTGTGAGTGCTCAGGATCACAAGGGATCTGTGGCTGGAGGTTTATGTGCCTATGTTTCATAATTATCACCTATTCCCAGCTGAAATGTTGCACTTGTTGGCCTCAAGTGAGGAGTGGAGGGCCCCGTTAGCAGTGTTTTATTCTCCTACTTACTGTAACCATTTTGGATTTCAGCCAGCACATATAAACAATGTGCTTGGGCCTTTCCAATTCTGCACTGCCATTTTAGCACCCTGGACATCCGCCAGTGCCCATAAAGTGTGTGGCATTGATTTAATTTCAGCTGGCTCCCCAGACTTTTGATAAATGGATCCAAGGTGGACATGTCTGTCTAAAATAGGGATTTAATTCTGTATTGGGGGTGAACTGTATTTGGTTAAATTCTGTTGCTGACACAATTATCAGCATTGCTTTTAACTTTTGCCTAACGTATTGCCAGATGAAAGGTGCTTTAAAGAAGAGGATGAAAATGAAAAGACATCATTCCAGTGGGGCTGTGAGCTTGATGTTTTGTGTTTTATGCCCGTGTGGACATTCAGGCTATGATGGAAATGACTTGCTGAGATTTACCTCATTCCCATAAGGCGCTTGAGCATTACAGTATTACACATGAATTCTTCTCATGCAGTCAGAGAGACTTTCACAAGTTCAAAGTGCCAGTTCTCATTGATTAGAAGCAGAAACAGTCACAGAAATATCACAATGCAGTGGTTTAAGTAGTGGTGTGACTCTAAATTTTCTTCTGAAGCCTCTTTCTTTCATGGACAATGCAAAAGGAATAAATCAGAAAATACCGCACCAGCTTTAATTTCAGAAGAAAATGTTCCCCTTTTTCATTTCATGTTCCAAAGAAGTACTGAACTGGTAATATATCTGAAGAATCATAATAAAAATTAAATGAACAGTGGGAATAACTCTCAGGTAGGGATTAGAATTCGTAAATGACCATCAAAACAGCGTTATGAATTGCACCTTTCTGTTTTCAAAGATCTCTGGGCCTGCTACCACGGCTGCTGGGTTTCTGGCACCTTGAGGGGAGTCTGCACCAGGTAGTACCTCTAGAGTTGCTGGAGATTAATTTACACGGGGCTCAGGGAAGAGACAGAAGGGAAGCTGTGGAAGAGCATATGAACATCTGGCAGCTGTCCTTCATGCTGTGTAGGAGGCAGTGTATCATTTAATTTACTAATGCTATTTAGAACTTTATTTGCCAATGCTATTCATCATTTTATTTGCTAATACCATTTAAGGATCTAATTGCTTATGCTATTCAAATGCATAATGTTATGACAAATTGTGACATTTCAACAAGCTCCTAAAATCACATCATCTCTTATCCACCTTTTGCAGCTTCTTTTAAGATTATGGTACTTATCACATTAACACCACATCTCAAGCAGTGTTATCTTGGGGTCTATTTCTATCTAATACACGTGGTGAGACAAAAATGTAAGCTTTGCAATGCAATTAAAAGCTCTCAAGCAGAGAAAGGATTGAAAGGGTTACCAGGAAATCAGAGAGTGTAATTTTGACTGATGTAGGGGGAACAGAAAGTAGAGGAGATTGGAAATCACTCAAAGGTGAAAGGAGATGTGTTTTTATCTAGGCAGAAAGTCTAGATCTTAACTCACAGAATCAAATGCTAACTACATTTTATTTACTGTTCCAGCCTTATCAAAAATTGTTGGGGTGCTCTATGCAGGGCCAGGAGTTGGACTTGATGGCCCCTGTGGGTCCCTTCCAACTCAGGATATTCTGTGTTCCTGTGAACATCTCCTCTCTTTGGCTCTAGCCAATGCAAATTTTTCTTTAAAGATGGTGACAGTGTGACAGGAGCGAGACCTATAAATAAATAACTCATTGTGCTGTGACAGACCCAAATCCTGATGACAAACCTGTCAGCTGTTCACAGTTTCACTCAGAGGAACTGCCTGTTTTCTTCCTTGGAGGTTACCAACAGAGGTCCACAGCATTCATATAAATAAATGCCTTCAGGAATTGCATCCCTGACCCTACTGACTGCCAATGAGATGTCTAACCAAACATGATACAAATACAACTCTGGAATGCAAAAGAAAATCTTAAAAGAAAATGGGAATTACTTTTATGACTTGAAGTGGAAGAAATAGTTTATTTTAATGTTATCTTGTAATTGTCATTTTTCTGTAAAAAGACAATTAGCATAATGATCTATAGGAAAGATTGGCGATTATGGATAATTGGTGCTGTCATGCCAACTTACTGTAAATTAATCAGAAAGTTTCTAAGAGAGGGCAATATACCATATATCCTTTATTTTATCAACAAATATTCTGAATTTGCTTGGATATTTACCAGAAATACGGCTTAGAAAAGCCCTAGAGTTTTAACAGCATCCACAGATATTAATGACTTTTTACATTATAATTGTTTCTTTTAGTTGCATCACTAGCCTTATAAAACCTAGGTTTAGAAATTTTCTTAAGATTTATGAAGTCAGCTATTTGGAGTTCAGTAAGAGCCGAAAGGGAAAAAAAAGTAATTAAAGACCTGATCATGTTTCAGTTTTAAAAACAAACTGCTATGCATGCTCAGGACTGGAAGGAAATGACACATGCCATTCTCCCTTCTTATTTATTAAATCATTGAATCACAGAGTGGTTTGGGTTGGGAGGGACCTTAAAGATCATCTCGTTCCAGCACCCTGCCTTGGGCAGGGACACCTTCCACTAGACCAGGCTGTCCCAACCTTCACTCAACCTGGCCTAGAACACTTCCAGGGATGGAATGTTCTTAAAATTGTATTTGTTTTGAGCTCTGTCAGAATATTTTTGTGAATGGCCATTGCTGTATTTTGAGGGAATTTTACACTGAGAGACAGAAGAGAAAACATTTTAGCAGTCTTTTTTCTTTAATTTTTCAGGGTTTTTTTTTTTTTTACGTATGGCAGCTTCAGAAAACTCCTCAGAGGTCTGGCAGGCTCTGAGCAGCCTGAGGGAGATGGATTAGTGAGCATAGGACTGGTGAGTTCAGCAGAGATGCGTGAGAAATTGCAGAACTGTGTGATAAACACTTCTTTATCACAGGTCTATCTTAAGAAGCCCACACGCCTTTGCCTGTCTCATGAGGGAGAATGGCTCCACTAAAAGCCTGCAAGAGAGTTTGCTAAGCTGGGAGTGAGAGGAGAAAACATCTGGTCAGAAAATATCTGGTGATCAATATCTTAAACTGCCTCAAGTTGGAACTGCACTGGGGGAGGGCATGGTCTTCCCAGCTGAAGTGTGTGTGACCAGAGTGTCACTGTGATCCTTCCTTCCTTCCTTCCTTCCTTCTTTCCTTCCTTCCTTCCTTCTCCAGGCCCAGATTCCCATTTGGAAAATTTAAAGTTTAGGGCACTCACCAGGCATGTGGGAGGCTAAATTTCCAAGTCGTTCTGGAAGAGTGTCCCATACCCTGGTTCATGTCATAATTGCCACTCACTCTGGCATGGGCTTCATTGCTGAAGCTGCCCCTTTGACAGACTTCCTAAATGTTCTTCAGGAGAGGGAGGTAAGATGTGTGAACATGACCTCATATGTTAGTGATGAGGGCACCCAGGAGAGGGGGGCTCTGGATTTCTGCCCCTCTTTCATTGAAAATATATGTATTTTTAAGAACTGGAAGCCAGGGGTAGGTAGGAGTTTGTCTTTGGCTGGAGAGAAATGATGACATCACATGGAGAAGAGAGAAGAGCAAAAGCCATCTTTAGTTCTTAGCATGAGTAAGGGAGAAATAATGCTCTGGATAACAGCATTTCAAGGCTTTTCTGTTTGTTTTCTGCTCCATAGAGAGCCTCCTTTCAGCACAGGTGTTTTGTTTCAAGCACAGGCTATATCCCCCACACACAGAAAATACCCATCCAGCTGCTTCCCATTCCTCCTGTGATCTGATCATCTGCTTTCAGACAGGTACTCAAGCTGTAATTTAGGGCAGACTGTCTCAGGAAAACACACTCTGGTCTTGCTCTGTTCGGGAATATCTATCATCTTCACATCTCTCACTCTTCTATCACTCACAATCTCGTAGAGTTAAATGTGTTTTATTCTCCAGTTGGCTGATTACAGTTTGGCTCTGTCACATTTATTTATTCTCTCCCAGGGGCCCACACACTGCATGGGGTTTGTGTGGCCAGGTTTTGGTAGCAGGGGACTCCAGGGGTGGCTTCTGTGAGGAGCTGCTGGAAGCTTCCCCCATGTCCCAGATAACCAATTCTAGGCAGCTCCAAGATGGATGTGCCACTGGCCAAGGCTGAGCAGGTCAGGAATGGTGGGAGCACCTCTGCGACAACATTTTTAAGAAGTAAAAAAAGATGTTGTGCAGAGGCAGTTGTGGCCAGGGAAGAGAGGACTGAGAAAATGTGAGAGGAGCATCCCTGCGGACACCCGGGGCAGTGAGGAGTGAGCAGAGGGGCTGCTCCAGGCAGCCATGGTGCAGTCCATGGGAGAGATCCACCTGCCCATGGGAGAGATCCACCTGCAGCCCCTGGGGGAGCCCTCGCTGGAGCAGGGGGATGCCCAAAGATGCTGTGACCCTGTGGGAAGCCCATCCTGGAGCAGACTCCTGTGGAAAGAGGATTCCAGGCTGGAGCAGGTTTGCTGGCAGCACTTGTGGTTCTGTGGGAGAGACTCAGGCTGGAGAAGCCTGTTCCTGAAGGGCCATGGAAGGGATCCACACTGGAGCAGTTTGTGAGGAACTGCAGACCGTAGGAAGGACTCAAATTGGAGAAGTTCATATTTCCCATGGCAGGGACCCCTCACTAGAGCAGGGGAAGGACTCCCCTCCTTGAGGAGGAAGCAGCAACAGAAACAATGTAGTGAACTGACCATAATTCCCAATCCCCAACTCCCTGCTCCACTGAGGGGCAGGAGGTAGAGGCCAGGAAGGAGAGAGGAAGTTGTTTTTAGGATTCCTTTTACTTCTTGTTATCCTACTCTGATTTGACTGGTACATAATTCATCTGATTTCCCCACACTGAGTCTGTTTTGCCTGGGACAGTAACTGGTGACTGATCTTCATCTCAACTCATGAGCCTTTTGTTATATTTTCTCTCCACTGTCCAGTTGAGGGGGGGAGTTAGAGAGCAGCTTTGGGGGGTGCCTGGTGTCCAGCCAGGGTCAGATGACCACCCCCACACACAGAAAATAGCCATCCAGCTGCTTCTCATTCCTCCTGTGATCTGATCATCTGCTTTCAGACAGGTACTCAAGCTGTAATTTAGGGCAGACTGTCTCAGGAAAACACACTCTGGTCTTACTGTGTCCTCCATTTGGGAATATCTATCATCCTCACATTGCCACATGGTTCTCACTCTTAAAATGTGGCAAGATTTTGTATTAGGAGCACATAAAAACCCTCAGCAAACCAGAGGTTTCTATGGTGTGGCTGCTGGGCACAGATTATTTTGTCTGGCTTTTGGCTTCTGAGCCTGTGCTGCTACACTACCTCTTTTGCTGAGGAGAAATTTCTACTTCATGAAACCTGGTGCTTCTATAAAAGAAGCTTGAAATAATCCAGTGACTGTCCCTAGAACAGCACACATAGGAACTGTTCATCAGGCATTAAAGAGGTTTTGGCATATGGTTCTTTGAGCCATTTAATGTCTGATCCCTGATTTGGGTGCAAAGAATTTCTTTTTACTCTCCATTCCACGCCTTAGTGTCAGGACCAGCAGCAGCGTGGCTGAGACCTCAACAGACCTTGCCCGATCCTAATCCCTGAGAATACAGGGATTTGCTCTAATAAAGGGAGATTAGGGAAAATAGTGCTAAAACCTTATGCTCCTGTTCACTTCATCCTATCTCACAGCTGTCACAGAAGTGACAAAAGCAGAGGGGAAGACACTGTTTGGTTGACAAAGATGATTGAACTGCTGGGACTAACACACCTCTTTCATAAAATCATAAACTGATGAATGATTTGGGTTGGAAATTACTTTAAAGAAGTTCCAACCTGCCATGGGCAGGGACACCTTCCACTATCCCACGTAGCTCCAAGCCCCATCCAACCTGGCCTTGGACACTGCCAGGGTTGGGGCAGCCACAGCTTCTCTGGGCACCCTGTGCCAGGGCCTCACCACCCTCACAGGGAACAATTTCTTCCCGATACTCAACCTAACCTGCTCTCTGTCAGTGTGAAGCCATTTCCCCTTGTCCTGTCACTCCAGGCCCTTGTCAAGAGTCTCTCTCCATCTTTCCTGTACATTCCCTTTGGGTCCTGGAAGGCCACAATGAGGTCATCCCGAATCCTTCTTTTCTCCAGGCTGAACAATCCCAATTCTCTCAGCCTTTCCTTTCTACCTACACTCCTCAGAAGAACTGTTTTGTACATCTCTGGGTTGTTTCTGTCTATACTTAAAGAAGGCCTGAGAGTGGCATGCATCAAGGTAAATGAGAGAAATTCTGTATGAGCAATTGAAAACAGCCTTCTTTATTTTCCCTTCTGATGAGTAACAGAATACGCTAAAGTGGGAAGAATTTCCATGCTTATGTGTTATGTTATGCCAAGTGTCTCAACAGATTATTTTCTGTTTGTCTGTGTTCTTGTTGGATCCCAGATTCTGGGAATTTGGCTTTGGGAATTGACACCTCTTTGTTTAGGGAGAGGATAGGAACTGTCTCCTGGAAACAGAAAGAGCAGACTGGGCTCACTATCTCCAGGATTTAGTCCTCAGGCACCAGAAGTATCCAGGTCTTTGCTTTTAGAAGCTATTTTGTTCCTTGCCAAATTTCTTCTTTCATGTTTCAATGCGAGATAAAGAAAAATGTTGGTAAACCTTTATACTGATTTAAAGCAGGATGGGGCCTACAGACCATGTGAGTAAAAGTCCCTAAGAAACCACATTTTGGGGACTTTTTGTCTGCCAAACCAGTGTCAGATCTTGAACTACGTGTACAAAGGCAAGGCTCCTGGGGTGACAATCTCCTTTTCAACACATCTACTACCAATTAAGGAGATGACTTCAGCTCAGCTCAGAGGTTTAGTCTGGGGACACTATGTTTGGAGATTTCTGTGCAAAACCCAGAATGTGTTTGGAAAAATTGTGTACAAAACCAGACTAAATTAGGACATGACACTGCTGGAGCAAGTCCAGAGGAGACCACGAAGGTGACAAGGGGACTGGAGCACCTCCCCTATGGAGACAGACTGGGAAGGTTGGGGCTGCTCAGCCTGGAGAAGGGAAGGATGCATGGAGGCCTCACAGCACCTCTGAAGGGGCTACAGGGAAGCTGGAGAGGGACTTTTCATCAGGACTTGTAGTGATCGGGCTAGGGAGAATGGCTTCAAACTGAAAAGGGAAATTTACGTTAGATATTAGGAAGAAATCCTTCCCTGTGAGGGTGGTGAGGCCCTGGCACAGGGTGCCCAGAGAAGCTGTGGCTGACCCATCCCTGGAAGTGTTCCAGGCCAGGCTGGATGGGGCTCTGAGCAACCTGGGATAGTGGAAGCTGTCCCTGCCCATGGCAGGGGGTTGGAACTGGAAGATCTTTAAGGTCCCTTCCAACCCAGGCCATGATTCTGTGATTCTGTGATTCTAAGATTCTAAGTTTAAGAGGTGTGTGAGACATTAGGCATGAGAAACACACGGTAAGGCTTTTAACTGAGATCTCAGTCCTGCCCCAGATCCCAGATGGGAGCTGGAAACCACAACTGGGCTGCCACCAACCTGGATCCCTTTCACCCTGGAGGAAGACCCTCTGTCCTCAGGGTAAAACACTGCTGGCAGGAGCAGGTGTGGAGATGTTAGTCTGTAGTGTTTTATAAGACATTTGGTTGCATGTTTATTTGTTTTAGAAACTGAACACAATCCATGTGCAGAGACATACTTTTGTGCTGACTTGATGGGAGCCACTGAGTGAAAAGTTGGCAGCTGGAAGATGTGATTTAGTCTCCTTCTTGATGTCCCTTCAACTCAGGTGGTGATTTTGTAAACTCAGGTTTACCATGTTGTTTAGTAATCTCTGAAGAAATCTTTCCCGGATCTCAGATCCAATACTTAATTCTTCATTAACTTGCTACTCTTGTTAGCAATTCCTCACCCAGGGGTGAATCACTCCTGTCAATCCCCCTCATCATGCTGAAATTCCTCATCACAGGAATAGCTTCTGTTTTGGAGGCAGATCAATGCCAGTTTCATAATGGAGGGAGTAGGTCTTGGGAATGGGAGTTGAACACATTCAACTCAGGAGGGAAAATGTAAAAGCACAACTCTTGGCTTCATTCCTCTATTACTGTTAAATCTGAAGCTGTTCCAAAATATGAGACTTTTAAGTTTTAATCTACTGTTCTAAATACGTCTGAATAATTGCTCAGTTTTTATCTGAAAATACCTACTAAGATTTCTTTGAACCCAGTGGGGATATTCCCATTTTTCCTGCTGTATTCTGCTGAGGAGTTAGGAGCAGGGAGTTGGGTACTTCTTGTTTCTTTCCAGCTGGGTAAAACACCAAGTGTTTGAAACAACTTAAAATCAGGATTGCTAACTAAAAACGCAATGGAAAGAATAAACTGTTCTCATACCTTTTGGGGAGGAAGATTTTTCAATTATTCCAATTTAAACTGTAGATCCTACAAAACCAGAGTTATGGAGGTTATATTAAGGCTCACTAGACTGGTGCTGTATTGCCTGAGAAACTTGTAAACATAAACACATCCTTCATGAAAATGTATTGTTTCAGCTCTTTATTGATCACCTAACATTACATATTTTATGATATTATTTTAAAATGTTTAAAAATTTGGTTGGATTTGCTAATAAAATGCATCAAGCTTTTGCTGCTTGATTTGATATTTGAATAATGAATCCTCAGTTTCTAGAATTTTTCTAGCATTTACAGTCTAGGAATGACAGTACAGTAGATCTCTCCATATCTAGGGATCGGGGCAAAGTCTGGGAATCAGGGAAAAAGTTTAGATATACATGTTTAGAAAATAAACTATAAAATCACAATTTAATATATATTCTTAGATTTGGCTTGAAAAGTAAGAGTGATGGTCAAGTTTGAATTTTACCATTTCAGCTGCCTTTGAATAATGCCAGAAAAGTTAAATTTGAAAGCTTAGTAAGTTATGGCAAACTTAATCTTACCATACAATGCTGGACCAAAAGTAATTTTCACAAACATCCTGAAGAAAAATGAAACATGAATTCTAAATTTTGACAAACTGCTGTGGAAAAACTTTTTTGTAATACACCAACAATAGGAAAAGAGAGTTTCAAAATCAGGTAATCATAGTGATTTTAAGAACCAAACTGACATCCTATAAAAATGTTAGTGATTTGGGATTTTTTGTTCACAAAAGCATTTTTAAAAACTCAGCAGTTGCATTTTAAATCTGTTTTCTAACCCTAAGAGAAGTTTGCTAAGCTCTTCAAGTTGGTAGTCATCCTCCTGTTGGTTTCAGGATCTCTGCCAAGAACTGTTTTCAGTGATGAAAGGAAAAGGACCAAGTCCCTGGACTCGTGTAGGAGGGATAGAAAATGAAGTGACTAAGCCTGACCTCTCCTCTAGTTCAGATTCACCTCCTTGTCCTACATGTTCCTAAGGAAAATATTTTTAAATGCTTGGAGTTCTGAGCACCTCCTGTTGAGTTAGGACAGCTCTACCCACCAGCACAATAAAAGAAGTTTTAATCACCCACTCATAAATACATTTTCCTTCTTGCTGTTTTTATTTTTTATGCAATGACAGAATTTCTCCAGCATGCAAACTGTGAAGCTAGGAACCAAACCCAGAAAGGTTTCTCTGGGCAGAAATCATTGCAATCTGCAAACCTCCCGAGGAGCTCTTTTTTCCAGCACTCCCCAATCTTTCTAGTCCTCTCAGAGCTACCAAGGGCTCTGTAGAATTGCTGTGGTTTGGAAACCAAGGGCAATTTTCTCTGTATTTACATGTGTGGAGAGTTAAGAGTTTAGAGGAGGAACAGAAAAGGCAGCAAGTCCAATGTGCCTGTGTTACAGCACATCCCAGGAAGGACTTGGTTTCCTCAATGGAGAAAATAGAAGTGGAATCTCTCAGCAGTTGGTCCTGAGTTGCTTCTGGCTGGTTCTTACTCTCTCTGTCTCTTTAGTGAGGTCTGCTTTGGTACACACATCATGGTGATGTGTTTAGGGACAGCCAGTGTAGGGAGGAAAATCATCAAATTTGCAGATTCCTCCCTGATTTAAGTAGTTCTCAGCAGTATTTAATGGTATTGAGACTTTTCCCCTGTCCAGAATGACTTATTAAGTCAGGACATCCAGAATACCTAAACTATTGCAAACAGTTAAGAAAAACCTAAAAGCTGTGCACATTAAAACACTTTTCTCTGCTGCTCTTAATTAAATAGATTCTTACTATTTGGCATCTTTGAAAACTGAAATTTAGTGGTTTCTGTACACTAGCACTGATTTGATTTTT
>VZTJ01002345.1:0-11283 GCA_013397795.1 Orthonyx spaldingii | reverse complement strand
CTCTCCTCTCCTCTCCACTCCTCTCCTCTCTCCTCTCCTCTCCTCATCCTGATCTGTGTTATGTGGCACAATATTTGTTGTATTTTCAAATAGTTATGAGTATGCATATGAATATTCAATCTTATTCTGAATTTGATTAAATTTTTGGCTTCTCTGCCTCTTAGTTTCTCACTGGACTTAAGCCTTACATGATTTTTTTTAAAGCTTTTGACACTTTGAAGCTTCCTGCATCTAAATGTCATTAGATATCCATCATTACTGTGTTATGGACCACCATGAACAATGTAATTACTTCACACAATCCATTATTTTTCAAATGCTTGAGACATATTTGCCCTTCATCTCAGTTAAACATTTGCAGGCATTTCAATTTCTCCTTGGACTTTTCTAACATAGCGTAGTTCTCTTACACCTTACATGAGATAAGGAAAAGATTCTTTCCCTGAGATTTTTTTGCCAGATATTTTACCACCTGCAGGAAAGGGAGATCCCTCAGTAAAACCACTGGTGGGCAGAGCAGACCCTGCTGTGTCTCAGTGAGTGAAACACAATTTAATCCAGCTGTCAATGCAGGGAACTGGGCCTTAGACACATTGTTGTTATTTGAATGTGAGTGTTTTCCCGCCTGTTCCATATTAACTCCACTGATAGTCCCTAAATATGCTTCTGTCCAGCATTGTGTGGAAAAATGGAGCAGGGAAGAAGCAGCTCTGGAAACGAGAAAGGAGCAGAAGAATGCAGGACACAAGGGATGCAACAAGAAGAACCAGGAAAAAAAAAATTCCAGATGGAAAAAGTTGTGAAAGTTAATGAAAGATAGATGAATTCCCATGTTGCACACAAATGTTGAAGGAAACTATTTTCTCTTTCTAATACTTTGTAAAGCTTCCTCTTATCCAGAATCAGATTGATGTCCTTGCTGGGTTTAGTTTTGTTTTGCTTTGTTTTGAACACAATCCACCTGTCTTGAAGGTCGTGGTGTGGAACTGATTTCAATAAAACACATGGAATTAAGTTAATGATCCTGATCTCTTTCCCTAAAGTGACAGAATCCTCCACGGAAGGCCAGGGCTGTTCCAGCTCCAGCCAGACCTTGGGAATGCCTTGTCAGGAGCCAATAAACTCAGCTTGATGGTCTTTCCTTGGATCCCAGGGCCTAGATTTCACCCAGTAAAAATCAGCTGACTATTAAGCAGGCTATCCTGTGTTCCAGCTTGGAATATCTGTTCCTGGAAACTTTTTATCTCCCTACTGAGGTGGTGTTGGTGAAAATAAAATTACTGTGGCTAAGGAAGAGACAAGAGGGATACACTCAGAGTGGCGTGGCTCACATGTTCACTTCCTTTCTAACAACCTTCTTTTGAAGAGGCAGAAGATAAATTTCTAAGGCTTTTGTGATGCAAATCGTTAGAGAAAGTTTCTGTGGAGGAAGCTTTAAAGTAATTTGTGACTTATTACGCTGTCAAGTGTTAACACTGCCCAGCAAGGTATAACATTGCTCTGCTTGTTTTCTTACCAGCTCTCCTGAAAACACTCTGAGGGTCCCTCTAGGTACAACGAGCCTTGTCTGTTGTGTTTCTTGCTCCAGTGCAAACTTTGCTGATCAGAAACAACTGCAGATCCCTGGGACTTGCCCTGTTGAGCAGCAGCCCTGCAGCCAAGAGAATAATTTCCTCTGCATGTTCACATGGTTCCCACTCACTTGCACAGGCAGAGCCATCACCTCACACTTGAAACATGAAAAAAGAGGCTGCTGCAGCAGCTGCCTTCAGGGAGCAGCTCTGTGGTGCTGGCAGTGAGCAGCAGCATTGTTCCAGGGAAAAGCCCACTGGTATCATGCCTGTGGCTGGCACAGCATCCCTCAGAGCTCCACGGGAGTGGGTGTCTGGGCACACCTGGTCTTCTCTGTCCCCTCTAAGGCACTGCAGAGAGAAAGACTAGAACAAGGACTTCTTCCAAAGAAAGGCCAGACCCCATCCATAGTCCCTGGTACTTGTGAGAGGGTTGGGGTGGCTCCCTTGGCCCTTCTGCCTTTCGATCCATGCAAAAGCATCACAGTTTAAAGGGTGTTCATCCTGGCAGGGAATATTTGAGCTAAAACAAATTGCCTCTGCAACTGTTCCTGAATTTAAAAAAAAAAAAAAAAAGGAGGAGAAGAGGAAAAAACCCACCTCAAAAAAACCCAAATCTGAGAGCAGGTTAAAAGCACTACATAGAATTCAGCAATAAAATACATAGATCTTGTATTTATCACAGAGCCATTAAGATTTGAAATACCTCCAAGATCATCAAGTCCAAGTTTTGACCAAATCCTACCTTGTCAGCTAAACCAGAGCACTGAATGCCACATCCAGTCTTTTCTGCACGGATGGGGACTCCACCACCTCCCTGGACAGCCCATTCCAGTGGCTGGCCACCCTTGCAGTGAAGAACTCGATGTCTTTTAGTAGTGACAGGCCCAGAACTGGACACAGGATTCGAGGTGTGGCCTCACCAGTGCTGAGTACAGAGGGACAATCACTGCCCTGCTGCTTCTGGCCACACTATTGATGATCCAGATTCTTACATTAAGAACAATTCCTTTGTTGAAGTACATTGATGAAGAAATTGCAGATTTTAGCAAATGGTTCTGAGGAAAAGAAAAAGATCTTTGAAGAGACAACGAGTTCTCTGATTATGGAGGGAGGGGTAGAATTGATGCTGACACAAAAATGTCTTGCAAATCTACTGTTACTGCTACCAATGGTTTCTGAAATGCCATAGAGAATGTAGTGAAATACTCAGATAAAATTAAAGAGAGAACACATTTTTCCCTAAAAGAAGACGAGAAATGGTTGGAAAAGGAGCATAAGTCCTCACCTTCCTCAATGCATAAGCTGTGGTACCAAGCAATTTAAACTATTTCACTCTCATTTTCTAATGGAACTTTTCATTAAGAGGCTTGGTTCATAGGTTTTAGGCAATTAGTGTTCTCTCAGGAAAAGAAAAGCTCCTTAGACCAAAACCACTCGACTGTGCAATAGACAGTGGGCTCAAAAGGAAACTTAAATAAGTGGAGTCCTTTGAACTGAGTATTTTTCTGTCTGTGTTGCTGACTTAGCTCAGCAGGGACTTGTCCCAAAGCACAGGCCCGTTGCACAGGACGAGAGAAGGCTGCCATAGGTCCCATTGATCGGGGCTGTTGTGTGCTCTGCTTCTGCCCTGCTCAGCCCTCTGTGAGGACTTGAGCTTGGCCTGCAGCTGCACAGCCACCCAGCTGCTCCCTCACTCCCCCTCCTCAACAGGAGAAAATGAGATGGAAGAGCTCATGGGTTGACATAAGAACATTTACCAATCACTGACCATGGGCAAAACAGACTTGACTTAATGGAAATTTGATTTATTGCCTGAAGTCCATGAGGATAAGCTTGCTCCATAGTGGCCCTCTCTGTGGGCTGCAGGGAATCTCTGCTTGGGTGCCTGGGGCTCTGCCTCTCCCTCCTCCTGCTCTCAGCTTGTGTCTGCTGGATGTTTCTCACACATTTGCCTCACTCTTTTCTACCTACGAGGCATTTTTGCCCTTCTTTAAAGGTGTTTTGTTTGGCATAAAGTTTATTCTAACAATATTCCAAGAAACAGCACAAGGTAATAGCTAGGACACTGACTGTTGGGAGTTTTATTTGTCTTTTAAGTGTTTTTTATGGTCAGTGTAACTACCTACAGGAGCATCACTGTTTTGTCTCATTCTGGACTAAATCCCTTGAGAGTAGTTGCATAATTGCTATTAACTAAAAAGGGAGCAGGGCCTGCTTTAGTTTGCTATCTGAAAAAAGTGCAGGCCATGGGAAATGCCCACATTTCTTAGAAAAACAAGTACATCTCTAAAGGCCATTTTGAACTTGTAGCCTATTTAGTTTCCTTTTTCTACCAGCTGCAAAAACCTAGGGAAATTTGGACCATGGAAGGCTTTCAGTTGCTGACAGCTTTTCTCTGAAGCAGGAAGAGTTCCAGTGCCATGTCATCAGCCAAGCTCCAAAAATAAAACCCAGGCCCTTTCTCTTGGTCTTGCTACTTTGTCTTTCCATCCATATACAGTTCTCATACCTCACCTGTCTCTTGTGTGTTTTCACATCCCTCAACCCTGCCAGTGGACATCCTCAATCCTTTTTTCCTCTTCTCTAGAAATCTTCTTTCCCTGTTGACTTTTTGTTTCCTTAATGTCTCTTCTCTGCTTCTTGCCTGAGTCTCTGAATTTGTTTTCCTTCCCTTACATCACACGCACATGGCCAGACCTGCTCCTTGTTCTCGGTTTTGTTATTTTCCAGTCAGTGTATGATAACCTTTTAATGAGGATTTTGAACAATAACAAGGATTTTGAACTCTCCTTGTAGAGGAGGGTAAACAATGTTATCCTTAATAAGGATTTCCAAAGACATTGTGAAATTAGCCATTTCACAAGCAGTAGGACTACTGAAGCATGATTCCTACTGGCTTTGTGCCATGAGGCTCAACTGGGCAGAATCTGTGATGCCTAATAAAACAAAAAGTCATCTTAGTTTTTTCCCCCAAAGGGCACCTTGAAGGATCTCTTGTCTTTCCCCAGATGCCATTTATTAGAGTCTGTATTATGTCCCTGTTACCCCTTAGGAGGGATGTCGTTCCCTGTTTGTGCAAGCCAGAGCCTTTTCTGGGATTTAACCCTTGGCTCCCTGGTGGTATGGCACAGGGGCGGCACACAGATGTGTGTCCCCAGCCTGCCACACGAGGCCAAAGCTTGCAGCTGGACCATTAACACAGCTCTGGAAAAGAAACCATTGAAAACTCTGCATTTCATGTGTTAATTAATCTGGCTCTTGACAAGGTCACACGATTATGGCTGAAGCGACCTGGACACCTTATGCTACCTTTAAATGACAAAAGCAAGTTGATTTATTTTATTTAATTATTTTATAATTACTGGTTTCTTCATTGGTCAGTGCTGGCACATGGGTGGCTGTGCAATAATTGGTGCAGAGCGGTGTGCCTGTGGTGATGGCGTTCACTGGAGCATTCTGGCTCATGGCAAGAGCAGAAGAAGCAACAAAACCGATCACCACCTTTTGGTCAATCTTGTTCAGAGGAGCTATGTAATGAAGAGAGCAGAAATTAGCTAGACTTGTCTAATTAATTACAAAGTCCTGGCTTAACTAGTTCCTGCAGGAGAGCAAGGTGAAATGGATGGACTAACATGTGACAACAACAAAACTGTGACTCTCTCAGCTCTGTCAGCAGTGCTGAAATGCAACAACCTTGCTTTGAGTGATGTGATGGGGAACCTGAGAATGGGATGGTGATTTGGATCAGCACTGCAGTAAATAATGGGTTATTACACCACTTTGCCATTGCCAGACCTTATAAAAAAATATATGCTTCATCACAGAGCAGAGTCCAGCTAAAGCCCTATTACCTTTTGCTATCATTTACTACTTCTCGAAATTGGAGGGGTTTTCCCTTTTTTTAAACTCTGGTTTTAGGGAAAAAAAAAAAATCGTATTATGTGGAATTCAAGAAAGTACATGCCACAAGAATGTCATCCTGCCCTTAGGCAAATAGCTGAGCAAACCCCAAACACCAGACTTTCAAAAGCAAACTCCTAAGCAGATTTCTGCAACCTCCTATATATGAGCAGGCATGAATTAAACATGCTTATCCCTCCCATGGTTTTGCTGAGGCAACTGTTGTTGTATAAGAACAAAACTACCTAGAGGGATATGAGCTCAAATGTCAGGTAATAAACCTTTCCTGTTCTCAGTCAATTTTTAAGTTTATTTTTTTAATAATACCAAAACCTAGCATACTTTGCTTCCTGCAGATTATTTTTTGTTTAATCCTGAAGGATATATTGCTGATGAAAACCAAGTATGGAAAGTGTCTAATATTTGGCTGTATTATTTCATACAATTAAATTAAAGCTGGGCTAAAGACTGAGATTATCTAACAACAAAAGGGGAAAAAAAAGAGAAAAAAGAGGAAAATAGCAACAACAAAAAAAAGCCTTTTCTACAGTTATTCCTGGTTTATGTTGTGCTGAACTATCCAGCAGTAAAGGGGACTCTTGATGATATTAAGGACATTAATTTGGCACTCCTTTTTCTAGACAAATCTTTCTGTTTGATACTTGAGATGTCAAGATATTGTCAAGAATTGCTCCACAAGAGTTTAAGTGATGTTCAACACCTACTTGGCTGCCCCTTACGAGCCTCCAGAATCCTGGAATGCTTCTCCCAAGGCACTGGAGTGACAGATATTCCTGCCACTAGAGGGTATGATGTCTCCATCATTTATACCTGGCCAGTCCTCACTCATCATGGATGCACGAACACCTGGCTTTTCGGAGGCTCAAAACGGAGGCAAAGTTCCTCTGGAAAGCTCGAAGGAATTAAAGTTCTTTGGGATGGGAGAACCTCACTTCTGCAGTTTGCTTTGTCGATCTCAGCCTGAGACTTCTTTTCGGAAAGCAAGTGTGAGTGGGAACTGACCAATGGAGCTAAAGGGAAAATGTAACTATCAAGATTTGTGGGAAAAGTTAATTTAAAAATTATAACCATAACCAGAGCAGTTTAGCAACAGTGGGAAATCCCAGCCTGTCATCCCAGGCTGAACATAGAAGGCTGACGTATAAACCAGACATACATTAATCACGTTCGCTTGCACTTGGGTGGTAGGATCTCTCAGCAGCCAAAAGAAAGGTTCTGAAGGCTGAGAAGAAGCCCTGGATAAAAATACAACTGAAGAGATCCCTGACTGATAATTCTGAGGAGGGAAGAGCTTGTTCTCCCTCCACTGAGGCAACAAGCAAGTGCAATGGTCTTCAAGTAGGACAGAGGGTAGCACAGCACCAGCCAAAGACAAAGACTGTGCCATTACAGCTGTAGAACTACAGCACTTGGAATCCTTCAGGAAAGAAACCTGTGTGTTCAGCTCTAGGAATTAGGTGACAAATGCATTTTTCGGCTTCCAGCTAGGGAGAAAACTGAGCTTCAATAGCAAAGTTACTTGTGAGATGTTAGAAGGCTCCATGCAATCTATCATGCTAATCTCTAGCATTTGGGAGCAAGTTATATCTGTGATTGTCTGTCTTGTTTTACTGCAGGTTGAGGATCTGAATATCTGAATAACATACCCAGTGAAGAAATTGCAGTCTGAATTAAACATGTGAAAGATCCTTCTTAATCTTTTAGAAAAAGGGGCAAGACATTATCTTCTCAGTCCAGCCCCTCTCGGCTTTGTGATCTCTCAGAGACAGGTGAAACAATGAAAAATGCTTAAATCCACAGGTGTTGCAGATGAAAAAAGTATTGCTTTAAAGAACAGGAGATACAAACGCTGTGTAAGAGAGTTTCACCTTGCCTTTGAAAGGGTCAAGATGCACACTGACATGCAAACACTGCTTTTAGGTGACCAGAATGTCACTTCAGCTGCCTCCCACTCCCCTTGGGCCAGGGCATTTAGGTGGCACCTGAGTGTGAACACAAAAATGCCAGCGCTGAGTTCCAGATTCTCCACAGTTTGGTCTTGCAGTGCAAAGCCACCAGGCAGACTCAGAGGTATTTGCTCTGCTAACCTGGACTACATTTAACGGCTATCAGATAACCCCACCATGGTGATTGCTGCGCTGCTGTTGTCCCCAGCCAGTGGCAGTGCAGATGGCCAGGCAGCAAGGCTGCCTTGCTGGAGAGGACAGTGCCTGAAGAAAGCAGGAACACAGGAATTCTGTCTGAAAAAAGAACTGTGACTGGGTCAGGGCTGCAAGGCTTCCAGGACTGAGCTCTTCCCCCTCCATTCTGCATGTGGAGGGCCTGGGCTGGTAGAACAAATCCCTGGTGAGGAGCAAGATGATGGAGACTGTGTCAGTGTCTTGCTGTAAACTCTAAACTGTGAAAATTGCCAGTACCTCAGCTCACTGGCAGTGTGGGGAAGGGGTGGATTAGGATCAGGTGTAACGCGGTCTCTGATGCTGCTCTTCAGCAAAAAAAACCAAAAACCTTTGTGAGCTTTACTGGAGCTAAATTTGTCCCTCTGGGCCAATGGGTTCAAAACCATGTAGAGGTGGCACTTGAGGACATGGCTCAGTGCTGGCTTGGTGGGTGGACTTGCTGGTCTTAGAGGTCTTTTCCAACCATAGTTATTCTGTGTTATATTGTGGCATTTCCTTCAGGAATAGGGAATTTACGGGTCATAAGTGAGAGACAGAGAAGCTGTATCTGCAGCAGGACTAGAAATGCCAGACGAGAAATTTTGACCTCTGGAAATAAGAGCCAGATTCAAAGCTAGAAAAGATACAATCCTTGTTTATGCATTTAAATAGGATGTATACCAGGCCCAGCAGTTCTTTACCAGCATAACTAAAAGCTGTCTGTCTTTCCAGTTTCTAACCTCTCAGATTAACATCCCCTGGGGTTTTAGGCCTTTTTCCTCAATTTGTTCCTTAAAAAAAAGTAAGTCTAAAAAAAGAAAAGTACTCTCTCCTGCTTTCACAAAATGTAGTTATTTATTTACAACACTCTCAGGTGTGATTCTTGGGGCTGTCCTGTGCGGAGCAGGAGTGTGACTTCAATGATCCTCATGGATCCCTTCCAACTCAGGATATTCTATGAAATTTATTTACTATTTGTTACTGAAAGCATTATGTCACTTCATTTCCCCAAAACACATGTACACAGGTAAAATGGGAGGGTTCTCTGCATAAACCACCCCCACAGGTTTTGATGGAAGGAGTGAGATACTCAGAACCAAGATGATTATTGCACCAATAAAATATGTATAATACATGGGAACAGAAATCACTTGCAAAAAGAGGTTTTAAGAGGATTGTACTAACAATGAAGAACATAAAGAGACAGGCTGATATATTCTGCCAAAAGTACAGGGAATTGTCATGAGACTGCATTGTGTGAATTATGTGGATTCTGTGTGAGCCTGGAAAAGGCCTGGGAATTAGTGCAACGCCTTTTATTCTATTGTCAGTGCTTATTATATGGAATGATACCCAAATCCTGGTGGGTCCATTTCAGTTCCTGGAGCTCAAACTGGCTTTCAATGCTAGTACCATGCACGTCCCAGGAGAGTTTTAGAGCTGTTATTAGCAGGTGTGTGGAAACTCATAGTCGAAGGATGTGCCGGTTTTGTCTGGGATAGAGTTAATTTCTCTCACAGCAGTTGGCGTGGAGCTGTGTTTTGGATCTGTGCTGGGAGTAGGGTGGGTAACACTGAGATGTTTCAGTTCTTGCTGAGCAGTGATTACCCAGCATTGAGGCCTTTGCTTCTCTCCCCATCCCATCAGCGAGGAGGGTGCACAAGGAGTTGGGAGGGGACATGGTGAGAACAGGTGACCCCAACTGGCCAAAGGGACGTTCCAGACCCTTTGGCATTATGTCAAGAAGAAAATGGGGGCTGTTTGAAGTGATGTTCTCCTGGGGATGGCTGAACACCTGCCTGCCCATGAATGAATTCCTTGTTTTGCTTTGCTGGCTTGCCTGGCTTTTGCTTTTCCTATTAAGCTGTCCTTATCTCAACCCATGACTTTTCTGGCTTTCACCCTGCCAATTGCAGCTTTTTTCCTTCCCAGTGGGATGGGGGAGAGTGAGTGGCTGTGTGGAGTTAAACCACAACAAAGTCATTTGCAGTTCTCAGGCTTGAGGTTGCCTCCTGAAGCTACACTTTACTCTGCCCCATCAAAGGTTTCACCTCCTGTGGGTTATCTTAGCTGTGTGGGCTGGATGGATTCCCGTGGAAGACACAATTATGTGATGGTTTATGGATTTAGGTAAAGCAACCACACAGCAAATGTATCCCCTTTGTCCATTTGTAAATGTCCATGGAACCTGAAGAGGTCCGCTGGGTCTAAATAAGGGCATGTTTCATTTGCCTTAAGACTCAACTCACTTAAGTGGGTTGCTCCAAAAACACTAAGCATAGTCTTCTCTAGAAACCAAGAGACTTGTAATTTTAGTGCATTCTTGAAAAGAAGAACAAAATACTAAAATTACTCTGTATACCCACTTGCAAACTTCTTAATGTTTTCCAAATGTATTGCTACTTTCCAGAGTTATGATATGATACTGCTGATTATAGGATTGTATTACTTCCTGTCAATACTTTCTTGACCTTGCAGGCCACAAGGATAACTCATGTGTACATTCTGAAACCTAGAAATATCTAAGAGAACACCCAGCGTGATTTTCATGGTCCAAAAATGTAGAGTGCCTAACACTGCCCTTGTTTACAGATGTATCACCTGAGGAGGTGGCCATGGGTAGGGACACCTTCCACTATCTCAGGGTGCTCAGAGCCCCACCCAGTCTGGCCTGGAACACTTCCAGGGATGGGGCAGCCACAGCTTCTCTGGGCAGCCTGTGCCAGGGCCTCACCACCCTCACAACAAAGAATTTCTTCTCAATATCCAATCTAAACCTCCCCTTTGTCAGTGTGAAGCCATTCCCCCTTCTCCTGTCACTGCAGGCCCTTGTCAAGAGTCTCTCTCCATCTTTCCTGTGGGCTCCCTTCAGGCACTGCAAGGCCACAATGAGGTCACCCCAAAGCATTCCCTTCTCCAGGCAGAACACTCCCAATTCTCTCAGCCTTTCCTCACAGCAGAGCTGCCCCCTCCCTCATATCATCTTGGTGTCCCTCCTCTGGGCTGGCTCCAGCAGCTGCACGTGTCCTTCCTGTGCTGGACCCCCAGGGCTGCAGGCAGCTCTGCAAGGGGGGCTCTCAGCTGAGCGGGGCAGAGGGGCAGAATACCCCCTGTCCGTCCCCCTCCCCTGCTGTCCACGTTGGGGGCTCAGCCCAGCACAGGGAGGTTCTGGGTCCCAGCACACACGGCCGGGGCAGGCCCAGGTCTCACCAAGCAGCACCCCCAGGGCCTTCTGCCAGGGCTGCTCTCGAGAATTTCATCCCTCGCTCCTCATGCTGATACTTGCTGTTACCTTGAGCCGGGCACAGGATCTCACGCTCGAGTCAAGGACTTGCTCTCGGCCTTGTTGAACTTCAGTGAGGTTTTCATGGGCCCGCTCTGCGTGCCCGTCATATGTGAACTGACATTCCCACATGATGCCCATGGATAATGCCTCTGCATGAGCTTCCTTAGTTCCCAAGGCCACACAAAGCCAGTGTGGTTCCCGTGGTCCCACACACGTCACTAAGCGAGTCAGGGCAGCGCCACAATGTTGTGTCTGTGCCAGATAAGAAAGCAAAGCAGCTGCATTGGCCCCCAGGTACTCCGCTCTGCACTGCCATGATTGTGAGATGACCTAAGCTTTTTCT
>VZTJ01002338.1:446844-656816 GCA_013397795.1 Orthonyx spaldingii | reverse complement strand
TCTGGCCCAGAGAAGGTGCAAATGAGAGCACGTGAGGACAACAAACGGATTCCATTGGACAAGGATTTTATTGCAGAAGAAATAGGAGGGAGAGAGAAATAGTAAAGAGCTCTCAGAGAGAGCGCGTGAGAGAGCAGAAGGGATTAAGTTGGAAGGAGTTGATTTTTAAGGTCCTTCCTGCATTCGGGGGTTCTGGAGGATGTGTGGCTGAGTATTTTAGTTTGATACTATTCTTCTTCTTCTTCTTCCTATTTACCATTTCTTCTTCATCTTAGTCTTCTTATTCTTCTTACTCTTCCCCTTCTCCTTCTTCTTCTTAATTACTACTACTGCTCTTTCTTCTTCGTCCTACTTTTCTTAATCCTAATGTTTTAGTCTTACTCTTAAGGAGTGCAACTTCTATTTCTTCTTCTTCTTTACCATATTCTACTTGTTCTAATTAATCTTAATCACTTCTTCTGCTTATTGTTATTCTTATTCTTCTTTCTATTCTTATATTAATTACTATTTTTTCTTCTTCCTCTTTGTCTTCTTCTTCCTATTCTTGTTTTTCTACTCTTCGTCAACCTATTATCTGTATTACAAATCTGTTCCTTTTCCCTCTACCTCTTCTGTACTACTACTAACACTTGAACTAAGCTTCCATTTCTTTTGGAAGAATGGTGTGCCTCACAGTCCTGCAGTCACGGCCGTGGAGCAACACCTGCTGTCTGTGCCCGTTCCTCACGGATATAATCCCAAAGGAACGGCACGGAATCCTTTCAGGACGAGTGGAAGTGGCCTTTGATGTCTCCGGGGGAGGTTCATATTCAATATCAGCCGGGGCAGCTCAGGCCCAGGCGGGGCCATGTCCAGGCCAAGGCCGCCCGTGTGGCTCCCTGGGGCCCCGCGCAGGCCCCGGGCCGGCCGCCACCTGCAGCCCGGGCTGGCGCTGGCGCGGGCGCTACTCCTGCGGCTGTGGCGCCAGGCAGGGGCAGCGGAACAGCGCCCGCAGCGCCCGCCTGAGGCGGCCGGGCCGTGTGCTGGGGGCAGCCGGCTGCTGCCCGGGGGCCGGGGCTGCCGTTTGCCGGGGAGCTGGGGGGCTGCGGAGGCTGTGCGGGGCAGGCCCCGGGCTCCGCGGCCCTGCCTCGGGCCCCTGCTCGGCCCAGGCAGGAGAAGCCGCGTGGCCCTCGGGGGCCTGGCCTTGCGGGGAGGGAAGCGAGGCACCGAGCGGCTGCGCTGCCGGGTCCTCAGCCCAGGCCTGGCGAGGGACGGGCACGGGGAGCCCGTCTGCCGCAAGAGCCGCCAGGCTTTGGGCGCTGCCTTCTCCGCCGCACAGCTCCAGGACGCTGACTCCGTCCCAGTCCTCCTCCTCCTCCTCCTCCTCCTCCCAGTGCAAGGACGTGACCCTGAAGCTGAAGCGGCTCACGGCCTTCCAGCTGTCCTGTGTGAGGCCTCTGTCGCTGTTGCCTTCTCCCGTGCAACCCTCTTGGCTGCTGGAGTCTTCCGCGTCGGAGTCTTCTCCGAAGCACAGCTCTCGCTCGGTGCAGTCGTCCCAGTCGGAGAGGTCCTGGCAGCTGCTGGCGTCTCCTTGGGACAGCTCTGCCTCTGCCTCACCTTGGCCCTCTTGGGACAGCTCGAGCTGGGCGTGGCATTCCCAGTCTTCGGCGTCCCCAGCTGAGGTGCCCTCCTCGCTCCAGTCCTCTGTCAGGACTGACAACCCCTCTGCCTCCTCCTCCTCCTCCTCCTCCTCCTGCTGCTGCTCACTGGGGCTCTGGGCTCCCAGCGGGCTGGGCCAGGGGCTGGGGGGGCGCCAGCGCCTGCGAGGGGCAGGGACCGGGCTCTGTGGCCCTGCTGATGGCACCTCCTCACTGCGGGCAGGAGACGGTGGCTGCTCCTCCTGGCTGCTCACGCTTCCTTCCCCCCACTGGGACAGCTTGGGGTCGCTCACCTCTTCTTCCCCTTGGGGCAGCTCCTCGAGTCTCACACTCTGTTCCCACGGGCAGAGCTGTTGCTGGGCCCCATCTCCCCACTGCACCCTCACACCCACCTTGCGCTGGCGCAGCTCTTGGTGACTCCACGCTCCGCGTGGGGACACTTCCCGCACGGCCACCACTTGTACCCACTGGTACCACTCACGGCCTGGCGCCTCCTCCCACAGGCGAAGCTCTCGCGCCTGAACGTCTCCCCACTGCAAAGGCTCGGCATCCATGCCACGGTTCCTCCCTTCCTGCGTGATGGCAAAGGGCCCCTCCTCCTCCTTCTCCTCAGCCCGTGACTGTGGCCGGACTGAGGCACCCGCTGCCCTCACCAAGTGCCAGCTGAGGGCCAGGTCTTGCGGCCAGCTGTCCACGGGGCTGGGTGGCCGGGAGGAGTTGGGCTTTGCCTTGTCCTCTTCCATCTCCGAGGTGCTGGAGCACAGAGGGATCCCGGGAGCTGCTTCCTCCTGCCAGAGCGGCTCTCACGGGACTGGGCTCCCCAGGCCTCTGCGCCCCTTACATCCCCTCAGCCAGGGCGGGGCTCTCTGATGTCACAAGGCTCTCTGGCCGCCACCATGTCCCGCATCACCAAGGGCCCTGACACCACGGGCCTGTGTCACAAAGGGCCACACCCGGTGCCCCTTCAGCAGCCAAGCCCACTGGAAGTTGCACGAAGCAGGGCCCGAATTTGGGCACCTGTAGCCGTTCTTATGCCCTGTGAGGGTTTGGCCATGGTCCCACCTGACAGCCCGAGTCTTGTGGGCAGTGGCTCCATATCCAGCTGCAGGCTGGGCATCGGGGGTGCCTCGGGGCTCTGTCTTGGCCCTGGTGCTCTTTAGTGGCCTCCTCACTGACACAGGCAGTGGGTTGAGCTCCCTCTCAGCACATTTGCAGGACAGGGAGCTAAGCAGGGCAGGGGCACCATGCCAGGATTTGGCCATGCACAGGGACCTGGGCTAGCTTGAGAACTGGGACCACGAGGACCTGCCACGGTTCCACAAGGCCAAGTGTCAGGTGCTGCACTGGCCCAGGGCAATCCCTGAGTCCCGGATTCATCCACGCTGGAAGTGACCTTCAGATCCCTCAGTTTGGTGCTGCCTCCCCGGCCGCTCCCAGCACCTCCAGAGCCAGCACTTGGTTGGGCCCTGGGCCTGTCCTGTGCCCTTGCCCACTTGCAGCAGCGCTGGCCAGAGGGGAACACCCCAGCCTGTGCCTCTGTGCCACAGCCCCTGTGGGCCGCGTGTCCTGGCTCCAGGGCGAATGTCCTTGCAGCAGAAAGTGCCGGAGAGGCCCGATGGCCAAAGAGTGTCTGCCCTGCATGCACTGCTTCTTCAGTGCATTCAGATGTTTCCAGTGCTTGACTGGGCTGATGGGCGTCTCCTCATCCCACCCAAAAAGAAGCTGATGGTTGGATATTATTTGAGAATTTCTATCAAGTTGAGCCTGGCAGGGGGTTATTTACAGGGAAAAGCTGCTATAATAAATATCCTGATGCCTCCCCCAGGGTCTGTGTTTCAATACTCTTGGGCTTTCTTGACACTTCTCAAAGGAAAAGAAATTCCTGGGGCAGCAGCAATATTTACCTCTCACCATAAAAGACTGTTACATAAGTTGGTTCTCCAGTCCATCCAGCTCTTACAGTGGGTATCCTGGCATGTGAGGAATTTTGCATCCTTTTCTGCAGCCACTATGTCCTTGTGCCTCACTCAGATGTGCTGTTTGCATCTGAGGGGGCAGTAAATATCAGCTCCTGCTCTGTGCTGCTGCTGTGGTCTCAGGGAATGTGCTGGCACTGATTCCTATCCTCTGAGCATTCCCTTCCTTCAACAAATTCTACCAAGCCCTGTAAACTTCTTTACAAAGAATCTTCCAAGTCATTTTATTGCTTTGAATTTCTGTTTGTTAAATGTGTATTTTGTCAGGCCACTGTTCCCTCTTTGCCACCCTTCTGAGGGCAGGGTCCTGCACAGTCCATCCCTTCCCAGCTCCAGCGTTCCACTTGGATTGGTCTTTATTTTCCAGCCCCGAGGAAGCTGGGTTAGAGTGAGAACACCGGCTTTGGTGACTGGTTTTTGTTTGCCTTAACCAGAATTAGCAGGTTTTCCCATCAGTCAGAGGAGATACACCCCAAAGCTAAATTTATATTTGTTATTTCAGAAACTTGAGCACATCGTGCTTAAACACAAATGGCTTTTGTAGATTTGTGTAGGTTAATTTACTCTGTGTTGGGATCTGATGGTTATTGGTGCCCCAATTCATGGAACAGCTGATGCATTTTTCTTTTTTTTAACCACTTGCTTAATTGTTTTCCCTCTTCAACTCTCATTTTAAATGAGGGAAGAAGTCTGTCAGCTGTAAAAATATTTGACTACACTTTGAGAATATATTTGTTTGTTTAAACTAAGTAATACTGCCTGTAGAAAAAGGCTGAGTGGAAAATGATGAGCATGAGTGATATATTGTGGTGTTGAGTCACATTGGGGGCTTTATTTGTGTGAAGGGAAAACAAAATTTTAAATTATTCAGCTTGTGAGGTTTGTAGATCCTATGAAAAGACCTGTTTTGGTTTGTAAACACAGTTTTTAAGTGTCTGGGCTGAACTGGGAGAGTTCCAGGAGAGCTGGAGAGTCAGGGGGTGCACAGGGATTCTGGCCTGGGGCCATTGTGATTTTTTTTGCGCATAATTGTTCTTTGTTTAATCCAAGCTCACCGAACTGCTGCCATTCCCTGCTTCACTCAGGCAATGTGGATCCTGCTCTGTGGAGGGAGGTTCTACATCCTCTGTCATGTTTTCCAGGGAGGAATTGGCGCTCCCTGGAGTGAGCCAAATCCGAAATGGCAGCGTCTTTATTTACATTTTTAGTAACCTGGGTTGTGGAAGCACCGTATTTGTCACAATTGCTCCCAGCTTTCAATATTTATCTGCTACCTGCTGACTTCTGGCAAGTGATTAAACCCCTGAATCTGTTGGGTGTTAGGGATCCCCTTGTTGCAGCTCACAGGTATTAATCCAGATGTGCTGTGTAAGGGAAAACTGTAGGAGAACTTGCTGCTTAAAATGGGGAAAAAAAAATGTTACTTACATTTTAATAACACTTGCAATAAGGCCTTGTGGATGGTGTAAGGCACTCTGCTAAAAAAGAATTAAAACAACCTTTGTGCTGAATAGTAGCTTTTGCTTTTGTAATTACATAATTCTCTTGTTACATCTAACAATTATTTCTTGAAGAATTAATGGAAGTGGTTTAAAGGGATTCCCTCACTGTAACAGGTACCTGATAGCAGTGGTGAGGGAAGCACTGACTGTGCTTTGCAGATGTCCTCAGCACTGGCAGAAATAGATGTGTTTAAGACAGGTAAGAAAGAAGGAGAAAAGAGGGAGAAAAATGGTCTGAAGCCACATCCTTTCTTAAAGTTTATTTGTTGCATAAAAGTGCAGCTCAGAGCTTTATTCTTGCCCTGCCCTGTGTGGCTGCAGAGTAGTCTCTGCAAGGCAGGAGAGCAGGAGCTACATTTTGGGTGCCTTTCCTCTGGGAAAACACAGATTTGAGGGTCGCTGATGCTGTGAACTGTGAGGTCTGAGTCTCATCCAGGAGATAAAACCATTGCCACAATGAGCTTCTCCTTGACATAAAAACACACTTGTTGGGAGTCCCCTTCCAAGGCTGCCCTGGATGTGAAGGGTGTTGCTAAAATGATCAGGGAAATGTTATATAGCTGTTTTTATGGGACTGTGTTTATTGCATAGGTATTTATTACCTGCTTTTTCACTGCGTATTCTCAGTGTTACTGCATTCCAGCTACTACAGAAATAAGGTGCAGAAAAAATTGTGGCTGAAGTGTCTCCAAGGGCTCCCTTTGTTAGCTCAGACCAAGTTCAGCTCAGAATTGTAAATGAAATTACTGAAATTGGGGGGTTTTGTCCAAGGACACTAAAAGTGAGCACAAGATTTGGGTCACCACACCTGTCCAAGGACTCACCTGTCAGAATTGTTCCATTTACTGGGATTGCTTTAGGAAAAGAGAGAAGGGTGCACACAAACATATGGAACAGATTCCCTGGCCAGGCCGTGCCAGGTTTATTTGGATACATAATGAGCTGTGTGAGGGTTTGAATCCTTGCATTGT
The DNA here is from genome assembly GCA_013397795.1 of Orthonyx spaldingii. Taxonomy (NCBI): domain Eukaryota; kingdom Metazoa; phylum Chordata; class Aves; order Passeriformes; family Orthonychidae; genus Orthonyx; species Orthonyx spaldingii. Next base: position 650,730 of record VZTJ01002338.1, on the reverse strand, counting down.
AGTGCTGGGACTTGGCTGTTGCTGCTTTTTTCTCCTTTTCTTTTTTCTTTTTTATCCTGGGCCATGTGTGGGTTTAGCTACACTGATTTTCTTGAGCCATCAGAGCTGTGTGGAACAATTTTAGATCACTGCAAGTCCATAAAGCTGAGTTTGTGTTGATCACTTGAAACATTGGATTTTTCTTGCAGTTTAATGGTGCTGCCCATATTTCCACCCAGGCCTGAGGCTCAGCATGACACATAATATACTGCTCCATAAATGTATAGTTTAACAAAACTCATGAAAAAGGCAGAATTATTTATCTAGAAATTATTAACAGAATTGGCCTTTTCTGAAGGGGTAGGGTAGTCTCATTTCCTTCACAGTGAGGCATTCCTACAGACTTTCTGGAGTCAAACATTTTTTGACCTTTCTCAATTGGTCTGTGTGGAAGCAGAAAAGGTGTTGATAAAACAGATTTTTAGCTTGTTTTGGGGTTGGGTTTTTTTTAGTATTTTTTGTTGTTGTTGTTGTAAGCCAGAATATTTTTAAGTTTTCTTCATTCTTAATATCTGAGATCAAAATAACCACAGAGATAATCTTTTTAATTTTTATTTCCTCAGCTAAATATCTGCTCGAATTGTGAAAATAAAAAATAATTGTGTGTTTTCCCCTAGTCCCCTATTTCTCAGGAATTTGCAAGCCCTTGAACACTCTGAAGATGCTCAGTGACATTTAGGGGGGAGATGGTCCAGCAGCATCTTCCCTGTGCACATCGTGCCCTGAGCCTGGCATGGCTGGGACAGTGCTGGGCCACTGAGTGCTGCTGCTGGGGGGGACAATTCCAGCTGAAATCACACTTAATAAATGAAGCTTTTTGTGGATTGATGCTGGCAGTGGTGACACCAAAGCTGAGCTTAATTTTCTCCTGTGTTTGAGTGTGCTTGGCCTCCGTGCCAGAAGCCTCGTGATGCCGAGGGTGCCAGGCTTTGCCCAGGCTCTGCCCAGGTTTTCCAGGCAGGAGATCCAGGCAGGGACACTCTCAGTAAAGTGGGCACTGGCTTGGAGAGCCATCAGTGTTCCTGGACACAGACTGGTTTCAGGAATGTGGTGGTGTTAAGGTGAATCCATCACTGGGGAAACCATGTAGGGAAGGCACGGATTCCCTGCTCCAGCTTCCCCAGGGAGCTCTGGAAATACCCTCTGTGCCTTCTGTCCTGAAGGAGACTGAGATAAAGCTCATTGTTTGTTTTCAATGGACTGATTTTACGCCCATCCCTCCTCCTGTGCTCTTTAATTTCACGTTGATCAGAGCATTTCCATTCCAGCCTTCAGCTGCTCCAGAGTGGTCTCTGGAATTCCTGCAGCTTCCACTACCAGAAAGGTGAATCCATCCTGCTCTCCCCTACCAGGCACTTCCACAATGGACTTTGCCTTCTTAATTTGTTGCTGCCCCAAACCTACTTTTTTAAGAACAAAAGGGAGGCTTTCCCTGTAGAGCAAATCCAATTTTACTGGGATGGCAACCCAGGAAGACTTTGACAAGATTAAGGCGTGCTGGCTGAGGTGTGGATTCATTAGGCAAACTGCCCTTGGAGTTATATGGAATCACCTTTGTAATGCAGCCTTGGCAGCACTGTCCCCTGAGAGCTGTGTCCTTATATTTATTGCTATTCATGTTGTCTGATGAGCATTTCTTAAGGATTTTAAGCATGGCCAATTGCTTTCCTGGCCCTGAGAGCAGAGTCTGTGGGTACTGAGATCCCTGTCATCATTTCTTGAAACTTGAAATTCTGCTGCTGTTATTTCACTGCAAAAAAAAAAAAAATCCTGGCAATGCAGATGAGCACAGTATTACTTTCAGTGTAATTTTACAGGAGAGGCCATGTGCTAAATTATTGTGTTATTTCTACTTTGCATCACTCACATTTGTGAAACAAGTGCAGAAGTGTAACATGACTGTTGAATTTGACCCTCTCTTAACTTCCATAACTGGAATGCTTCGTGCTTCTAATCCCTAATGGCTTTTCAATATTCTTATAAGGGACACCTTCCACTATCCCAGGGTGCTCCAAGCCCCATCTAACCTGGCCTTGGACACTTGCAGGGATCCAGGGGCAGCCACAGCCTCTCTGGGCACCCTGTGCCAGGGCCTTCCCACCCTCACAGGGAACAATTCCTTCCCAATATCCCATATAAATCTACTTTGTTTGAAATTCTGGAGTTCTTTCTTCTTTTCTATGGAAAAAATTGGAGTGGTTCACCTGGAACAAACACAGTGATATAATTTTTAAGCGTTGCTTGGTGTTAAAATTGAAAAGAAGAGTTTGAACAGGCACAGGCTTGATGGAAACAGTTGGATCATCTTTCAGAGTTAGCAGAGATGGTCATGTGTAGGTGGACTCTTTAAAATGTAAATCAGGCTAAAATGAGCTGTTAAAAGCATACTGTGAGTAGGTTTTGTTGGATTTGTTTGTGATCAAATAATGCAGGCAGGGATTTGGGAAACACAAGAAGGAAAAAATTCCTCCTTTATGGATGGTTTTTGATAAGCACCAAAAAAAAAAAATCTGCTCCCCTGCATGCTGCCCCTCCTGCAGCTCGGGATATTGCACACCTGTAGCTCAGGCTGAGCTGGAATCCAGCACAGGTATCCATATGGATGGCAGTGCCTTTTTGCAAGGCTCACAGGCAACAAAACCAGTTTTCCATTGCCTTTATCCTGATGAAAAGTCGAGTCTTGTGCTTGATGATCCTGCAGTTGGGAAAATGAGCTGCAGCCAGATGGGACTGGGTTTTATAGGAAAGCTGTTTAATTATCTGCCTTTCTCCTGCCTTTATGGGCTCAAAATGTGAGAGTTTGGAGGCATTAAGTCTTTTATTAGACCGACTGTTGTTATTAATGGCATTACAGGTCAGTTGGTGCTGTTAAATCAAATTTGCTGCTCTCACAGTAGCTGTGCTCAGTGCTCTGGAGAGGGGACTGAGGTGAAGCTGAGGATAAACCCCAGTGCTTTGGGGAGCTTCAGATGCTGGTGCTGGCTGGGTCAGGAATAGTCTGGGCTGGAAAGATATTCAAGTACTCTTGAACCCCCTGTAGGTCTTTTTAATGCTTTTACAGGCTCTTCCTCGAGTGGTGAGAATGAGCTTTAATTTGTGACCTTTTGTTATTGTAAGGGTTATTTCTTTTTTTTTTGTGGAAAAGAGTGATAATTTCTGTGATGTCAGAAGTCAATGATCACCTGTGCTGCTGCTTTTATTTATGAGCCTCTGTTTACCGACTCCTTATTTGGTTCTTTGAAAAATACACTTTATTAACATAGTCACAGCAGCCTGGTCTATGGAAGGTGTGTTTGGAAATAATGGTATGTGTTGAAGAAACACCTTCATTGCACTGTGCAGCACATTTTTGACAGAGCTCCATGTGGAACAGTCAAAAATAAGTCCAAGTTGGATTATTAATGCTGTCCAGAGCAAGCAGTTGTCTGTGAATTGCAATGAATATTTGAATTCCATTAAGTGTTTTGAGAAATTACCTAAAAATATATTTTAGCCAATAATAATAATGATAATAATAATAATTACAGTATAATTATTTTATTTTTAATGTAAATTCTGTATAGTGGGTGTTGCTTGGTGCACAAGATGAATTGCTGCACAGTAATAATTTTCTGATAAAGGAAAGCCTGATAAAGAGTCTTTCCTAGGGTCGTTGACCAAACTCTTTGCTCTTGGATTATATTGATTTTGAGACTGGATTCACTCGCTGCTGTGAATTGGCTGAGTGGGAATGGGCAGGCACTGGCAGCCCTGCTATTCCCACAGGAACACCTTTCTTTTGGAGGCTGTTTTACTTCTTCTTTAACTCACACTTTCACCTTTTCAAGTTTGAGAACTGGTTTTGCCTCTCTGACAAAATATGAACTACAGCCGGCTGTGAAAATATGAAATACCTCCCTTGTTTGCAGGGAGGATGGAGTGGAAGCATTTGAGCTGTGTGTCCTACCAGGGATGGTTTGTGTACAGTTTCCATCCCTGACGTGAAACTGGAAGATGAATTAATTGATAAATTGTACAGGATGGAGTTGTCAGCTTGGCTTTGGAAGTCTGTGCACAAAGTTCTTCCTTTCCCTGTGCCTGCAGCAGAGCCTGCAAGGAGTTGGTGTTGCTGGGTCCTTTGCTGTTTGCTGCTGCCTGTTCTGGGATCCCAGGTGTGAACCCGTGGAAAGGGCACCCTGTGTTCTCTTACAGAGCCTTGCAAGGCTGGGAGCTCCAGAGCTGGAGGATCAAAGCTCAGCCACCTCTTGGGCAGTGCCTGGCAGTTCTGGGTGCCAGTGGCTGGGTTTTTCCTGCAGGAGCCCCAGGATTTGAGTCCTGAATTCCCCCAGCAGCAGGGAGTGTGCAGTGTAACATACTCTGCACTCCATGCTCTCCATGAAACTCTTGGCTTAAATATTTCCTCCTTGAGAGCTTTAAACTCTGTTCTCAGCAATGTGACATCTGTGAAAATTGGGCTGTGATGGCACAGTGCTAATGAATCTTGGGAGGCTTTGCCATTCTGTGATATCCTACATCAATTCCACTGAATCCTGCAGATCTTGAGCTTAACTGATGAGGTTTTAATATGGACATCAAACTAATTTGCCTCAACTGTCATGTAGGAGTGATGACAATTATTTCTGATATTTTAGCTGTGGTGCTGTGCTGCTCTTCAGGGGGAAGCTGTAGCAGGCAGGTTTGGGGTATATTCCTGATTCCTTCCCTTGTGTGACCTTTCTTCCACCTTTTCTGCCTGTGTCCTTACAGAGGAGATGCTTGGAGTGCCTGTGGACAACAGGAGAGCCCGAAGGCATTCATGTAGTCATTCATGATTTATGGGCTTGGCAACAAAGGTCTTATCTTTCTCCAGAAGTAAAAGAAAACAAAATGAACAGAAATGCCAGAAAATGAACAGTGGCATGTTTCTGCTTTTAAATCAAGGGAGAAATCAAGCAAACAAAACATTTACCATTAATCTATAAAACGGACTTTCAGCCAGTCTTAGATTCCTCATTTATTGTGCTCCTGCTATTATTATTTTGCTTTTATTATTCTTTCCTAAAACAGCTGAAAAATTTATTTTCTCTATTTGGATTTTTTTCATGAAGCTCTTTTAGGCTTTTTTTTTTTTTTTCTTTTGCTTTCAAAACTTTACAGCTCCTTTTTGTGAGGAGACTTTGGTAACCACTGTTAGTTCGGTTGTGTTGTAGCTTATTCTGCGCTATAAACACGCCAGCATTTCCAGGCCTCTTTGTACTTATTTTTCTTCGGGCAGAGCTCAAAAAAGTAAAAATGTTATTGTTTGAAGTGTTTCGGAGTTATTCCTGGCAGGGAACGTGCCTTGTCCCAGCCAGCATCTGCTGCCTGTAACCGTTTCCTGTCGGGAGACCAGTCCGGGAGCTCCTTCCTCGCGGAGAGGGGCTGGGAGGCACCTGAGGACAGGGACCTCTGCCCCTTGTGCCTGGCTGCAGGGCCACAGCACTTGTGTCTTTGGAAGAGAGTCTGCAACAGAAAAATCCCTTTGCTATGAAATTATCTTATCAAAGTGCTTGGGGAATTCTTGGTGGCTGTGCACAGCTGTGTTACCTTCGCTGTCAAACACCACTTCCATACCTATGGGGTTTTTATGGATGCTGTGGATTTTTTTTCTCTCCCAAGTCAGGCTTTCCTTTCCCTCTGCAGCAACACCTGGTTGTGATATAATGAGGAATAAAGTGGAACACTTCTTCAGAGCTATATACTCTATTGCAAATATCTTCAGAAATTTTCTACCGTTCGGTAATAAAATTTAGTTTGTTTCACAGAAAAATTCCTCTGCAAGTTTCATTTTATCAGAGTCTGAAAGCTTTGTCTGACAGGGGCGATATTCAATCTTTTTCTATTTGAGCCATTTTTATTGGTTATTCTTTCAGGAATTAGGCAATGGTTATTACTCGTTCTGGGAGGGCTTTCCCATAACCTACAGAAGTTATGGCATGTATTGTTCCTGCTGTTGAGAGAAAATAAATCTCTTACCAGAGATGGGGGTTTTTTGCTTAAATTCAGATTAATCGGCTGTGGTAGGAGTTGTTCTTTTAATCATTTCTAACAAGGTCATACACTGAACAATACCATCCATAAAAGGCTGCAGCAGCAGCAGAGAGGGTGTAGTCCTGGAGGTAAGCACTTTGTGTGACAGGTAATCCACTGGAGACAGCCGTGTTGTTCATCATTCCAGGCATGAAAAAGCCATTAAATCCAGGGAATGAATGAGGAATGTGGCGCTGCTCTGGCTCCCTCTCCTCTGCAGACTCCGTGTAGGCAGGGCAGACTCTTTTCTTGCTGTTTTCAAGAGGCCATTTGCTGGTTTTTGTCAGAAAGAAAAGCCTTCCTCCCTCCCTCCCGGTTTTTTCAAGCAAAAGCTCTCCAGGCCCTGTGAATTATTAAGATCTGTTAGCACAGTTGCTCTTTCTTTGGGAAATTGGCTGTCAGAAGTAGCAAGAGAGCTCTTAGAAGTCTCTTTGCTTTTGATTAAGTGGAACAGTTGGATCGGTAACAGATTCCAGATTTTATGTGACAGTTCCTCATTTCTGCACAACCTGTGCGATTCCAAGGCCTCCTCTGCCATGTGCCTGTGCAGCTCCCTGTATATCCATGGAAATCAGGGACTGGGCACACACTCACACACAGGGTCACCCACTGGACGCTGCCACAGCGTTCCCTTTGCTCTCCCTGGAGCACAGAATGTTAACAGTGCTGGTTGAGATGGATTTCCTCCGGCTGCTTCCTCAGGGAGCAGCCTCTGCAGTGATCCAGTAAATATTGTGTCACTCAGAGCAGACCCCATTTGTATGTGCCACCTGCTAATGAAGTCATGGTACAAATTCCTTACGTTTGTGAGGTGTTGGGTTGGAAAATAATCTTTGGGAAAATCACAATGCCCAGCTTCCCTACTTTCTGCAACCAGGGAGACTTGCAGTGTTTAATATTTTTGGAGCAATCTCTTTTCTTCTTCAAAGAGAAAAGGATTTTTCCCCCACAAGTCCGTCTTCTCCATCAGTTCTGGACAAATGGATGCGCTTGGTTCAGGTTTCTGTTGAGCCCAATTGCAAATGTACCAAGCTGTGGTACATCCGTGCCTGCAAGGTAATGAATATGGATTTCAGTGGAAGCTTTTTTGAGAAATGTTTTGAAGTTTACCTCCTCTTGAAACAGGTTTTCAGCTCAGAGGATTAGCTTGCTTAATTAGCATGTATTAGCATACATAACTTGCTGTATGGTGGAAGGAGATCTGTTCAGTGCAGGAGCACGATACCAAATATGTTTGCATCTTCTAAATAGAATGTTTTGTTTTTACTGGACAATTTTGGCCTGGACCGGTTTAAAAAGCTGGAAAGCCTTCAAAGTGGCAGCAGGACATGGAGATCTTGGAATTTTCTGATTTCACTGCTGTCTTCTGGACTTAACTTTGGACAAACAGGGTTTTTGAGATGGTTTTGGTCTCTGGAGTGGGGCACAGGCTGAGCTGCTGGGCTCAGAGGGAGTGGTTCAGGGTGCAGTTGGCATTCAGGGTTAGCAACACCCCTGCTCCAGAGTTAATCCTGCATTTGGTGCCAGGTAATGCACCTGAGATGGAATAAAGTCCTGCACTGGTGACCATTTGTAGTCTGGGGACAACAAGGCAGCTTTGGGAGGAAAGGATCTGGGCTCCTGGTGGGCAAGGACCTGAATATGGATCAGCAGCAGCGTCCCTGTGGATGATTCCCTGCTGCTCTGGGAATGGTTTATTCCTCACTCTTAGGTGTTGGTGGGACCACCTGGAGCTCTGGGTTCCATGGGAGCCCCTCAGGTGAGCGGGCTTGGGGGGAAGCAGGAGGGGGAAGCAGGTTCTTGCTCTGGATGTGCCAAAGGAAAATGAAAAACAACATCAAAAGTTACCTCAATGGGCAGAAATTTCCATTCTGGATCAGAATATTTGTTTCCAAGGAGGATGTTTGAACACCAGAACAAGTTGTCCAGAGAGATGTTGGAATCTTCATCCCCGGAGATGCTCCAGACTTGTGTGAGCAGTGTTACCCAACTTTTGATTTGGTTACAGGCCATGGCCTCAGGAGGGTTCTGGGCTAAATTTTTCTGTGATTCCTTTGCTTAAAAGCATTTTTGAAAGTCACCACCTCACTTGATGTGGCCCAGAACAGCTGTGGGTGCAGACCTGGGCTGTGGGCAGGAGCTGCTCTGGTTTGGTACAAGGTTGATGTGTAGAGATTGAACACAAGGAGCAAATGAATATTGGGAACAGAATTTCCCTGCCAGGTGCCCTCTGTGCCACATTGTGGAACTTCCCCCTTTTCTTTCACTTGTTTCCTGAGGCAGGAACATTTTTCCTGGTGTATTTGAATCTTAAAGAAATTAAAGTTCTCTGAGCTGAGGCATCCAGTTTGCTATTTAGAGCTCTTGGAACATTCACTGGTGGTGATGCATTGTGCTCTGACCCTTTTTATATCCCAAAAGCATTGTTCCCATTCCATAATACAGCCTGGAAGGAGGAGTGCAGTGTTTGCCATCCCTCTGTCCTTTCACTCTTGTTTTCCTCCTTTTTAATGGGCTTTCTGGTGGAATTTAGAGCTGTAATTCCCTGCAGTACAGCACTCAGGACTCAGGATGGTGTAAATTGAACAAAAAGAGGTTTTTACGTCAGGTTATACAAAAGACATCAAAATTCCAAGGCAAACCTCTGAAACTATAAATGCCTGGGGCCGTCTGGGGGTTGTTGTCTGGTCGCTGCCTGGCAGGGATGTGTGTGCTGTGCCAGGTCTCTTTTCCCCCCCCGGAGAATGGATGCTCCTGGTGCCTTAATTCCCTGCTGCCTTCCTTCTCCCTACTGGAATGTGAACATCAAGATCTTCTGTGATTTCTAATAAAACTTTTTTAATAAGAAAGATACTTTGAGGGGCCCTTATTCTTAATGAGGTGTAATGTGATGGTGAGGAGTTAGTGTGAGGTCCTGGGTTCCTTTCGTTTTCCACCTTGGAATTATATGTCAGAGAATTACAGGAAGTTGGTAAGAGGGAGCAAATAATTTCTGAGATACAATCAAATGATTTTTTTTTAGCATGTTATCTGCTTCCTCTTTTAGGAAAATATTTCCTCTGAACTATCATCATGTAAAGGTCCTTCATGGGATTTTCTACTCTGAAACCAGCTCCTGCTCTCGGGAAAGTTGCTAATTAGGCAGAAATGGGATTTTAACCTGTCTTATCTTTAAAGGCCAATTCATCCTGTCAAGTAAGTCTACGTTCAGTTGTGAGAGCACAACCATAAATCTTTTTAATGCACAGCCAAGTCCTGGCTTTGTTGTGTTGGAAGTTTTCACCAATTTCTGTGGGGAAGAACTTCTTGTTCCTTGTTTGCAGACAGATTGTTGAGTATCCAAGGAAAAGTGGTTTGGTGGCTCCGGTGGGATTGCTTGGCACACATCTGTGGGAGGAAAAGTTTCTGAAATTAAGGAGTAATTAATTTGTCCTTAAAGAGAAATTAAGGTCAGGACTGGGGCTGGGTTTATGCAGTGCAGGCCCCAAGTGTAAGGGAAGTCAAGGTTAAATAGAACCATATTTGTGTTTGGGGTGGCTGTAGATCCACTTTCCAATACATAAGGATTTTGGAAAGGCTGAGCAAGAGATGCACCAGGCAAGGTGAAAGAAAGGTTCCCTGGAGGTAACACTGCAGGAATTCCCATGGTGGTGATAGAGGCAGGGTCAGAGGGCCAGGCAAGCTGGAACCATGCTCCGAATAAACTTTGGAATGGAGCCATAAGAAAGCCTCAGAACCTGCTCGGATCATTTGTTGTGTGGAAGGAACTTGGAGCTGTGACCAGAAGTGCTGTTTGATTTCTGCTCAGGATCCAGTCTCGGTCTCCTGTTCTGGGAATAAAACCTTCTCCAGGTGGTGCTGGGGCTGATTCCGAGGGGCAGAACATCCCCACGCAGCCACACTCAGGTCTGGATCCCTCTTGCTATGATAAATAGATAAAACAGCTTAGGAGAGCTTTTGTTAAATCCGTGGTTACTTGGATATCCCTCTGTGCCTTGGGGGAAGCTGGAATGGTTTGTTGGGTAAAGCATGAGATTTATAACTAAAGAAATGTTGGATTTGGTTGTTACTCAGCTCCACTGGGAACTCCCTTGGAGGGACGGCTGTGTTTCCAATATTTTGTGTCATCCTAAGGCTCTGGAAGGGACTGTGTGTTTGAAAATATTATTATTAATAACATGCATATAAATTACTTATTAAAAGAAAAGTTAGAAGCTCATTATACGTTATACAGGCGCAGTGCATTGGACTTCACATTGCTGTAGAATGAGGGATGGGTAAGAAATGCGCTTTGGGGTGACCCACAGAGCACCTCCAAACAGTTCTGAAACCTGCAGCATTATTAGATGCTAATTAAAAATACAAAAGTCCCTTTTCTTAATGTGTGGATTGTCCTCCAAGAACACTTCCGCCGTGAGCCGTGTCTGGAGTGCAGTTCCCATTCCAGAAGCACAGAGCTCGGGGAGCAGCTGTAGTATTTACATTTATACAGTTACATTTACACCAGGGCTCAGACCACTCCTCCTTTTCCTCTGCTTCAGATTTCTGTGCCAATTTTGTTTCCTGGGCCCAGATTTTCATTGTAGCTCTGATGTCACGTTGTGAAACTTCACAAGAATAAAGTGAGCCTGGTTTTTGGGACCTCAGGGTAGCCAGTAACTTAAATTTGGGCAATGAGGCCTCAGACTTACAGGACTTCTGGATGTGGTGGCACAAGATAGTAGTGATTTCCTGTTTGTTGATTTTTCCAAAGGTAATCTTCAGATGAGATCCATAGGGAATGTTTCTCCTATAGCTTCAGACACTTGTTGCACTGATTAATAGCTGTAAAGAATTTAATGAGCTGAGATAGAGGAGAAAACACAAAGTAAATATGATCTCAATCCCTCAAATTAACACAGATAATCTATGTATTTTAACTAATTTCAGTAGCATGTGCTTATATAAAAGATAGATTGGCATTGTGGCCCCAGGGAAAGGGCAAAGATATAAAATTTGAGCCATTGTTTTCTGGCTGTACTTTAACATCACCTGGCAGTGGTTTGACACTGCTCATTGGGCGCACAGCTGCAAGGGGCAGCAGATTTTGGTGTCATTGCAGATGCAATTGTTGCCTGACAACCACCCAAATCAATGTAACACTGGAAAATAATTGAATAATTAAGTTTATCGTATAGGTGAAAGGATAAGACACATCTAAGCCATTATGGAGTTCAAGAGTTAGGTTTATCTGGAATTTGTGGTTTTCTTCTGAGCTGATAAGGATTCCAGTGTTTTAGTGGTGCAGTGTGGATTATAACTTCAGATCTTACTAATAATACAATTTTTCCTATAGCAAACTGCAAGGAAGCCAGAACTAAATAAAAACATTTATTTTTGCTCTCCAGGAAAGAAAATATGCCCCAGTTAATGGTGTCAGCTCCTCCAAGCCTTTGGGTGTGGGCAGTGCTTCTGAATGATCTCTCTTATCAAAACCAGGTTGGCCCTTGGGATGGAAGAGTGGTACAGAAGGAGAATGAATAATTAGAAATTACGTTTTGTTTTTTGGCAAATAAGACATTGATAAGTAGCCAGACAAACACTAACCTAATAAAGCACTAAAGATCTTTTTTCTCATTATATGAAAAAAAATTTGAACCGCTACAAAAGCCAAGCAGCACCTACGGAGTGCAGGTAAAAAATTAAAACCACAAACTTGCTGTTTTCATAAAGGGTTGTGTTTGCTTGCACAGAGGAGAGTTTCAGTGTCCTCCTTCCTTTTAAACTGTTCTCTTAAGGTTCAGAAAGCAAAAAGCCTCTGAGGGAGGTGAGACCCAGGTGTGGGATGGAGTTACCTTGGGGAACATCCCTGCCAGTGCCTGGGATGCTGACAGTGCTCAGGGGCGGCGTGGCAGTGACAGAACGTGGAGTTTAGTCCTTGGAAATTCACTTTTGCTTTGCACACTGCTGAATTGCTGGCTGCCTTCTGTGTATTTTTCTCCATATTTTTAATAGTGAGAGAAACATTATTTTATCAGTGTCTTCTTTCTTTAAACTCCAAATTAGTGTAAATTAATCACAGTTAGTGGCTGCTGCTGCAGGAAGCACTGGCAGGATGGATGGCTTTTGTGTGTGTTTAATATGTTGATACTTCTTGTCAAATAGACTTTCTCATACTGAGTGTGCTCTGAGTAATGGAAGATGAGAGGGGAAGGGAATTAAATCCCATTTATTCAGTGGCTTATTGTTTCTCTCTCTCATCCCTGAAACCCTCCGAAAGATTAATTAATGGATGACAAACATCTCAGCTGCAGCTATCCAGCTGAAATACATGATGGGTCTTGGAGCTCATCATCAATTTATTATTAGCTTAGCAGTAAAAAGATAGGAAATAGTGCAAAGTGGACAGAAACCCCCAAATCTTCACCCTAATATTGATAAAAGGACAAAGAATTGTTCCTGAAGTCCTGTACCAATGGAGACCTTTCAGCTCTCCATAAGTTCTGGCCACATTCCCAGAAGGAAGCAGAGCAAACAGGCAAGGGGGGGGGATACGGTTCCTGACTTATTTTGTCCTCATTGTAACAGCAGAAATCCAGAGTCTGTTCTTACAAAGCACTAAAAATGTCATAACACAGAATGTCCTTTTTAGGCCTGCCTGCATGCTCTGCAGAGCAGTTTTTTATGCGTTGCAGCTTTTTGCCACTGAAGCAGAATTACAATATTTTAGATATTCAGGGAGCTGTTTTTAAGCCCTTTAGGCACTGCAGAAACACAACATTTATTTGTAATTGCCGTGTGTGTTCCATGTGCAGCTTGTTTCGATGTTCTGGGCAGGGATGTGTTGTTTACAGCATGTGAGCCCTGAAGAACACTCGTGTACACAGCAGAAATTCGGATTAAACACCAATTGATCAGGCAATTTATTCTCTATTTCTAGATTATTTCCCCCTCAGCCCATATTCCGAGTGCTACTGGAAGGCTCGGGTGCTTTTGCCTGTAGGAGGAGATGCTTCCAGCTGTGTTTGCAGGATCATCTGAATTTCTATCTGATCTGCTTCCAAAAAAAAATGGGGCCAGTTCCTCCCCTCTGCCTCCAGCTGGGCTTTTCTGCCCCAATCTTTGTCCCTGTTGGTGGCTGCACCACTCCAGAGGTCCCTGTGCTGGCAGATCCTGATGGAAGCTGATGAATAAATTGGAGGGAAAAGTGGGGATGAGAGAATGAAGAGAAATAGGGGGAGGAAGGTGATACTGAGAGGGGTCAGGCTGTGGGAGCTGGGGAGCGAATGTCACAGCCTGGGCCTGACATGCGTGGCACAGGGGGAAATTGCAGCCCTTGGAATACCCTGAGGGGCTCCAGTGCAGCTGCATTAAACTCAGAGTGGAGGCTCAAGTGCTTCTCCAAAGTTCAGACAGAACTTTGTTGTGGATCCCTGAATGCTGTGCCCAAAGTGTGCTTCAGCACCTGCCCTGAGCCTGCCTGGCCAGGCTGCCCCACAAGCAACTCTGGCATAAGCAGATTAAAGAAATCTTAGAAGGGAAGAAGAGCTAAATCTGCTAATTTTCCTTTTTAAGGTTTATTTTAATCTTCATTCCATGCAAAGGTTGAAACAATTGCTGGTGTTTTGTCCCTTCCCACAGGTCCCCTGAACTGCTGCACCCCTGGCATGTGTTTGAGTCAGATCTCAGTCTGGTTTAGCACCAAAATCCCTTTAGTTCCTAATTTTTTGAATGGTGCCATCACATTTTGAGTGCCTGCAGTCTCTCACACGTGTGTTAGTCATGGATGGGAAAGGATGGGAGTCTTTTGTGTCTTTTTAAGATGAATGAACTCACTCTGTTTGGTCTTTATGGATGGTGGTGCCAAAGCACAAATATTGAGTTACTGAGCTGAAGTCATCACTTTGGGAAGAGGAGAAGGAATAGAACATAGGCTTTTTCATTTTTATTTGTTTTTAGAGCCTTACCCATTGTTTCCTGTATTTTTTTTTTTTATCTTTTAAGGTAGTAAGCCTTGTACAAAAAGCTTTCTTTTCTGCATTTTGATGATTTCCTTTAACAAATACCCTAAGTCATAAATATTCCATTGCTTTATTAAAGAAACCAAACCCCACCCAAAGGAAAAAAACCCAAACCCACACAAAACCCTCCCACAAATGCAAGGCAAACCCAAGCAAATCTGTTTTTATTTGAAGGATTAGTTTCTGTTTCCCTGTGGCTGTAGCCCAAAGACATAGATCAGGACAGGCAATGTGGTTTTGTGGGGAACAGACAGAATGAAATTTCCCAGTATTTTCTTTGAAACTGTATTTTCTGTTTATAAACGTTATAATATTTAAAATATTTTTATTTGATTTCCTCTCCCTCTTTTCAGATGGGGATATTTTCCTGCATAGCAAATTCAGCTATGTGTAAAAAAACCCTGGGTTTGAATTCTTGAAAGTTAAAAGGGTCTTGTTTTTCAGAAATCAACCCTTTCCAGATTGGTTTTAACCTAGATATTTCAAACGTGATTTGGGTTGAGAGAAACAGTTCTGTGAGTGCTCCCAGCAAATATCTCATCCCTCTGGGCAGATGCCATTAAATAAACATGTGTTCACTACTACATAAGAACATTATTTTTCTAATGTGGCATATGCATGACAAGCACAGAAGGCTCAACTGTCAAACTTGGAAAAATATCTGTATAGCTAATTCTGGGCTCGCTCTGCAACCGGCTTTTGCATATGCTGCAAGTGTTGTTTTTCTGCATAAAATTCTTTACTTTAGCTTTTAAATATCCAATATAATCCTGGGAGTAGAATAAGCCACCAAGTAAGAGAATCTGTCACTGAACCTGTGAGGGAAGAGATGTGAAGCAGAATATGTGCTGTAGAAGCTCGATGGTTAAACCACTGGACAGGTCAATGTAATTCATGATTCATTTAATGTTGTTGGATAATTTTGGAGCGAAGGACCTTTTCCCGGTATCCAGCCTACTCCTCCCTGACTGAGCTCTCCTGGGAGTGGGAGGGGGAGTGGTTTCAGTGTGTCCGCAGAACTGATGAGGATTCATTTCTGGAATTAGCCAGCCCTCAGAAAGATCAGCCCATCCTCCTCCTGCTGACAGGTGCCCCTAAATGTGCCTTTTCTCTGGCCAAGGTCTGTGCGAGCAGCGTGGGAGCCTCTCCTTTGGAAACTTTCCCTGGATAGCTCTTCCAAGCCTGCACGGGATGAGCACCATGGAATGATTGCCTCTAGAGGTCCATGGAAACTGGAATAGAATTGTCAACTGGGCTTACATTATTAACAGCATCTCCCTTTCCTGGATGCTGCACAACCATGATCTGATTAATTAAATATATCTGGACAGTGGGAATAAAGGATCTGGCAGAGCAGGAGCAGATGCTGCTGTGTCTGGGGCCTGCAGAGTCACAGGAGGGTGACACCGGGACAGGCTCGGGCTTTCCGTGGCCGTGGGATGGAGTCACTGGGCAGTTCTGTGCAAGGCTCCAGGTGAAATTGTTTTGGCCACAAATTCACCCACGAATTTAACATTTGCCAAGTTACAGACCCAAAAGTGATCCAGTGAAATTGAACTGTCTGAAAGTTTTAGGCAGCACAGACAACAAAAGTAATGTGTGTCACCTGCCAGCCATCTGTGCTGGCTATAAAAGATCACTCATTTCTGACTTTGAAGTCGTAGATTTCCCCAAAATTACTAAAAATGATGGGCAAAAATAACTACAGCCCATTGCACCTCTGCTTAGTTACTTGTTGTGTGTCATATTTATATAATCAGTTGCATCTTTTAGTTAAAGTTTTGAAAAACTGGAGCTCATTGACATTCCAGACATGGTCGATTACTTTTTTAGGTTTCAAAAAATCGAAGTTAAGTAATCACAATGCTGAGAATTGTCTGAGAATGATTGTTGTAGATTTTTCCAAGTAGTAATCACAGGCCCTGCTTAACCAGCTCCATATGGCCCAAGGCATGTAGGCAGCTCTAAGTGGGACAAAGAGTGTTGGAGTGGTAATGAAATATGCAGTAATCATCAGGGCTGTGTGAGCTCTTTACATTATTTCACACTGCTGCTTTGAAACAAAGAACAGGATGTGGCACATTTAATGCTTTCCCCTTGAGAATCCGTTGGAGTAAAGTTCAATTTTTAATTCAAAAGGCAAGGGAAGCTGCTACGGAATTAAAGATGTGGATGCTGCCCAGATGAGCTATAAATAACTTATCCATGAACAGCAAACCCTCTCTAACAGTCCTGAGGAGATAAATGTGCCCCTCCGACAGCGCACTCACCCTGAGCCCTTCCCCTCACATTTGGGTTGGGCTTTTTCTGCTGAGCAATTTTGCTGGAAAGATGGCCCCCAGTTAAACTGGGTTAAACTGGGAGATGCAGATGAGAGCTGTACTTGCAGATGGAATCACAAGTGCTTTTTGTTTTGCTGTTCCTTGAATCTTTTCTGTTTGTTTTGCTGTTCCTGCTTTGTGCTGGTACCTGGTGCGATGTGCCCGACCTGTGCTGCCTCAGGAGCAGAGGGACACCAGCCTTGGTTCCCTTGCCTCCAGCATTGTTTTTCCCATTGACCATCTGTGTCCAATTCCCTGTTTGGCTCCTGCTGCCCAGTTGCTGTATCCAGTGGGTTTGGTAGATTCTGAGGCACGTCCAAGTGTGAGATTTGTGTAGTTGCTCACCAGCAGCCTCATGGAAGATGGTTCTTGGATCCAAACACCCCACCAAAGAGCAACAGTTACTGCAGGGTGGCTGTTCTCTTCTGGCAGAGATCCCAAAGTGAAAATGTTGTTGTTGTATTGAGGCAGTATTTCAATTTTGATAGATCTGAAATTGCTTCTGAGCTTCCTCCCTCCCATTCTCTTGCTTGGATTCAGATGTATCCTGGTATCCACTGGGGAGCCAGCCAGTAATAAATTAACATCTTCCACTGACAAGGTTCTGGTGTGCACTGGTTTGATGTGAATATCTCAGAGTTTGGATCATTGCTTTGCACTGTGAGTACTTAATGCATCAAGTACTTCCTTTAAAAAATGGTGTTTAAAAGCATCTGTGGTGCTGTCCACAATATTTTCTTGAATGATGAATTTATTTAATGCTTTTAATGTATAGAGTGTAAGACTTCAGTATGTATCTGTGTGTACATGTATATTTGTGTGTATATAAGTACACACACACAGACACACTTGTCTTATCTTTCTTTGATACACCAAAATAAGAGTTTATTAAACAGCAATTGGATGAAGCCAGTTACTTCCACTTCTCACTTAATTTGGAGTTTGAAAATGAGCCAAATGAGAAGTTAATTTGTTTTTTCCTCTTAGTTAAGCTTGTGTGTATTTGATTGTGGAACTTTTACCAAAATTAGCTTATTTGTAAATAAGCATGGGGCTGGGATGCTGAGGAGGAGTCCCTGGCACCTGGGCTGCTCAGCTCTTGGAAAGGAGCATCTCCATGTTCTGCACAGGTGGGGCAGGGAGAAGCTGCCAGGTGCTGCTGGAATCTGAGCAAGGGGACAAGAGGGGACAAGGGGACACAATGCAGGAACTGTGAAGTCTTTTGGACTAATTTGTGCCTCATGTCACGTGAAAAGGCATTTAAAATACAGAGAGACCAAAGGGAAGTTGTGGAGGGTGTATTTTGTTTTAGCTGCAGAATAAATGCAGCGTTCCAATGGGGACGTCTTGGCAGGGAGAAGACGTTCAGACCAGTTCTGTGAAATGCAGAAGTGACAGCAGTGAGAACAGGCATCTATTGCCTGCAGGTTTGCTGACAATTCATGGGGAATTTGTTGGGAATGAGGAGAATTTTAGGTGTAAAACACTGCTCACCAAACTTGTTTTCCCACTGCAGTATGAGTCTCTTGCCAAAACATATCCCAGTGGAAGTGAAGGACTGGTTAAATAATTTGTCTGTCTCTTACTGGTCTGTCTTGGAAAAGATTCTCATGTGTAGTGAAATTATTTCTCTTCCCTAAACATAGGAACTTTAGGCATTTTCTACCAAGGTTCTTGTAGGTTTTCATAACCTGATTGATTTTAATTTTGCATAAATGAAAAATAGTAATTATTTTCTGGAATTAACCCCACTGGGCTGACTTTTATTCCTTTCTGATATTGCAGGTGAAACCCACCACTGTTATAGCTGAAAGTTAAGTTTTGAAGATAAAGGTAGATATAAAGCAGTAGAGACCTTGATTTTTGTACTGTTAACTAAAACAGAAGTGGTGCAGCTACTTTAGACATTAAATCCTATTTAGTAGTTGTTATTAGAAAATCACTGCATATTGATAACTTCAATGTGCTAATGCTTCAATGAAATAAAAATAAAGCACCACACAACATAGATATTAATTACTAATTGTGAAATCAAGATGCATTTGTTTCTCATGTGATACTTTCTACAAAATCCTGGGACAATCCTGGGAATTAATTTAGTGCGAACCCATCTCTGCTCCCAAGGTAAGGGGCACAAGGAGCGACCCAGGGCATGGGGTTTTATGTAAGACAGCTTAAGATGGTAGCTCAGAGCAATTACATGCAGAGTTATTAAACTGGGATTATCTCCCTGTTGCTACCCTCTTTATACAACCCAGACATGTTTTGTGGAAATTTAAATGCATTGTAGCTGGGGTTTTATGCCAGCAAAATAATGTCTGGAGTAATTGTGATGCTTTGTGCTTGAAGGCAAAGGCCTCTTACAGGCTATGGGGGTATCAAATAAGCAAGAAGGAAAGAATAAAAGAAAATAAATTGTCAGTAGCATCAGTCATTGATCTGTTGGTTATATTTGATAACAACTTTCTATTGGGATGAAGAATATATAATGGAATACATTTCCAAGAGGATGTGTTTCCAGCTGGGTCATATTCTACTTGAGGGGGGACGAGTAAGCAAACCCAGCCTTTCAGTAATCTTCAGCTGAAGCTTCATTTGCTGTCAGATTATGTGTAAATGTTACAAGTGAGTGAAATTCTTTGGCCCAGAAGATGGAGCTGAGTGGGGCTGCCAGGGCGCTGGGAGATTTCACAGGGGGATTTTTCCCTGTTAATTTGCAGTGAAACTCAAGTGCTGTGATTTGTATTTAGCCATGGTTTGCAGTAGTTAGGAGCTGCTTTTTACATCCCTAGCGTGACAAAGTCAATTAAGTCTGGCTTTGCAGCTTCTGGGGTAAGTAGGTGAGAATTTGGGTTTGGCTGGAGGCGTTCTGAAGTGCAAGATTTATCAGAGATGGAAAATCAGCTTATTTTTGTTCCACAAGGGACAGCTGTAGTTGTTGCAGGCGCTCTGTGGGGATGGAGCCGTGTGTGTGCTTGGTTTTTGACACTAAAATTGTTGCCAGAAAGGCAAAATGCTGATGTCCATTGCAGGCTCCAAATGGCAGCTGGCACAGCCTGGCAGCAGATCCCTCCCTCCTGCCCCGCCTGGCCCTGGCACTGGGGAAGGATCCCATGGATTCCCTGTGACACTGGCTCAGAATCTGATGTTGCAGGGGAGGCTGTGCCCAGGGGAGCACAGGGGCCAGCCCTGGACACTGCAGGGTGAGGTTGATGGCCCAGGCCACGCCAGAGCTGGGGCTCATGGGGTCCAGTTCAGTCTCTGGAGAGTTCTCTGGGTGGCTCCTTCTGCATGGCAGCCAAGGGCTTTCGTGGAGATGCAGAAATGGATGGTTGTTATTTACTGAAATATTAGGGGAAATTCAGTCGGCTGAGCTGTAATCTTCTTATAGCTGCATTTTTAAACAGAATTAGGTTTTAAAATAAAATAAAAGCTCGATTTATAATTATTTTTATTTTAGAAATAGCACTTTGTGTTCTCCTGTGCAGCAAACCCCTGGGCTACCTGCACAGAACCCTGCTGAGTGTAGAGAGAAGCTGCAGGGTGCTGTGTGCAGAGCACTGTCCTTGGGTGGATTTGCCTGGATGGCTGCGGGATGCAGCTCAGGGGTGTGCTCTGGGTGGGGAATTTGATGAGAGCCCTTCATGTTGCATCCCAGAGACGTTCCTCCAACACCTGTGCTGCCCCCGCTCCTGTCTGGCCCCGCTGGAACGTGTGGTGTTCCAGCGTGGTGCTGGGGCGTGCTCAGGCTGCCCTGTAGGGCTCGTTGACTTTCTGTTGCCCTGTGACCCCAGACTTTCAGCGTGTAGGATTGTCAGAGGCACATCCTTCAAGGGTAATGAATTCTCAGTATTCCTGCTCACATAGCAGCTATTGCTTAACTGTTCAGAGTGGGGACATGGCAGAGTTTCCCTGTTGGGTGGCTCCCCCAGGATAGGGACCCAGTGGGTCTGGGAATTGAATTAAACAGTTCCAATCAAGAAATATTTCTGAAGTGAGCAATTAATGGGGATCTGCAGCTTTGGTTTCTCTGAAAACCTTATAACAGCCTTCCGGGGCCTAAAGGGGCTCCAGGAGAGCTGGAGGGGGGCTTGGGACAAGGGATGGAGGGACAGGACACAGGGAATGGTTTCCCACTGCCAGAGGGCAGGGAGAGATGGGTGACCAGGGGGATGTGGTTTGGAGGCTGTTTTGCCCTTTAAGCTCCTGTATTAAAAATAGGATTGGAAGCAGAGTACAGGTGACTGTATGTTGCCCCAGTTGTTCTGATTGTCCCACAACACCTGTTACACCAGTGCAGTTGCCATGGAGTCAATGGGAATGGTACCATCACCAAGAAACGCAGCTGCTGAGAGGGACTGGGCTAAATGGGAGGGTCACTGTTGACTGTGTGCTTTATTGGCAGCAGGAGCTCTCATAAGCAAGTGAATGAAACAGGTTGAGAAGGTTTAACATCTCCCAGACTAGTAAAGCTGCAACTACAGAACACCTTCTTTAAAAAGGTGTCAAGAAACTTATTTCTGTTTTCTGTTTGTTCAGTTATTCAGCAGCCTTTTGAGTTTTGGGGATATTGGAATGGTGAGCATGTTTTTGATGTATATTCCTCCTCCCCAATATGGGTGGGGGCATAGGAACAAAAGGTATTTAATGAATTATGATGGAGAGTTAAGTGGTGAGAGACTTGGAGGAACAGGTTAAGACTCCTGATTAGATGGAATGTGGAAGTGGAAGCCACAGACAAGGTCAGGGAAGGTTCTCTTGGGTTGTTGAAGATGTTCTGCTGTCTGACCTGTGGGAGTGTGGGGTGGTGGATTTGAATGGAAGGGTGTGGATCTATCCCATTCCATCTGCAATTCAAGGAAGTTTGGAAAGGGGAGGAACACCTCACCGCTGTAAGTGGATGAGTTCCTCACCTTTGGATGTGTAGGCTGAAAAGTGCCACAAGAGCCCAGAAATGCAGGCCAGGTGTGAGGCTTGTTCCTGTTGGGGCTGCCAGAGGAAATGCTCAGGAGCTGAGGAGTGCCTGGGTTTGCTGGCACCGTGGGTCTCAGACCCATCTGAGAGGGTCAGACAGCAGAGGATTCTCCTTGGCCAAGTGCTGCTCCACCTCTGGGCGCCTGTTTGGTGACAGTGGAAGGGAGTGGGGATGTGTTTATCCCATTCCCAGGCAGTTATTCCTTGGCAGGTCAGCGGCTCCGGGCAGGCAGAGGTGCCCATTCATTCCCCACTGGCTGTGTGTCTTTCGACTTAGTTAAATCCACTCTCAGCAAAGCTAAACTGTTTGGGAAAAAGATTAAACCAGACAGTTTGACTAATTGAAATGAGGGAAATCCTCTGTGACTGAACACTGGGTGTGCTTTGTACTGTATTCTGCTTTTCTCTAAGCTAAATCATTCTTTGTGTATCTACAGATAAAGTAGATTAACTTGTTGTAATCTTAGCTACTGTTTTAATAAGGCAAAGGAACATTTTGTTACTATTGATTCCTGGAGTCCTTGGAGAGGAAAAACTTCAGGAATACTTGTTGGTAGTAATTTTTAAGGGCAATCCACAACCCTGATTTTTTGAAAATTTAAGTACTTGCCATGGCCCATATGCAATGAATGAAATTGTCAAAAAGTAGCTGAAATGAAAGGAAAAGCAGGGACAAGGCATGTTGGCATTGCTGGGACAGTTGGCCACTGCCTGATAATTTAAAGCAGAGTTCAGAAACTGATGTTTCCAACAGAAAAATATATTTCCAACCATGGTGAAAAGCTGAATTTCAGAAGTGCTGTTCCATCTGTTGCTCAGGAGGTCCCACTGTGCAGGTAACAGTCCAGTGAAAAATTCAATAGGGAATTTGGAATCTTTTAGGAAGCACTTACACAGAGAAACATTCAACAACACTAAATTAAAATGCACATTTATGTGTCTCTTTTCTCTTTGTGATTTGTGCAACAGTTGCTTATTCTTAAATATGCGTGGTTAGATGAGTTCTTATTCTTCTCCTGCTTCCAAGCCCTTTCATTTTGTTTCTGCAATGAAGATGTAACAATTTATGACATCACATTAATATCCATGGCAACAGCCTGTAAAGTGAACAACATATTGCATTTGCATTGCAGAACCAGCAGTGAGGGAGACGGCTCCTGCTGAAATATGGAATGGGAAAGAACTCCAGCAGTGAGCACAGGGGATGCTTGGGAAGGGGGATTCTTTTGTAGTGGTCAAATGTGGTCAGTTGGCTCAGATTTTAAGAAAGCGATCTTTAGAAGGAGTCCCAAGTACAGAGGAGTCAGAAGTTGCAGTGTTTTATTTTGACTGAATAGAAAGTTAAATCACAACTTTCTGTTCCTGGGTGCTCTCTGGGAGCCTGCTCATCCCCAAGGGAATCCTGCTCACTTGGGTTCTGGTTTGTAGTAGCTCTCACAGGAGAGATCTTATAGAGCAGGACTGGTTTTAAATTAATAATTGCTACATATATATTCAGCCTTGAAGATCATGAGTAAAGCCGAGTATTCAGTAGTCTCAGTCTGTAAAGTCTTGTGGCTTAGTTTATTACTGAGTGAAATTCCAAGGACTCCTCTATTTCAGATCAGCTCTCCAGTCCTCAGTAATTTGTGTTTTCCATCCTCACTGCCATGTTGGGTCTTCCTCATTATTTTTTTCCTCTGTAATACCTTCTGTTTATAAACAAGAGTAAATAAACATATTATTATAAATAAGAATGTGCTGATGAAGAAATTGTTTTTCTGTCCCCATCTGAAAGAGCATCTGCAGTATTCCCTGCTGGAAAGGCAGGGATGGGGAGGGAGAGTGGTTACACTGAGGTTTTGGTACCTGTTTGGGGCACGTGTCTGTTCAGCCAATGGAAGTAATGGAGTCAGGATTTTCAGGGATCTTCCGGAGCCTTTCCCAAGGGATCACACATTTGACCAAATTATTTTTCAAGAGTTTCTCTGCTTTCAAAGCTGTTTCATATGGAGGGTTTTATTTTAAAAGGAGCACTTAAACATATTAGAGGACAGCAGGTTTGGAGTGGGAGCAGTTTATTATTGCATGTAGTCAGTTTTTTTCCCCCTGAAATTTTATTTTTAGCCTGTGTGATCTCGCATCCTTTTCTTAATCGAAAAAGCAGCCCCTGGGTGAAGAGCCCAGGCCAGGTCCCAGCCAGCTCCCTCTGCTGGCTTCCTCAGAGGACAAAAATAGATTTAAAAACCTGCTTAAAAACCTGCTTGACATTCTGCTGCCTCCAGCTCAGTCCCTTTGCTGGCAGAACTCAACACTAAACTGTTATTTCGCTTTTGCTTCCGTTCAAGTAGCAGCAAACTCCACTAAACATTTGCTTACAGAAGAGCACAAAGTATTTTGGCATGTTTTGTGGGGAGTAAAGAACAAACAAAATGACAAAAATATGCTTGTTTTGTCTTTGAAGTCTGTTCTGCGTTTTTATTCTGTGCCTGTGGTTTTGGAAGGCTGCTGGCCTCTCCAAAAAATGAGGATATGAGGGAAAAGGTTCTCACTGGCACATTTGTAAAAAGATATTTCATTTATGCTGTTTTCTTCATACCTCAACTTAAGATGCATTTTCAGGTTTTTTGGTTTCCAAAAATTGTTGCAAAACTGAGAGTCTTTAACCTTTTCCTTTGAAAATGTTTTTTTTTTTCAAAGTATTTTATTTACAAGCATCAAATCTGACCATAACCATTTTTGCACTGATGTTGGTTATTGCTCAAGCCTCACCCTCTGTTTCTGAAGTATATAAACATCATAAGTTAAAATTTATTTTCTAATTGATAAAAATGGCAAGCTGAAAGTCATGTCTGGAAAGACCTACAGGATCATGTTATGGTTTGGGCTGGAAGGGACCTTTGCTTAAGTTTCCTACTCAAAAAACCTGCCAGCAATATTAAATTTGGAGTTGTCTGCTGCTAACTCTTACTTTCTGTTCATATTTTTGGGGATTGTTGGCTGGGGTTTGGGTTTTTTGCGTCCTTCAGCTTAAAAACCTGCAGCAAGTTTTTAAGTACATTGAAATTGAAAAGTCAATTTTGTCATTTACTCCTGTGTAAAATATAATGAATTCCAGCAGGGAGGTAGGAAAACAAGTAGTAAAATAAGCTTTAAAGCATTAGTTTGAAAGCATGTATAACCTAGGAAAAAAATGTTTATTCACATCTTTTCCTACTTTCAAACAGTAGCATGAAGAGGACTTATCTAACATGTTCCATGTATAATGGAATTAGTGTTGTAGTTCACACTTAAAACCTTTGGCTGTTTTGTGTGGGGCACGTGATGTGTATTTAACATGGGAAACTGCTCTAAAAATATTTCCTGTATCCTTTACTGAAATCCAAATCTTGTTTTCTCACAATATAGCATTACAAGTAAGTTAGGGAAAAGACGATTTTCTAATGAAAATTGTTATTTCTAGAACCATTAGGTTAAAAAAAATGAAAAAAGAAGAAAATAGGAGCCTGGGAGCTGCAAATAATGACACAGGATCAAAAGCAAGTGGGAACGGAGGAAAAATAAGCACAATTCTTAATTTTTATGCAGAAGCATAGACTCAGATTTTAGCTGGTGGAAACCCAAATATGGACTTGGTTAAATCAGCGTACAGCTGATCTGGAAATACCACCAGTTTTTGTTCCTCACAGCAGAGCCCAGCTGGGTGGAAGCAGAGCTCCGGGGAGGACCCTTGGGAGGCTCCCACGTTACACCTGGGATTTCTCCATAAAGATCTCCTTGGATGTGTTGGAGATATTGTCTTTCCTCCAGCTGACACCTCAACATCTCAATTAAAGGCTGCGGCACCCGCAGCACACGGGGAAGCAGCAGTGACACTGCCGGGGCTGGCTGTGTGCGGGATGAGGATGGACATTCCGGGGCTGGCTGTGCGGGATGAGGAGGGACATTCCGGGCCTGGCTGTGTGCGGGATGAGGATGGACATTCCGGGGCTGGCTGTGCGGGATGAGGAGGGACATTCCGGGCCTGGCTGTGTGCGGGATGAGGATGGACATTCCGGGGCTGGCTGTGCGGGATGAGGATGGACATTCCGGGGCTGGCTGTGCGGGACGAGGAGGGACATTCCGGGGCTGGCTGTGTGGGATGAGGAGGGACATTCCGGCGCTGGCTGTGCGGCCCCACGGCTGCCACTCCGGGCATGGCAGTGACTCCTGTCCCACGTCTCCTTGGCCGGGGGAGCTCCTGGCATCGTCCTGGAATGCCGCCGGAGCTCCCCTGTGGGTGTGGGGATGGATCACCGGGAAGCACGGCCGGCGGGCGGGGTGGGAATGGGAATGGGAATGGGAAGGAGGAGGGCCGGGATTGCAGAGTCTGATGGAATCGCCCGTCTGGAGCCGTGCGGGCGTTCCCGAGGCAGAGCTGTGCGCAGGGGCAGGGGCAGCGCAGCCGGTGCCGCTCTCCGGAGGGAGCCGTGCTCCAGCAGTGACGTCCTGCATACTTGGGAAGTGAGAGAAGACTCCGGGTTCCTTTCGCTTTCCAAGTAGGGATTAATAGGGACGGCATTTTCCCCCAGAACAAGCCCCGTGCTGCTCGGGAATGGCTGGACTCGCTGTGATTTCTCCGGAGAGACTTGCTGCCCTCGTACATTCCATTACCTCCAGCAGAGCTCTGGGAACAGGGAATGCAGTCAGTGTCCCATCAGTGCCAGTAAACACCAGTTGTGTTTGGAGAGGAAAAATACAAGTCCTTCTTCTCATCGTGTTGTTGATCCTGAGGAAGGTCTCCCTGCTGCACATCCACTGCAGGAATTCCATTTTCTTTGAACCTGGAAAGATCAAAAGGCAGAAAGTGGGGGTGGCAGCCGATGTGTGGAATGAGGGTCACACTGGCTGCAAGGCCCAGGTGGTGACTGGAAAGGGAAGTGAAGAAAACTTGGGAGATTTGGAAAGGGAAAGAGAGCAAATCAAGTTTGGAGAGTATGGGTTGTTTCTGGGATTAGGAAAGCATAGTAATACTTTTTAAAATTGTGTTTTCCTGTAGAGTTTTTTGGGTTGCTTTTATGTTCTTCTGTCAAACTGCCTTTAATGTCTTTATACCACAGAGTTGAAGATATAATGGAAAACGAAAAGTTCAGAAATGTGAGAGGAAATTCTAGAAACTCGTGGGAGTAAAGTTAAGAAAATACTTCTTTCCTAGTGGCATCCTTAGCCTGGAACACTTTAGGAAATGATGGTGAGAATCTTCCCAAAACTTTAGTGCCTTTTCACTATGGTCAGGTTATGCTGTTCATTTATATGAAATACCTCTGCAAAGAAATATAAAGTGGCTTGGAAATAAGACTGCTTAACACAAACACATGGTGGGACAAATGAAGCAGTGTAAATCAGGGATTGGGGGGATTTTCTGGCACGCAAGAGCAGGTTTCCCATTGCAGACAACTTCCTGCTCTGCTTTGGGAAACTGTGTAAACCACATAAAATTGTGCCTTATTTCTGTTCCTTTTACTCTTTCTGATGATGGGGGGAAGCATTCAAAGCAAAAACCACACGGCAAATCCATGGTTTGATTTGGAATCTCCCCTGTCTCGGGCACGAGCAGCTCAGCTCATCTGCATTCCTACAGAGAGAGCAGACTCGAGCTGTAATTGCACAGAAATACTCGTTCCGATTTCATAGACAATAATTTTGGTTAACCAAGCTGCTGAGAAACCATCCCTGTGAAGATCTGGTGTGGTGTGCTCTGCTGAAAGGCAGGAGAGGCCGTGCAGGAGCACAGCAATGTGGGTGTGTGGGCCAGGGAGAGGATGTAACATTTAATGTGTATTTTATAAAAAACAACTCTGTACCTACTGGGAGTGAGGAAGCGATAAAAGTGATACTTTAAGTAGCGCTAACACAATCTAAGTGCAGATAGTTACCTACCATCTGTTTTTCAATAAATAGCTATTATGCTAATTTCTGTTTCAATGCGC
The DNA here is from genome assembly GCA_013397795.1 of Orthonyx spaldingii. Lineage (NCBI taxonomy): Eukaryota > Metazoa > Chordata > Aves > Passeriformes > Orthonychidae > Orthonyx > Orthonyx spaldingii. The sequence continues at coordinate 623,400 of VZTJ01002338.1, read as the reverse complement.
AACAATTAAAGCCTCGGAGTATTCCTGTGATATTCAACAGCTGTTGCCTTTGAAGGTTTTATTTATCCTTCTGAAGTGCAACAATTTTAGCTTCATAGTCAACTCTGCTTGCAAGTGTTGGTTTTTATATCAAAAATTGCGGTGCATTGAGATGCAAACTCGGGTCGTGCCTGAGCAGCAATCTCCAGCCACGGTCTCCATTAATACTCTGATCTTCCTGGAAGCTGTTAAGGATACCTTGGAAGGATGCAGATTGGAAACACTTCTGTGTGTGTCCAGTGAATATTCCCTCTGACTGGAAACAGGAGAACACCGATGGATTGTTCTGGGGAGCATTTCCACTGTTTTGGTTCATTTTGTGAGGAGCTGACTTGGGGAAGGGAGCCAAGATGGATTCTCAGACCTGTACGAGTGAGCAGCACAATTTCCCTGCGATCATAACCAGCACAAGGAAATTAGATCTCTAAGTGGGTTGAATCTGATTTAGTAATAAGTCAATTTAATCACTAATGACTTCAAACGCAGATTTTACAAGGTGATCAATGGCAGTATAGCAATGATCGATCAATGGCGTTGTCTTTAATTGGATTTTTATGGGTATAATATAGTTTTTCAGAATTAATGTACCATTGCATTGTGTTGTTACTCTCTTAACTCAATTTTTTTGGAGAAATGATGCTTCAAAATGCTCGTTGGTTTTTGAAATATTGTTTTAAGGGCACGTTAATAAAAATACAGATGAAAAATTAAATGCTTGCTTTTAGTAAATTTATGTCTGATTTTGTTGGAGTTGTTTGGCCGCATGTTTTTAAAACATGAAAAAACCCCACATCCTTCATATTTCATGGGAACGAGGAGGCAAAATATCAAAGACTAAGGAGGAGCATGTGCTGGTCTGAATGTGAATCCTGAGGAGCTGAGTAACTCCCTGTCCTCAGCAGTTTGACATAGTAATCTTCCCTGGAAGTAATCTCCTTGTCCCATGTGTCCTGCTTTAATCTATCAGTATTTCTGCAGTGTGCAGCAAGAAATTGATTTTCAGTAATTTTAATGGCTGAATAACTGGTGCTGTCCCAGAGTGTTTTTTCATATTTGCAGTGGCCAATGTGGTAACTGAGGGCAGTGTTCTGGATAATGGGTTTCATTAGCTCTGATGCCTGAGGTAAAAAAGCAGTAGGTGGGAATAAAGCCTTGTTTTTGATGTCTAGACGTTCATTTCAGCTGTTGCTGCAATATGATACATTAAAAGGAAATATGTAACATAGCTCTGAGGAAATATGTATTCTTTGAAACTAATTCTGCTTTTAAACTGCACAAGGCAGTGTGACCTGAATTATTAAAATGTGGGTGGCTGGATTTCTTAAAGGTATAACTGTCTCTGCAGCACCGACACAGCCTCGACTTGCCTCCTCTCCTTCCTTCCTATATTTCTTTTAAGTAAAATATGTCAGTTTGGCCACTGAAGCAGAACAGAGATCTTATTATCTTTCCAGTATCTCTGCTGGGAGACCTAAAATTATTGAAGTATTTGCTTTGATATTTTGCTGTGACTTCTCTCCTTGAAATTTTTATAATGGATCTTTTTTTTTTTTTGAGAACATGGCTGGCTTCGTAAAAATCATTGGCCACTTTGAAGACCTTAATATCTCTGACTTGAAAATAAAAAAGACCCCAAGCCAACTAAGCTGCTCATTAATGTATATTTAAATTACAAATTCCCATGTAAGTCTAAATTATTGTAGTTGCCTTTCATTCTTTTAACATCTGATCTGCAAGAATAAACATAAAAATCAGCACAAACGTTTAGTCATTTTTTGAACCTATGAAAACAAAATCATAACAAACACCTAAACACTTTATATGTGAAGGCTGTTGATTAATTCCCATTCTGTTTGAACACCAACAGTGAGATTAACACCTCCATTGTAATCCATTAAAAGTGTCAAATACACTTTTTTCTCGTTTTGGATTTTCTGCTATTCTTGATAAATTTTTTTCTGAGAATCCAGATTTTTAGAGATAGAATATTAATAGACTTAGTGGTTTATTTTGGGAGATGATTTAATTAAAAAAAAAAAACCAAACCCAAAACATAACTACAGGAAAGCAGTTGCTTCTTTTGGTGAGAAATGAAGTGGTGAAGTCCTCCCTCTGTTGCAGGGCAGTGAGAAGGGGATGAGCTGCCTGTTAAAATAAAGTAAAAGCTACTCCCAGGTGTCATCCTTCTCTGGAGTGCACAGAGGCCTGGATAGGGTAGTTAACATACCCAGAAATCTATTTATACTCAGAGCTGTAGAGAACCTGTCCCAGTGGAGGAGCAGTCACCTGTCAGATCACTGTGGTGAGAAGGAGCCGTGACTCCTGGAGCTCACCCAGCCTGGCACCTCCCCAGGGTGGCATTGCTGCCAACAGGGGATCACGCTGGCCTTGGCTTTGTCTCCCCACGGCCAGGCAAGCAGTGACCCACAGTTTGTCCCCTTTGCTTTGCTGCCTCTCCAAACGCTTGTCCTCTGCTCTGACTTCCATGGAGGAGAATGCAGTTCCTGCTCTGCTGTGCTTTCTCTTAGTCAAAAATTCCATCTTTCCATGGTTCTCCCCCTACAAGTTCTCTGTTTTGGAAGATGGCTTTCACAGCTGTTGTTCAGTGTCACATTTGTTGCGTCTAAAGAGAAATACTTCAACTGAAGTAACAGAAACACCTCCAGGACAGGCCAGAGGTGTTCCCGTGTTTTGGAACCTGTGCAGCACCTCTGTTCTGCTGGCTGTGCCTGGAAATGCTGTCAGAAGCATGGGAAAGCTGAGAGGGGCTGGGGTTGAAAGTGCTGAGTGTTAAAAGCATTAGAAATCATCGTGTGGACAGAGACCAACAATTATTTCCTAGATTTCAATCTACTATAAGGAATTTAAAATACTCTTCAAAATCTAAAATCTAGTTAAATTATAAGAGTCAGGAACTTTGGAATTTATAGGGATAATCTTGTTTTTAGTGTTTTGCCAAGCTTTTTTTTTGGTCACCATATGCATCTTGAAGTTGTAACTACTGCAGTCATTTCAACACTTTTCTTTTGGAGTCTGGATTAGGAAGCCAAAGAGCAGGGAGGAAGTGAAATTTTTCTTCCTCATTTTTATGGCATCAGACATATGCACATGCTCTTAATTTTGAGATGTACTTTTTTAGTAGGATAAAGAAGCATTAGAGATAATTACAGTAAGTATAATGCTTTAATATATCTGGGAATTAAAGGCATTATTTATTATAGGAAAATGGTTAATGGCAATGTCTTATGATATACTTAGAGTTAAATTTAATAGGGAAGTAATTTTATTTCCATTTCATATATAATTTATGTGAATTCCGTGTACTAAGAAAGGCAGTTTGGAAAATTAGAATATTGAGGGTTGATACCACTCCAGATTTTCCCCTTTTCCCTGTCCCACTCCACTGGTGCTCCTCAGGCAGTCTGATCTCATGGCACACTTGACCCTTGGGACTTGGCTGCAAGGTTAACATTGCTTTTCCCTGCTTTTCCTAGGATTTTGGACACATTCCTCACAGCCATTCCTTCTGCTGAGTGCAGGACAGCCATGGATGCAGCTGTGGTGGTGGGTAGGGAGGCGGAGTGCTGCCAGTTTCCATTCCGTCATCCCATCCCTCCTGCTGGGATGTGGAGTGCTTTCATCTCTGGGATTGTGGAGGAATAACAGGCTGGGGTAGCCCAGGGAAGCTGAGCAGGGAAAAAGAATACAGGTCATGTCCAGTCACAAAAGATTTCGGGATTAAAATTATTCCAGCTCTACAGAATATTATGTTTAACAGTGTAAAGCAGCATGATCTGAATTCTTCTGAAATGGCAAAATTACACTTGCAGAAAATAGTTCTGAGAGATGATACAAGCTGTGACTGGGTCCCGTTAGTCTGCTGTGTATAGCTGGGAGTAGGTAGGGAGTTAGGACTGACAACTTCAGAACTGGTGGTGGGAACCTTCCTATAAAGTCATGGAATTGATTCTTGTCTCTCCTATTTTCCATGAAGTTCATAAGCAGGGGCAATACTGGCAGCACAGCCTAGGATAGGGTGGAACTCGAGAAGAGCTCACTGCTGTGTAAGAGTGAATTTATTTTGACTTTTACAGGTTCTGTCAACTTCATGATGCTGTCCAAAAATTTGATTTTTTAATTTAAATACTGAGTTTTCATGCAGGTGTGATCTCCCATAGTGTAACTTTTCATGTATTTGAGAATTATGTCATTTTTGAGTGCAAGACTGTACCTGTCTTGCAGTTTCTGGTGCTTCAGTAGTTCTGAGCTGTTGAGAATTTATGCATCGATAGTTCTGAACATGCGCGGGGGTTCCGAGTTCCTTAAGCACAGTGTTGTACCCATGAAACCCGAGCCGTGCGGAGTTCTGTGCAGTCAATAGCCATGGCGCATTACATCCTCGGTGTCAGTGAGGGCTTGCAAGCGTTAAAGGCCTGCAGTGGTTTCAAAGGAAAAGCTCCTGGCTGCTACCCGTGCCCAGGGGCACAGGTCTGTGTCTCCATTCTCCCGGGAAGTCCTGTGCTGTCCGATAAGGTGATTCGGGTACTAAACCCTGGCGTTTCCATTCTGCACCAGGAGAGCGGCTCTGTTACCAACATTAACTTATCACAACATTGCACATGCAAAAAATGTGCCTTTTCTTGTCTGAGTCTGGGAGTTACAGCTCCTTGGAGAAGCAGCAGAACAGTGACTTTGAAGGCTGCTGACAATACGAGTATTTTCCATGGAGCACAGACTCCTTAGAAGCTTGCCTTTAAACGCGGCTGTAAACTATACTGAGATAATCGTCTCTGCGATAGACGCGCTGCCGGGAGGCCGCGTCCTGCAAATCGGCCAGGGACAGGTGTGAAGTATTCGGTGCTTAACGTGCGGTAGAATTTTGTGTTTGCACTTCTAAAGATCCGCCGACTACTCCTGTAAAATTGAAGTGACAGAACTCGGACAATTAACGAATTCTTACTCCTTGGAAAAGTTGTTTTATCATCTGTTTTCACTCGGCTTCTTCTGGCTGAGTAAGATTTAGAATCTGGTACAGGCATACCAGAAATAGTGCTACTCCCCGTAGTTTTAGCACCCAAAAGCCATGAGTAAGGACAGCAGATATTTCTGAGGTTTGTGTGTCCTTCAGGTGACTAATTCAGGCTGCACTCTACTATGAGAGATAATTAGACTTACTTTTTTAAACTCTAAAATCTCTGCAGTTCGGTACTGAGTGCACAGTTTTTATTTTGGTATAAAATCTGCTGTGTGTTGCTAAAACTGCAATAGTTAAGTCAGTACAATGGCGGAATTGCACTTGAGTGTGACAGCGAGAGGTTCAGGGGAGTTGTTTCATGTTGTTTCAGTTATGTAAATTGATTTTACACCTTTAATGATTCACTTTGTTTCTTGATTGTCGGCATCTGTGGTTAAGTTTTAAAGGATCTCTCAGCAGTGGTGGCAAAGAATGATCGTGCATTCCTCACCCCTGTACTTGAATATTGAATGCTACAAACAAATGGGTTTGCTTTTATGCTTTTGTGTTGTTGGTTTGGGTTTTTGTTTTTGTTTTTGTTTTTTTTTAATTCAAAGGCTGCGTCTGCAACAAGTAAAGATTAAAGCTACTTGGGCAATATAGGTAATAGTTGAAATAGTTTAATGAAACGTGCTACTTTGAAAATTAAGGCCGTTGAAGATATGTTTTGGATAAATGTTTATATTTCCCTGCTCTGAGCATGTTGATATTTTATGTTTTTGTAGTGGTGGAAGAAGGATTCTGGGAGAATGGACTTTCCTATGAGTGTAGGACCCTGCTCTTCAAAGCAATTCATAATCTTCTAGAAAGGTAAGAAAAACTCTAGTGCTCTCAAATATTTCATTTTGATACTTAAAATCATACAGGATACCTACAGAGCATTTATATTATTATGGATCTTAAACTACTTTTTTTTTAGAGTTTGAACTTTAGTCCAAGAGAACAGGATAGAGATGGATCTCCTAAGTCATTGACTGCTAATTTATCGTAAAATGCTGTGCAAACTAATTAAACACTTATCCCAACAATAACGTTGATACATATTTCTGCTCAGATTTTTGATGAGGAGCTGTTTTAAAAGCCAAAAAGTTTTCACCTTTTTGAGGTGCTTAGAGAGGGTAATTGTATCTGAGCTTCAGTGCCTGGATGAGGTTAAATGATACATATCTTAAAAGCTCTCTCTCTTACAAACTCTCTTCTCTCAATCAACCTCGTTATGTGCATGATAAAATTTGTCTACATTTGTGCACAATATTCAGGGGGAAGCTTAACAGTTCCTGACTCCGGTGGGCTACATACATATATATATATATATTTATGTATGTATGTATATGACTTGGCTGCAAAGTTATTCTGTGATAAATTAATACACTTATGGCTTTCTCTTCTTAATCCAGCTATCAACTCTTGACATTACTGAAGATTGTCTTGTCCTTAGGCCCATAGAGTGGGACATGGCATCTTGGGCTATAGCATTTTAGTTGCTGCAGGTCTTCAGGTCATCATCACCTTCCTGTATTGCATCCTAGTTCTTACAAATTCGGATATCTTCCCAGAATTAAATGGCATTAGACTATTCCCACTTTCTCTGAGGTTCTAATAATAATAATAGCAACAAAATATAATGCACCTTTGTGCTGCAGCAATTTTGCAGAATACAGCCTTGGCTACTTTTTCTTTCAGAAAGTAAGCAAATGGAAAACACTTTCATCTTGTCTCATTTAGTGTCGTGTTTGCTTTGATGTAGATTTAGTGGTAATGAGGTTTGCGTTATGTTCCCGAGGCTGTGTTTCCATGGGATGACTGAGTTACCTGTGTGCACGTCCACAGGTACAAGTTGTTGCACAATACAGTTGTTATATTCCCTGTTTTCTATCCCATCAGTATCTCTAGGGGATTTTTATAAAAGTTGTAGGCTACTCAGAATGAATAAAAGTATGAAAATTAAATTTCAAGTCTAGAATGTTCATTAGTTCTTTTGTAGCTTTATAGTGTAGTATAAAAGGGAAAATTAATTTGATATGTGTTTATTAATCTGTGGTACCCAGCCAGCTGACTTTTAAGTATAAAGTGGCTAATTTTATTCTTTGGACCTCTTTAAACTTGTGAAATAAATTTAAATTTATTTTTTTAATAACTTAATTGAAATCAGTTGGCAGAGTCAGCAGAACTGTTCTGTCTAGCTGTGACTGGGAAGTCTTCTTCTTTCAGCAGTGGTTGGTGAACACACCTCAGGTGTTTGCACAGAGCCTCAGTTCATGTCATGATAAGCTGAAACAATTAATGTCATGATAATCTGATATGATTAATGTCACGATAAGATGGTATGATTAATGTTATAATAAGCTGATATGATTCATGTCATGCTAAGCCGATACAACTCCTGCTGCAGTCCCAGCCTTGGACATGAGCATCTTCTCATTGCTCTCCTGATGACAATTTTTACATTATCATAGCTGAATTTACTTGAAGTTATTCACTTTTTATCTTTTTTTTTTTTTGTCTGCCGTATCAAATCTGAACTTAACATCATAATTACTTCATTTAAAGTAATAGCAACATGTGTGCAGGCTTTATTAAATGGCACTTTAAACTTTAAAGCCCTATTCTGCTCGCTGTTTAGGAAAAGCTCCATTAATAGAGCAGAAGGCTCGAATCCGTTTCTGGCCCATCCGTGCCGGGGCTGGTGCCGGCGGTTGCGGCTTTGTGGGGTTTGGGGTTTATTTCGTGTTTATTTTGCCGGATGAACACGAAGGAGTTTGAGGAGGCTGAGGGGGATCGGCCGTGGCGGGAAGGAAATGGCGGGAGGAGGAGCCGTGAGGGGGGAGCGGCCCCTCATGGAGGAGCTCGAGGGACCTGTGGGGACGACACGGGCGGGAAGGGAGGAGGAGCATCTGCTTTTACCTAACCCTGGCAAAGACGAGAAAAAGGGCCTTTGCACAACTGATTGTGGGGGTTTTCTGGGGTTTTTTTCCCCTTTTTTTTCCTCCTCCGTACTCACGCTAATGATGAGTTTATGTTAATTGGCATTATAGAAAACATTACAAGATCTGAGGGATGAGCACTCAAAATATTACGGTGTTGTTTGATAACGATTGGTGTGCCCTTGGCAGGTCATTTTTTCATGGAAAAATCAGAAATGCAGCAGGTCAGGCAGCAGTGAAGTGCTGGAACAGCTGCACTGCTGAGGGAGGGATCGCCCAGCCCTGAGGAGGGAGAGGAGCCAGGGCCTGCAGGGTGCTTCATGTCCTTATATCATTAAAGAACTGCTTTTTATGACTATTTATTGGGTTTGTTGTTTTTTTTTTTTTACACAAGTCCATTGTTACAGCTCACTGTGAAAGACTAGTTACCTCTAATGCTTATACAGCAAAAATAACGATACTATCATTAACTGCCCACCTGGCCGCATCTGAGGTCCATGCTGCTGCAGGCATGGCTCTGATTTTATATGGGATTATTCCTTAAATAACCCATGATTTAGTTCAGCATGGCGGGTTGACTGATTTTTAAGGACAAATCTTCCCATGAAGACTTTTTTCCTAGGAAAGCAGCATTAGTTTGAGGCAGTTAAACCTGCTGTGGTGAGACACAGCAATGTGGCATTGAAGTGTGTGTGATGGGAAGAGTTTATTACATTTTTTTCCTACTACAGATTATTTTTTTTAAGGATCTGATATAAACTTCACAGACTTCCCTTTGTTTGTATAAAACATGCTGGCACCGGCAGACTCTCTGATAGCAAATATTTCCTAGGGAAATAGTTGCTGAAGCATTTTTTTTTCTCCCTCTACCAATGTCTTTAGATCTCCGCTGGCTTAACTTTCATATTCAGTTTAAGGTATTGGTATATTCAACTGAACTGGATTCTTTTTTCTTTAATTGAGAAAGTGCTGATAGAATTTTCTTCAGCTTTAACTTTGGAAAACCCTGCCAAGTTTATACAGAAAAATTAGGAGCATATTAGTATCTGTGTTGTCAGTCGTCCATTTCCTATCTGTGTCTTCTAGGTATGCTTTTGAAGTGTAGATCACACAGCTTTTCTGAACCTTGCAGAATGTACTTGCCCAGAAAGTTTCATGTGATTTTTAAATTTTTTTCCCTTTGTTTTGACTAATCTCTAGCAGCTGCTGTAGAAATAAACTATTGGAAAACTTAGAAGAGTGGAAAGCTCCAGTTCCTTCATCTAAATAAAAAATAGTGAATAGATGTGAAATCTATGGGCAAGGCTTGCATATTACTTGTAATAGTGTATAAACCACTAGCAACAAATAACCAATTTTTCAGAATTTTGGAAGCATATTATTTACCTTACTGAAAAATATGCCTTAGTTTTGAATTTCTGTGTGTGGTCCCTTGGGCAGCATGTTGGAGTGCATGTTTAATGTATGAGGCAAATTGCTCCTGTGATTCATCTGCACAGGTGCACCTAGAAAGGCATCAGGCACTCACTAACTTGTCCATTTAAACTGGGTATTGATCACTTTGCGTCCTCACTGTTGGAGGTTTTTTTTTTGGAGAGGAATATGCAGTTTCTAAAAAGAAATGGTGGACTTACAAAGGGACCACAGAAAATGGAACTTATTGCTCTAATTTTGGTGGTGTGGGAATATATTTGATGTAGTGAGGTTTCCTGACAGAGGAAGCAGTAATTATGGAAGTTTCAGCACCTAAAATCATGCTGGGGATCATGTGAAGGGAAAATTGAATCATTGTTAATATTTCCTTAATACAGTTTTCTGTCATTCCTATACTATAGCAGTTACATGCCAAAAATAAGGCAGTGCATATTCTTTATCATCTGAAATCTGAAAGACTGAATAGAAAAGAATCAGTACTAATGAATGGACTTTGTTCAACAAGAGGAGTGTGAAACACAGAATGATGGATCATTCAGCAAAAAGAGTAGCACAGACTGGAAAGGATTTTGGCAAAGATGAGGGGAAGATGCACGTGTGAAGTTCAGCATCAGTGACAGTGTCATGAGATGGGACAGGGGTTCTCTATGACTGATGTGGGAAAATAGAAAGTGGAACCCAAAAGCTACAAACCCGTATTTCAATCTGATGGAAGTTCAGCTGCCTAATCCCTCAGAGTCCCTGTCTTCAAAGACTCCTTATAATTACGCTTTAAGATGTAATTGGTAACTGTTGCTGTAATTGTTTTCTAGATGCCTGATGGATAAAAACTTTGTAAGAATTGGGAAGTGGTTCATAAGGCCCTATGACAAGGATGAGAAGCCTGTTAATAAAAGGTAAGGAGATCTCTACATCGTGTCCTGCTCCTGTCAGTGTTGTGGATTGTGCGATGGTTATTTGATGCTGCATTTTGGTGGTAGTTTTCCCACTTTTTTTGCCATGTAACAAGTAAAAACACAGACACTGCATTCACATCAGTAATACACAGAAAGCAATTAAGTAAGTTTTCAGGCCTTGTTATGATAATTTAAGATATGAAGGCGAGGTTGGTATTTATCCATTAGCTCCACAGAAATGTCACATTTATTAATATCTTTTGAGCAGCATCTGCCTGTTCCTCTCATTATGCAACAGAATTGCAGGCAGTTATAACGAATTATTTTAATTTCTGGACACTAAACCCCAACCTGACATTTTAAGCAGTAAAACAAGTAGTCTCTAGATTTCCTGATTTATTTTCTTGAAAGATGCCACCCTCGATACACAGCTTTCCCTGCTCAGGCAGGCTGACAAATCAGACCTATAGGAGTGATTAATGTGCTTCTCCCACAGCAACACAGCCATGGAGCAGGGGTAGCTGGCTCCACTGCTCGCTGCTATTTCCTCTCTGAGCTCTAAAGGTTACAATGTTCTCAGATCTTCTGGTACTTGCATTTATAGTCATCCGCTAAACAAGTTCTGTCAAAAATAATCTGAGTTAAGCTGAAACACAGATTTTCTAACGGGAATCATTTTGACAGAACTGGGTTAGGAAGTGACTAAACACGCAGTTATGCTGGGAGATTTGAAGGTAATGAGCAGTGGAGATGAAGTGGGGTGGCAACTTCTTCATCCACCCAGCGTAGCTGCAGTCATACGGCATCTGAAGGCAGGATGGGGACAGGTGGAAATCACCCTGCACATCAGACCTCTCTTCTCCTTCTCATCTTGGTCTCACTTGCAAGTTCAGCCGCAGAAATGTTCCAATGCAATACTACAAACCATTTGCTTCCTTCTGTAGCGGACTTGGTGCAAACCAGCTGCTTACAAACAGCATTTGGTTTTGAGAGAATGCAGGAATTAAACATGGATTTGTCTCTTTCCTAAAGCCTGAAAGTGTTAATGTAGCATGGAGTTATCTGTTCTGTTGCTGTTTACTTTGTGGCTAACACTGTGTGTGTGTAACCTTTGATTTCACACTGATCTCATGGCAAGGAGCCATGGAAAGGTCCAGGTTTTTCCATACCTTGCTCTGTCCTAGCTGTGCGTAACCACCTTTCTCCCTCGTGTTTTCTCTGCTGCTTTTCTGATCATACCAACATCAGCTTAATTTTCTGGAAGATTAATTCCCTAAAGTGACGTAAGTAGGGGTCAGTTCCAGTTTCTGGAAAAGAGAGGCAGCTCCTTTCAGCAAAAGCTGTTTGTTTTATCCACGTCACTGCAGCCTGAGTGCTCAGATTAAATGTGCTTGTGAGTCTCCTGCCTGTTCCTGGTGTGTATCAATTTAATAAATTAAGCATCTGATACAGTAGGCAATGTCTGTCAAAACCAGCAGCAGCACTGGTGTGGGAGGTAATGTCACCTCAGAATTCTGACAGATTAATAAGTCCTGTGTCTGATTTACATTTGGTGTAACACCAAATCAACCTTCACAGTGAGGGGTTCTGGAGGGGATAATTGCATTTGTAAACAGAAGTGCAGTCTGCACGTGAAAAAATCTGGCCTGGAAGCTGTTGCAAAACCTGAGTTCATGTTGAACTCAATTTATATTTGAAGTATTCCCTATAAAAATCTGACATTGAGGGTTTTAGGGTTGGAGGGTACACTCTTGATTTGAAAATAATGTTTGTTGTTGGTTTGGGGGCGTGTTTGTTTCTCGGTTTATTTTTATAACGTTCTTGTCAATATAGATCCTTTGCATATGCACCATTTCAAGAGTGTTTATTTAGCAATAATAATTATGCCTAATTTGAAATAGGTTTTGTGTTGTTTTAGGTTGTTACTTTTCTTTACTCTAAATATATTGTTAACTAATCTTACTGAAAGATTGCAGTAAAGACTGCAAAAGTAGACAGTAGAGCCAATTGTGGACAGTAGCAACAAGTAGCAGGAGGCTTTGGGGATTAATCTGTCCAGACACCTTTTATTTAATCTTTTAAGCTTTCTTTCTCAGCATAGCACAAAAAGCTATCTTCAGAAACTGATTCATGTTAATTCCAGATAAATTCTTTGTGGAGTTCTTGCTCTAAGCAGCAACTTGTTCTACATAAAGCAATAAGGAGCAGTTGCAGGAACAAGAGGCCAGCTGAGGGTGTTTAGGTATTTTAACATAAAACCTTCGTACCCAAAAAAATGGCATTTTAAACCATATTACTTAAAGCCATGTTATAATATAAAGTAATAGAAATAAGTTGCATATGTGTTCAGTGATCAGGTTGAAGTCTGGGAACAGGCAGTCCCTGTTGGAAACACCTGCACTGTTCTCCTTGAGTGTGGAAAGAGATCTGTATGGATACATCCCCCCCGAATGCTGGAAACCAGCAGGTGTCATTCTGCTAAAGAAATAGAACCCGTTCTAAAGTCTGCTTTTGTACTTTTTAACTTGTGGTAGAGTTATTCATCTCAAATTTCCAATGTCCAGAGTTACTAACGCCATTTCAGGAATACACTGAGAAGTCCTGGGCCGGGTGTAAATGAACAGGGAAGGAGTTAAAAGTCACGGGCTGGCTTTCAAGGAGTAAATTCCTTCAAGGCCTGTGGTTTTTGTGAATGGCATTAAAGGAGAAGGGTGGGAGGGCTGCGATTTCAGAATGAAATCAAAGATGAAGTGGAGCATGGCAGTGGCCGTGACCTACTTACACTGAGATGTGAGAGTGAGGCCTAAGAGCAAGGGGGCCTGGCCTGCCTTCCCAGGCAGTGCTGGGAACTGAGTGCACGATGAGCTTTCCTGCTCTTCCAGGAGGGCTGAGGGAACAGCAGAGGGAGTTCCAGACAGATCCCTGTATGCTTGTGTTTTGTTTTGCTTTCAGTGCAGACCAGATGCTTTTGACGGGAAATTTAGTGCAGAACTTGTGGGTTTCCTTTCCCAAGTATCTTCAGTATTATGTGTCACTTCCTAAATAATTCTACACATTTTATTGTCATCCTACAGCAGTGTGTCTAAAATAGGTTTCATGCTACTGATGGGAAATGGCAAACTTGATTATTTTTTTACACAGCTTTCTAAAGGAGATTTCTGTATGTTTGAAGTTCACAGAACTTGTCTGATCCAAGGCCTTGGTAGTGCCTTTCACTGTGTGATGAAAGTTCATTCTCACAGTCTGTATGGGGTTTTTTTTGGCTTTGGAAAGCACCACAGTGAAGTGTTAAACAACTTACTGAGAAAAAAAAAATAATGACCATCTTTTGTAAGAATGTTTGCTGATTATTTTAGCAATTGTTTTCTTGGTGTGTTGGAATTGGGGGAAAAATCAGTTTGTTTTGAACTGTATGAACAACTTAAGTTCTTAAGCTATATTTAATTAAATTCAATGTAAAGAACATGTGAAAAAAATTGTTGCTTTTTGTAGCTTAAATAATTTATGGGTGATCCACTCTTCCAAAAGTCTGCTGGGTTTTTTTAACTTTGAGAAGAAAACTACTCCATCAGTAGAACATTTAGAATTAGAGCTCGTTTCTCTCCTCGTTACTTGGTGAGAAGGCCCACGAAGGAATGGGGTTTAGGCAGCCCCTGTGAGCCAGCAGGGATGGGGCAGTGGGGTTGCAGTCAGGCTGCAGGGACAGGCAGCTCTTGGATTGCAGTTCCCAAAAAGGTTTCTGGCTGTCACTGTCTCATACTGACAACCCCGTGTGATGTGCTGGAACACAGAAATCTCTGAGTTACAAGTGCATGGGTGTCTTAATAAATATCCAGAGCATTCCCATGTCAGCTCTCCTCCTGTACACTTAATCCAGGAACTTTTCCCTCTGTAACAGCTCAGGCAGTGCATCCATAGACAGTTTTGCTCAATAGCTATGTTCACTTCTTTGTGAACACCAAACTGGTTATTAATCAGAACCACCAAAACCTGAAGACTGCAGACACTTTAAGCACTGCTGCCTCTCTCAGATCCTTGGAATCATCATTGCCTTGAATTTCCTCGGAGGAGTCACAGGACTCCTCCAAGGAATACCTGAATCAGTGATACCAGAGTTGACACTGAGCATTGTTGCAAGCTGCATTTGCTTTGTGCCATGCCAGGAACTCCTGCCAGTCAGGTCAGTGTCCTCACGTGAAAACATCGGGTTTGGGGAGCCCTGGAGAGGAGCTGCTGTGCCAGGAGAAACTGGGACGTTGTGGAAGCACTGGAGCACCTTGGCTGAATCCCACACGGAGCTTTGCTCCTGGCACAGATAGTGTGTTCTGGCAAATGGCACTCAGGTGTTTCATTACATGGTGACATGGTGCAGTAAAAGCACAGTAAAATAAGTTATCTATTTAAATTTTTATGAAGGTTCGAATTCCTTGGTTGAGAAAAAGTAACTGATTGTGCATGTACAGTTTGCTGTGATGCAGCGAGGAGGGTTTTATTTCCTTGACTTTGAGAAAAAGAAGTCTTATAAATTATTTTAATTCTGCACATTTGTGTACTTGTATTTTAACCATCTTAAAAAATTCAGTAATGTGATCGTATATGTTTCTTGAAAATGGTGTCTAGTGATGCTATAGTAATGTATATGTACAGTGTTGCCAACACCATTATCAATGAGGAAAGACTAGGCAGGAAAATAATAAAAATCAATCTGACTTAATTTTAAATAATGTGTTCTTATTCCTGACTTGTCAAAATAAATGTGATAGAAAT
The DNA here is from genome assembly GCA_013397795.1 of Orthonyx spaldingii. Taxonomy (NCBI): domain Eukaryota; kingdom Metazoa; phylum Chordata; class Aves; order Passeriformes; family Orthonychidae; genus Orthonyx; species Orthonyx spaldingii. Next base: position 608,326 of record VZTJ01002338.1, on the reverse strand, counting down.
ACAGAGTAATAAGAAATATTGTGTATTTTCTGATAATTCTTCCTACCTCTGTAAAAATAAGCTTTTCTATTTCAGTTTAAGAGGCTTAGTTCCCACAGAAATATTTTCATATTTTCAAGGTTTAAGTTCTGAAATGTTATGTTCATCTTTGCTGAGTTTCTTCTGAGGATTACTTATGGTTTCAGTAAAACCATACACCAAGCTGGTGTGTTATATCTGTGGCTGGTGTTATTTTAATTGGTAATCCTGTGTGTGCTAAAGCTGAATTAACTCTTACTTACTCTGAAATATTGTGTAGTGTACCCAGTGTAAGATGGTCTGCACTCATATTTTAGCAGAAGGAATAGCTATAAAATAGAGATTATAAAGTAAGTGTTTTCACATGAATTTTTCAGGCAAAAGCTGAAAGTATATCCAGGTGATGTCAAGGTGTTCTTGATACCAACATGCTTATGTTTATAGACTTTTTCAAGTAATTTAATGTTGTTTTATTCAAGTATATTAGTCTAATACCACTAATAAATATAATGTATTTTTATGTTTTATAGGCAAAACAGCAAAATATTATGAACAGCTTAAGATTACTTAAGGATACTATTAAGATGGTTTGGGAAAATGCTATTCAAGCAATAACTTTTTAATAACTATTATATATTCTTATATATGCTTGGATTATTTTATTTGTATGTTTGTGTTCCTGGAATCTTGTATGTAAAATTCTAGATTGAAAATGTGCATGAAAAAAGCATTTTGGACTGAAAGTCTCCATGTGCTTTATCACCAAAGTAACTTTCTAGATAAGCTATAAATTAAGGGGTATTCGTTTTCAGTTGTCTTTTTATTGTTTGTTTTTTTTTATTTAAGAATGAAAATAATAACCCAGTATTTTCTAAAAGCTGGTAAGAACCGTGCTGTAAAATTCTCCTTGCCTGTGTGAGATGTGTGACCCAGTTTGCAGTGGCAGTGCCCAGCTGTGCACCGGGGCGTGGGGCCGGCGTTCGTCCGTGTCCTTCAGGGACAGCTCCCGCCCGGGGCTGCCGGCCCCAGCCTCAGGGCACGGCCTTGTCATCCGCTCTCCTGGCCAAAAACATTAAAAACACCATGGCAAAGCAACCCCAGGCACCGATTCTTCGATTCCTTGCCCCTTGCCGATCAGGATAAAGTCCTGGGAACAATAGCAGGGCTCCCTGCAGGGGGCCACTGGGGGGATGTCACTGGAGCTGTGCTTCCAGCTTGCTGCATATCCCCGCTTCAGCCAATTCAGGTGATGCTGAGGGCATGGGCCTGAGCCAGGCAGCTCAGAGAAAGCAGCAGCAGGGATGTTGGTGGGTGTGCTGGGGGCTGTTCAGCCCTGTCATGGCTTGTGTGATTTGATAGAATGAAGTAGAAATTGCTTCTTCACAAGAGCGCCCTTGTCGTGATGGAGAGGTTCTGTTGCTGCAGTGACCTCTTTGTGTGGATGCAGCATCATCTCAGCGCTGCTGCTGCAGCCGATGGGGGCATTGCCCGGGGTGTTTGGAGTGTCTGTGTGTCTCTGGCAGCCAGCAGGGAGATCGGGGTCCCTCCTGTCACACAGGAATTCCCAGCGTGAGGCAGCAGGGCTGGGACTCAGGGAGTAATCTGGTGTGGCAGACTCTTGTAAGAGCAGCTTTGTGAACTCCAGGTGTTTGGCTCCTCGTGAGCTTCCAGCACAGGAGACAGATACTCCTGACCAACATCCACCAGTCTGAAATGAATTTGTAGGAGAATACTCATCACTTTCTGTCCTGAGAAAGAAGAATTCCATCAAGCCTGCTGCCTCCAAAGGCACCCTGTATTCCTGGGCTGTGCTTGAGCCAGGACAGACATTCAGGGTGCTGTCACAGAGTATCACAGTCTGATTTTTGTGATGTGCCTGAGACTTTGGATTGTCTTTTTTCTCCTGAAAATACTCAGAATCCATCTATTTTCAGTGTGTGTTTGTAACTACCACCTCCTTGTAGGATTTTGAGGAAGCCAGGACATACAGGATATGTGTATTAGGGTATATCTTTCCATATGTTTCCTCTTTTACCATTTGGGGGGATGTGCTGGCACATACTTTTGTGGATTCCAGTATATAATACAGAAGAATTGTCTCTATGGTTTTGCAGTTATGGATCTTTTATCCTGATTTAATTATTGTAAATGTACAAATATGTAAAGCTGATCTAGTAGTCTTTAAACCTAAAACCTTCTCTTGCAGTTATTATTTCTGAGCAACATTATTTTTATATATACAAATATATATATATATAAGGCTACTGGAATGCCTAGATATGTTCTAAATATTTGCATTATTTAATGTAATTGAGATATTATCTTCACACTTTTAGAACTTTCAAAAAATATAGTTATTTAAACAATTGAAATAATTTGGACAAGGAGTATACAAAAGGTAGGTAGTTCAAGAAAATAAGAGCTGTCTATTTCTCTGTTTCTTTTCTTTTTCATGCCTTATTTTTATTTGCATAGTTTAGAAGTGATCGAGTATCTTCATTAAGTGTTTTTGGATACTTTTGTGTCCAAATGTGTGTTCAAGATATTTGAACTTCAGTAATTATATATGAAGCCTGGCTTAATCAGGACTTGGTGACCAATTAGTGCAGTCCCACTAAAATTTAAGCTCCTTCTCTCATTATACACTCAGTACTGGCACCGTGTGTAAGGGATAAACTAAGTGCCCCTGATGTGCTGTTAATGAGATTTGTCAGGGCTCCCAGTTGCACTGTCTGCCAAACACAAGTGTTGTCACTTACTGTATCAGTAATGAATTGACTTAAGGGCTTCTGTAGATATTTAGAGGGCCTTAGTTTGGAATACTTAAATCTGTTGCAACTCTAATTGTAGGTGCAGCTGCAGCTGCACTCCCTGTGCTGCAGGAACCTCCAGGAAAGGAGAGAATGGCTTGCCTGGGTTTCTGAAAATCAGCCTGCATTTGGGCCTCAGACTGACTTAAAATCCTCGTATATGGGGTTGTGAGCTCTGCAAAAACAGTGGCACTACAGGGTTTGTTTTCAGTCCAATTCAGAAGTAAATACCCTTTCTTATATTCACAAATAAAACTGGTGCCCAAAGCAAAAAAAAAAAAAAAAATCTTCAATCTCTCTCCAAAAAGAAGAAAGCAAGCTTCAATTGAAAGCAATTCCATTGAATTACTTCTGTCATCAGTAATGCCTTTTTCATCATTTTTCTGATACTTGCGTACATTTAAAAAATACCTGAATCTTGAAATAAAACTTTGTTTCCTAACAGTTACATATGATAAGTCTGTTTTCTGAGACTTATGTTCCCTTAAAAATTTTAGCAAACCCTTATTTTCTGAAGACCCAGACTAAAATGGTGGTGGGGGAATGGTTTTAAACTGAAAGAGAGTAGCTTTAAATTAAAGGTTAGGAAGAAATTGTTCCCTGTGAGGGTGGGGGGCCCTGGCACAGGGTGCCCAGAGAAGCTGTGGCTGCCCCTGGATCCCTGGCAGTGTCCAAGGCCAGGCTGGACACTGGGGCTTGGAATACCCTGGGATAGTGGAAGGTGTGCCTGCCCTGGCAGGGGTGGAACAAGTCCTTTAAATTCTGCAAAAACCATGATTTTTGTGCAATACCACATGATCCATTAGGTGTTGTGCAACCAGGTCTGTTGTTTAAGAAATCATCAGATGATAGGATATAAATTGACTATTTTGTGACTGCTATACAGCAGAAAAAGTTATGGAAATGCTTATTTTTAAAAACTAATTGTCTGGAACCATTTATAAAGTTGCGCAAAGCTGTATTGGCCTTCTGAATGCTTGTAGTGTTCTAACTTACTAAATGGTCAGATTCAGGGTAATGGCACAGCTTTAAAGTAGCTTTGGTATAAATTTACCTGGTTTAGAAGACAGCAAACTTGAATGAACACTTGGAATATCCTATATAATCTAGATAAGGCTGTATGAACCCATTCTTCTGGGTGGGCCTGTAACACAAACCCATATCTGAACAATGACCAGGGAGCTGTGGGCCAGCCTTTCCAAGGCTGAAGTGAACATTGCAGAGAACCAGTCTGCTGATACAAACAGTTACACAGCAGATTCGTCTTGAAATGCATCACCATTTGTGAACTCTGCTGGCAACTGAGAAAGCAAAATTCTGAATTATGGCTCCAGTCTGTTGGTGAGAGGACAGAAGTAATGCTCCCTGCTTCTCCCTTCTGTTTGCTTGCAGTGGCTTGTTCTCTTCTCCTGCATAATCACTGTAACCAAACTCTGTCCTGAGCTCAGCAATATTTATTTTTAAACCTGCCTGGAATGGGAGGAGCTGCAGTTGGAGCAGTTACGTTTGGTGGGACAAACTGGGTAGAGTTGGATTAGTAAAGTGCATTAAGAAGCCACTGGTTATTGTTCTTGGCTGCTTTCTCTGAGTTGTAGCAAGGGACACTGACTGGTGACAGGGCTTTTACTTTTCCTCTTTGAAAAACCTCATATGGTTAAAAATATTGTATTGGAAAGAGTGGGGCAGGATGGGGAGGGAGGGAGGGACAGGTTCTGGAGGCAGATGTGTGATCCATTGCCTGCATATCTTCCTCCAGCTGAGATTTTGGGGTGAATTGTTGAAGAATTTTGCCCTTTGAAGGGCAGATCCTCAGGAAAAAGCCTCCTCTCCTGCTCAGAGTTGCAGAGCACACCTTGTTCTTTCAGTGTGAACTCTGCACAAGTTCCGTGTGGCCTGAGCTACAGGCAGGGTGAGGAGCAGGTTCTTTCTCAATCCCAAATGCTGGGCAGCTCTCACGTGCTCTCACTTGGGCAGAGAAGTGACTTTCTGTGTTCAGAGTGTGTGCACTTAGGAAGCTGAGGAATCCTGTACAAGTGACTGCATAACATTTTGGGAACAAGAACTGAATTCTCTTGCAGTGTGTGGGTCTGAGCTGTCTGGATTCCCTTAGGGTAGGATAGACCCACTTGTCTGGACCCACATGTGGACAGTCCTCTGCTTCACAGTCACAGCACAGTGTGTTTATGTCAAGTTGGCTTTCTGAAAAATCAATAAGCATAAAATGTTGCTGTAATAAATCAGACTGCATTTAGTCTCTCGACGCTGCCCTGATGACAAAGCTAAGAGTGGGCAATTCCTAAGGAGCAGCCCTTTTTTCCAGGTGCCCAGCAAAATACTCTTCCAGCATTGCCAAACTGACCTTTGCCAATACTGTGCTTGATGCTGCCATCTACTGCCGTCAGGTCTGGTGATGCAGCAGGGATCAAACCTGGATTTTCTCCGAGGCAAAACATGTGGTCCTGACTCTGCTGTAATGACACCTCTGCAGATTTGCTCTTACAAGGCTTGGACGTGGATACTGTTCTTCAGGATGGGAAGCACTACTTCTGGGCTAACTTACATGTGTTCCAGAGTTTGCATTACACAGGGAAAGGCTTTCTACATCCTGACTCTGTGTGTGCAGAATTGCCTCAGTGAGTATTTTGGTCAGGATTCATCTGCCCAGGGAATTGCAGGTGAAGTATCCTGTGATCCCAAGGCATTGCTGTGGCTGTGCCTTTTGATCCTTGGTGCTCTATAAGGAAAAACCCAACAGGAATTCCTCATGCATCACTGGATTTAGCAACGCCTGTGTGAAACTCTCCTGTGTGAGACTTGCAAGATTTTCTTCCTGCAGGAGTAGACTTCCCCCTTTTCCCTCCACCCTTTCTTCTTGCCTTGTTCAAGTTTTCTCTGGATTTCTGAGAACCAGTCCAGGTCTGGACTGAAAAGCAGTTTTCTTAGGGTGCATTGTGTAATGATGTCAATCTCTAAGTGCAGCGATGCACTGCTAGACACTGGAATATTTGGGAAAACAGAAACTTGCATGGAGGGCAGTTGCCTTCCCCTGATTTTCTGTCAGTCTGAATGTCATGGTGACAATTTTTGGAGTTTCCTCCCTGGAGGAGTGGGAGGGGGAAGGCATTCCGAGAGAAGTGGGAGCTGTGGGTGCCTGTGTGAAGGATTCAAGGACTTCCAAAATATGGTGCCATGACTGATGATGTGACATGGCAGAGTGAGAGACTGATGCTGATGGACAGGATGTCTGCAGGCATGGCAGGGCTGTGGGGAGAAGAATCTTGAGGGACAAGGTGGTAATGCAGGGGTAGATTGAATTTCCCACCAGCCAAGGGGATTTTCTGTCTCCTGAGGAAAGCAAGCTGCAAAAATTACTTTGAGGGATCTCATCTCCTTTTAATCTCTTCATGTTACCAGCTGTTAAAGACACGGGGAGCTGCAAGTGTTTTTTGAATGGTGATGTCAGTACATCTAATTATATAATTTCCATCTGCTGACTGGAAAGCTGATAGAGAAGAGCTGAAGCAAGAACATTAAAATATCTTCCCTTTTTTCCCTTGTTGAAGGATCCAACAGTCTAAAACATGGCACTGGATGTCTAATGTACAGAATTCTCTCTTTACTAAAAGTTTTCAGATTATGTAGAAACATGTCTGTGTGCACTCAGTGTTGCTGAAACCACGTTTAGATCTGACATTTTGAAGAGCAGTTCCCTAGGACAGGCACATACAGGGAAATTATTTACTGCCCTGCCCAATTCCTAGAAAAAGATTTAATTTAGGCAGGAGCGGAAATGTTGCCTGAAGAGTATCAGATTCTGCCTGCTTTGGCCCCAGCCATGAGACAGATGTAGCATTTGGCCAAGTCAGATAAAAATCAGTGTAATACAGTTACTCTGGGCATTTCAGGAAGCTGCCTGCGATTATGTGCTTCTAATTTCTTAAAAAGAAATATACCCAGATCCTCTTCCTAAGTAATCCCTTACCATAAAAATTGTCTCCAGCAGTGGTCAGAAGTGGGACAGCTCAGGAAAGACTCTTCAGATCATGCCAAAAATTCAGTTATTTTTCTGTACACTCGGTCAGGTTCCTGCTGGGTTTGACAATACAACTTGACATATTTTTATGTTTAACAACTGTTGATGAATTTTTCTTTTGTGCATTTAACTGAGTTTGAATTCACACAGACTTTCAGCCTGCATAAATACTTGTCGGTAATTAATACCATAGCTCATCTATGCAATGGGTGGAATAAAGTTGGGATTTTTGGTTTAATTTTGTCATTCATTAGTGTACTTTAGGGCTCCTACTTCCTGTGTGAAGGAGAGAATGTAACTCTCTATATTCTTTTTTGTCTCAAGCCTTTGATTTTAGTACACATCTGCTCTCTCCCTGTTCAGTTCCTCTCCTTCACAATGAAAACTCCTTATGTTCTTTGCATGGAATTATTATTATTTTTGCCTCCTGTTCCTTTTCTTTATGTTTGTTTATATTGAATTTAATTTGTGGGGGTTTTTGGTGGGGTTTTTTCCCCCCCGTTGTTTTTTTTTCTTTCCCCTCATCCAGTCTGTGACTTCTCTGAAGTTGTACTACAGTTCTTTGCCTTGAACTCTAGTTTTCATATTTTTCCAGTATCATAATCAGAGCAGAATTTGTTTCTGTGCTGTTTGCCTTCTTTTAATTCTCATTATTTAGCCTTAATAATTGTGACATCTCTTTTAAATGCAAAGTTAAGTCAAGGACTGTGTCTCAATGCTGGAAGAAATCAAAGAGGGCTAAGTGATCTCAGGAGAGGCACTTAAGTAGCTGTAGTGTTTGTCTAAGTGAGAGAATTAAAAGAACTAATTAAAGTAAGCTGAAGCACTTTATGAACTGCCCACACAGACCTGTTTAATACAGTTCAGTCCAAAGCTGTAGTACTTGTACTGATGATAAAAATGAACAGAGAAATAAATACCTCACTGATGTTAGTTAGCCCGGAAAAAGCTGCTCTAACTGAAGGAATTAAATACTGCGAACCACTTGATTGAGAAATTCTACTGGCCAATGAGTTTAATTGTGCATTCCCCGACCCTGTGCATCACATTAGTTTTATTTACAGGAGCTAACCCTGTCAGTGACACCAAATCTCTCTGCTTCTGTTAGAGTGGCTGTTTTATGTAATCAAGGGTGCAGTGTAGCAGGATTTGCTGTTGTACTTCATTATTCTTAAGGCCACTCTTCTCACAAATCCGTGATTGTTCCCAATCGTGTCACACACACACACACTGGTAATTTCAACTGCATTTCCATTTCCCTTTATGTAGCATTTATGATCTTTGAAGATTCATTTTGGATGTAAATTACCAGTTCAAGAGTATAAAAAGAGAAATCTATTTAATGTTCCAATTTTGAATGACGGTTTTGCATGAGTGGAGATGATTTACTTTGAGTTGAAAAATAAACCAGTCAATCCTTTTACAATACACTGTCACAATAGACATCTTGAAATAAGAGTGTTGGTTTGCTGGGGTTTTGTTTTGCTCAAGTTGCAAACTGCAAACCACTGTTTTGAGACTGGACTGACTTTTGGTTTATGGCATGTTTTCCTGAAAATTCTTATGATTATATATTTATATTTAAGGACACCTCCATGTACTGCAGCTTTGTCATTTGTGTGGTATTACAGAAAAATCGAATTCCCCTGGAGAACAGATGGACCAATAAAGTCTCCACCAAACCTCCATACTTATTTTAGAATCTATTTCTGGTACAGTGCAATCAACAGCAACAAAGAACTAAAAATAGCAGCGCTTTATTTTAGGCTGTCCTGATGCCTCTCTGCTTTTCTGGCAGTGTGCTTTGTGTCACTGACATGCTCGTGTGACCTGTCTGCTGCTTGGAGGTGGATTTGTGCAATCTGCTCCCTGCTTTGTTCTGGACTGCTCTAATAAAGCCGAGCACACAATTTCCTTGCTGTAAAACTCCAGAGATTAAACAAAGAAGACTTGGCTTGCGCCACCTCTGGAGCCAGGGGATGTTGTTCTGTCCTCACCGTGCTGGGTTACAAGACCTCTGGGGATACAGTTGGCTCACACCTAAAGAGTTTCAGAGACCTTTTAAGAAGGTTCAGCAATATTTTTTCAATGAAGATGCTGATAATTTGAAGAAATAATTTGGACCAAAGTCTTTTAAAAATAACGATATTTTCTCTAAATATTAATAAACAAGGAGAATCACAACTGAAGTCAAGTACTTATTTAGCTGGCAATGTTGCAGTAATTTCACCTATCTTTACTCTTTGCAGATACATCCTGCACTGGAATTCCACTGCTTTGTTTGAAAAAGTACTGAGCTGACTTTATTGACGTGATTTTACTGTTAAGCTTTTAAATATTATTACTTTTCCTAAAAGTCTCTATAAAAACCAGTCAAGTGAATTTTTACATACTGCGTTGGCAGCGTGTTAAACCAAATAAATAGATTAAAGCAGTTTATAGTAAAAAGCACACCGGAAATGTAAACGTGTATTAAGCAAGACAAAGATGTGGTTAGTTACACACACAAACCGACCAGGAGATCACAGAGAATCAGCCCTATTTATTAAACACTCAGATGGCACTGCAAAATAGTATCAGTGTCATTCTGCCAAAAGCAGCAGATTGCCACCTGGGCTGGGTGAAAGAATAATCTCTCTGCTACTGTTCCAAAATCTGTAAGAGATTTTTATGTTGTAGTTAAAAATCTTGGGTTTGGAGGCAGTTAACAGCATCTCTGTGATTTAATGTGCAGGTAGCTGCTTGTAGGGTTTGCTGGCAGCATTAGGCACCTACTTCGTGTTTCTATCAGTGGAAATTGGGCATTATTTGTTTCTTCAAGATCCTGCTTGGTGTCTTTTTCCATCCAACAGCAACCAATTGCTTTTAAAATCTAGCTCTGAAGTTGGTTGGTAACATAAGTCCTGTGTTCAGTGAGTAAAGGATATTAAATCCAACTGAGGGTTTGTGAGATGTAGTACTTTAAATGCCTGAGTGGGTTTTCTTGACCAGTACTTCAGCTTTTTTTGAAAGTTCTATATGAAAGCTTAAATTTTGTCACTCCTGTTTACTTTTCTTTGTAGTTTCTCAAGTCATTCCTGTTAAATGAATGGGGCTTATCTACCTGTTTCTGAGAATGGCAATAGAAATACTTATTTGTTGAAATCTTTCATTATGGATAAAATTATTTAACTCTGCATTCATGGGGCTCTTTGTGTGCATGTGCACATAATCCCAAACACAATTTTTATGCACACACTTTCTGTCAGCATGTTAGAGAATATGGTTTGTGGGCAAAACCCCTGAGCTGACACACGGCTCTTCCTGTCTTTCTTGTTTTGAAACAATTCTGGAGCATCTGTCATTGTTTCACACAATTTCCTGTAAAGCTGCCTGTGGCAGTTGCACTCATTCTTTATTACCCAGGGGCTTTGCAAGCTATAAAATAATGTATCTGACTACCTAATAGCCTAATATTCAGCCTTCCCAGGAGAAGGGGGAGTGGAAAGCTGGTTTTACTTTCTTTTTTGCTGACCATGCGAACCTGACCCTCGATGAGGTGCTTTTATCTGTGTTGTCAGTGAAGGCAAAGGATTTGCTGTGATAATGGCTTTCCGAGCTAGGAGATGGCTCCTTCCATGCTCCAAAGAATGGCTCTGATCAAATGAGATTCAAGTTCTGCCTTAATACAAATGGCACATCTGCATGTGATTATCTTTTTAACAACCCCTTGGTTTTTTTGCTTTGTTTATTAGTTTAGAGGCCCTTTATACTGAAATAAACTGTACAAGCAGTCCAAAAATGTGATGCCTACGGATGCTGGACTGTGCCTGTAGGATCCTTGCTGCATATGCACACACATTACATCATCTGTGCACAGCTATAGATAGATATGTGTTGCTGCTCTTCTTTTTAACTAGATTTTTTTGTTAAGGAGAATAATTTTCGGATATTTTTAGTTGAAAACTGAAATGCTTATACAGAGCTGCTTTTCTGTTTTGTAGTTGAATAAATAAATGTTTTTTCTGTAGAAATGTTTCTATAAAAAACGAAATAACAGCAATTAGAATTAATTTAAATTTTCTAAGGCTAATGGAATTGCTTTAAGATCAATATGTGGTGAACACTTCACTCTTAGTTCATTTTGCATGACAACAGTTCCATAGGGGTTACTTATAATAAAACCTTATTTAGGTATGTTTGAAGAATTAAATCATGTTTGTGTGGATTGGGGCTGGAAAACCCCAACCACAGACCTACTGTACCAGTACATCCTAAAACTTGATATTTTCAACTATAAACAAACCCCAACCACAACAAAAGACTTGTCTTAAAATATTAAAAATCATAGAGCAAAGGAATACTTAACCACTGTTGAGGTTTTTGTCTTTCAAGGGAGTTTCTTGGAAATACAAAAATGTTGCTGTAGGTTTGAGGGGAACCCCGTGAGTAATGACAAGTCAAGTGAAGTGGTGACAGCAGTGCTCAGGAGTTTGGGGGTGAACTCCTCACAGGGAGCACCAGCAACACCCACCAGTGCAGGGAGTTCTGAACTGGGGCAAAGCAGGAGCTGGGAACTGCAGTTTGGGTGGCTCAGCTGCACCATCAGGTACAGAGGATTGTGTGTGATGCCTGCTGGTTTAACAGTGCTCTGCCTCCTTCCCTGCAGTTGGATTCCTTCAAGTTCTTATTTAAAAAACACTTGAGCTGCACATAATTTCAGACTATCACATTCCAGTGCAGCCGTTGTAACCACATGATTGTTTGAAGCTATGTCCTGCCTTCCCTGTCTGCCTGAATTAGGGTCCAGTCTTCATTTGTACATTCCAAACTCATGAGCAGCTTCAAAGAGATTCTTTTCCTGGCCTGGTCTGCTGCCAGGGATCCTCCAGCTTTCTGATCTGAATGTGGAACCATGGCTCTATTTAAAATCGGGCAGCTTTTGGTCTGTGTCCTGAGGGAGGTGTTAGCTGTATTTGGGATAGGAGATGGTGTGATGGGAAGGTTTAACCAGCATCTCAGCTGCCCAATTCACTGCTGGACTTTCCACTTGCCAAGCACTTCAGCAATCCTGAATGGGTATCAATAAAGCCCCTCCTGCTGTACCAACACATTTAGAAACAGGAACTGTGTATTCCTGTCCTTCTGTCCTGTGCTAAATGCTCATATTCACATGTTTTTGTGATTAATTTATCTGATACCAGCCGTGCACCTCTGCACACTTGAAACTTCCCACCACGACATGAGGTTCAAAGTACACGGTGTGTTTGGCTGGGTTTCCTCACAGCATGAAGGGAGTTTGCTGCTTCCTCCCCCCCTCCCCAGGTGACCTTTAGGTTTTGTCCTGGTGATTATTTGAGATGGCTGAGATATGGCTGTATTTGTATCTCTGGATGTATATTTAGAAATGCCATGGTCTCCTCACAGTTGTGTTATTTCTTTTTTCTAATTGATTCCATGGGATTACTTTGCTGGCAGAGTGCACACAATAGAGCTTGCATTTCAAGCAGCACTTCAAATATGTAGTTGTATTTTTAGGAGCTTCATTTTACATGTGATTTTTGTGGCCAGGTAATAGTTTTAAGTCAATATTTAGATTTTTCTTGTCTGCTGTTTGCTCTGACCTAGTCTTCTTAACAGATAGTAGCATCTGAAGAATCTTAACAAATTTTATTACAATTTTGTCTTTCAACAGGAACATTAGGAAAACATTTGCTAATGGTTGAAAAATGTGAGCTGAGCTGTTCCAGCCAGGCTATTTTAATATTGGGAGAGTGTTTGTTGTTGAAAGTAAGAAAGGAACTACCTAGTCTGATTCTTTTCCAGGGAAATAAATTATCCCACTGCAGAGTTCTTATTTAATATCTACCTCTCCACAGTCAGGTGCACTAAAGTGTTGTGTGGAACAGTGACACAGAACTGGCCTCTGGGCAGTTACAGAAACCTCCCCTGAGGAAGAAGCAGGCACGGTTCTGTTCCAGTGCAGGGAACAGACACTTTCTCCAGGAGTGGGGGAAGATTTTCATCCACCCAGGTGCCTGGAGTCAGGAATGGTGCATCTTGCAGGAAGTTCTAGAGTGGACATCTTGGGTTGCAGGAGTTAGTGAAGTTTATATTCTTTCATCAAGTGCTGTCAGTGAGGCAGCCAAGCCCCAGGAAGTGGTTGAATTCAATTTTTTTTTAATGTACATCTGTTTTAACTCAATTTTCCCCCTTTATTCTGCTGAGAATCTACTTTAAATATTGAGATTTAAGGTGGGCTCTAATAAAAGAATTATTCATTTCTGAGTTCTACCTTTTTTTTACTGCGGGTTTCAAAAGGAAATGAACAACCTTGCCCTGAAGTACAGGATGGGAATAACATGAAGGACAATCCTAATTTTTTTTCTGGTTATGCTTTAATGTTGTTATCCTTTTTTAACCACTTAATTCCATGTGGGAAGGGTTGGCTCGTGTTTGTGTGTCACAGATGGAGAATGCAAAGGTGCAGGACAGGGTTGGCTTACACAGGCCAGCAGAATGAAACACAAACCTCTTCTTCACCCTGCCCTCTGGAAGGGAAGGGTCAAATCCTGTTAGTGTTTAATCCAGGGAAGTGCTACTGCAGAGTGGGAACTTTTCCTGGGAGTCTAGAACTCACACCCAGCTTTCTGTCTGCCTCCATGGTGCCAAATTTGGCTGCTTCAGCTGCAGCCTGTGCTTCTGGAAAGAAAGAAATCCGAGAGAAATCTGTTTCTTCAAGTGACCTAAATAATTCTCCTGCTTTCTCTGCTCGGCTCAGTGTTACTCCGTCGCCTGCAACATTAATAGGATCAGATAATATCGGAGACTTGCGGGTGTTTTTTCATAATTATCTGTTTAACCTTGTGATTGAGGGTAATGCATCTCCTCCATCTGTTACTAATTCAGCTGAAGTACAACTAGTTTGTCTGTTTGGAGGCTGTTGGAGCAAACGCTGATGGATAATCGTGAGGAGCCATTAATAATGTCATTAACTGACTTGGTGCCATTTTAAAGGTAGAAATGGTTATTGATGCAGACCACCAGTCTGAATTCTAGGTCAGAAAAATCTCAAAGCCCTGCTGATTCTGATAGATGTTTTGCAATCATTGTGTGAAGGAATTTTGTAGGTGCTGTTTCAACTTCCATATTCTAAACCTCGTCACCACACTTCACTCTAATGAGCAGGCTGGGGAAAGAAGCCAAGAAATTAATGGACCATAGAAACTAAATTACCCTTTCAACCCTGAAGGAAGTCTTCCCTCGTGCTCAGCTCATGAATTGATCCCAACACAAGGAAAACAGAACCTGGTAAAGCCATTTGCTGGCAGTGTCTTACCTTGGTATTAAATCTATGTAGTTTTATACAAAACCAGACTGTGGCTTATTTCTAAATAATTTTCCTAGATTTAGATTTCTTTCAGACTTCCACGTGTGATAAAATTTGGCATCTATCTGAAATGATTTCCCCCCTTCCTACTCCTCTGAATTCCCATGGCTGCTGGAAAATTGAAATCCTTTCCGCTTTATGGAGAGAGGTTTAGAAATGGAAATTTCAGGGCTAGCTTGAATTGCTATTGCACTACTTATCATCAGCCTTTATGTTAAAGAAGGAAAAATTGTGAGGAAAAACATGGTTAACTACAAAGTTCTCATGAGACATGTTTTTAGGTACTTTGAGAATTTTGGTATTGTTTGGTTAAGAAAAAATGAAGCTGTATGGAATCCAGTTTTTGCACTTGGCTGACCTTATCCTTACAGTTCACCTGCACTCTGTGTGATCAGTGTGTGTATATTTTTACAGACAAGGGGTTTAAAACCCTCAGACAGATGTCTTGTTTTCAGCAGCACCTCACCATTCCCACCTCAGATGGTGACTGTAGTGACCCAACAAGCAGGACTACTGAGAAATCTCTCTACTTAGAGTTTATGAAGAAATGAAAACCACCAAACCTGTCTGATGCTGGTGTAGCTTAAATTTGCAAAAAACATTGTATTCAAACAGTTTAAGGCATGTCTTGAGAAGCTGTATTAACAAAAGAAGGGAACTCTTGGGTTATACAAATCCATTTCCAATGGGGCTTTTGCCAGCATCGTTGTGTCTGTGAGGAGAAGAGGGGTTGGAGCTCTGCTCCTCACATCCGCAAATGTTCTTTGTTAGGATCTTACACCTGAAAAGCCTCTCGAATGTTCCATGCTCAGCTTAAGCTGGGTCATTGTATTTGTTCTCTTGATGTTGTGGTGGGGCTTTTTTTCCCCAAGAAGAAATCAGTGAAATGAGTCAGAAGTGACAAGAAGTCTGGAATGAGAGGAGCTGCTTGTGAATCTCTTTAAGTCGCCCTGGATATTATTAGGAGTCCCAGAAAGAACAGCTTCCCTGGAAGCTTGGTGCAGGACTGGTAGTGTGATTGAAGTAGGAATATCGTGTTCCATCACTATGCACTCAAACTCCCTTGTGGAAGGATCCACGGCACATTTAGCTGGCAGTTCCCAGCTGTACAGGATTTATGCCCTACTCCTGCTGGGGTAAAACAACAGGAGATTGCTGCAGGATTCTGGATGCACATCTCCCTTCGAAGCTGACTGTGTGACAATAGTAATTCTTGCATATGAACATGTCATGTATTTTCACAAACACATCAGTTCGTTTCTATCATGGAAATGTGTCTTTCTCCAGCAGATACCTGTTGAAAGTTCCATTTATGTAAAATACAAAAGTGTAGCTTTTTGTGTGATGCTAGCAGTTTCTGTGGGATTCAGAAACCTCATTGCTGATACTTGTTGCAAATTTCTGTCTGGCTGATAGGAAGTGTTCACAACTTCAGTCACTTAGGGATTATTGGCCAGTGTGACAAAACCTCTCACTTGATGGGTTTTAATATTAATGAATGATAACTTTACACTTAATTTTTTACATAAGAACTGTGTTCTTTGATACTCTCAGGGAATTTTTTTTCCTCTGAAAGTCTGTCTTAAAAATGTCTTAACTAACAGTGTCTGAGAGGGAAGATACAGCTCACAGAATGCATAAGAAATGTAGGGACTTGGATCTTCAGGCCACTGGAGTACCAAGAGGGTGTGAATTCCCTCTTGCTCCTGGCTAATGTAGCCTGGGGGGTTGTGTTGGGGGTGGGGGCTTTTATTTCTTTCTTTTTGAAGTTTGAGTGATTCCTGTTGCTGATGATTGAAGCACAATAACATTTAATAACTTCAAGCTGCTGCACTGCTGCTTCTGGTGGTTTGTGCTTGGGACATGGTGTGTGATCTTCTGCTTCCTCCAGATCATAAATGTTCTGCTCCTTGGTTTGTTTTTTCCTCATTTGAATTCTCTGTGGGCTTTACGAAGTTGCTTAGTAAACTTCATTTCGTTGAGAAGTGTAGATGGAGTTGTGTACTGAGTCTAAGTGGTTGTGTTTGACCAGAAGTTACACTGATGAGATGAGAATATAAATCAGTTTCCTTTCCCTGCTCCAGCCTTTTAATCATCCAGACTGCCCTTCAAGGCTCTCATTTCTCTCATTAAAGTGCCAATCCTCTGTTTTTGCAGAAATTCTTTGAGTTCATTCATTCATGTATTCAGCCTTTTCTCTTCCCTGGGTAGGAATTTGACTCTCGTGGAGTACTGGTCCAGTGAAAACCTAACGAAGAAACAGATTTTTATCTATTTTTTTGGGTTGGGCCAAACTTTAATTCTCCAGTAAGTGCCAAGAACACAGACACGGATAGGTGACACCCTGGTCCTGGCAGCTGCTCAGTGTCCCCAGCCAATGCTGCAGTGGGAGTCAAGCTGAAGCAGAACCCTGTGTGAAGCTGTTTATTGCTTGTCTGTGTTCCTGGCCACAGTGTTTACCACATCCTAAAGAGATTCCTACACCAATTAAGGCCATTATCTCTGCCTTGGTACAGTTAAACTACAGGAATGTCACTTCATGGATGTGTCTAAAGAGTGATTTCCTACATCTGCCTTTGGATTTTGTCCTTGAAGCTGACAGGATGAGAGGGAACAAGAAAACATTTTATTTCATTTGGGTATTTTGCTTCGTCACTTACTGTAGCATTTTAACTTAATGAGAAATTTTAGAGTCTTGTGTTTGTTTTACCTTTTTCACTCCTAAGTTGCAGTCATTTTGTTGAACTGTAGAATAATGGCAGAACCTTCATTTTTTTCTTTGCTGAAACAGGATGTGTTGTTTCCTAGAACACATTTCTTAAGCCGGTTGTTCAAGTGGTCTCTCTAAACTGATTTGTCTCTGGCTTCTTCTAACTCAGTAGCAGTAGTATTTTTCCTCAAGCTTCCCTAATGTGGATTTATTGATGTATACAGGAAGTTGCGAAGTACTAATAGTTGGAAGTGGCAGTTCTCTGCTCTGTGTAGGTATGTGAAAAGTATTTCATTGCTAAATATTGATTTAAGACATTCAAAACCTTTTGTTTACACTGTTGATGGGTTTACTGGAGTACATTGTTGTTTAAGAGCAGTTTTAATTTCTGTTATGCCAGTGCTGTTTAAAACACAAAAAGGCAATTCCATCAGTGCCACAAGAGGTGCTCCAACGGGATTGTTTGTTTTGTCTCCTCTGCCAAAGAGGAAGGTGCAGTTCCCAGGGCTGTGCATTCTGCAGTCTGTTCTTTGAGGGAGTAACAAAATGAGACATAACTGTAGGAACGGTGTGTGGAACAAGCAGAGTTCCCAGCAGGAATGCAGCAGATCTTTTATCGCTCCTGACACGTTCCCTGCTCTTGGATGTAAAGCATTGCTGTGATTTTCTTTGCAGCAAACACTTGACTTACTCTGAATCTACATTCACAGTATTTAAACCTCAAAAAACCCCAAACACAGCAAACCCCCACAAACGAAACTGCTGTACTTTCCAGAATAAGGCTGTTGATTTTCCCCCCTCAAAAAACCCCTGTATTTTACAAGCTTAATATTTTCCTTTGTTCTGTTTCTGCTTAACTTGGTAGCCTATTTTACAATTCATGTTTTCAGCCTGCCCAAAAATGTCAGATCCATTCAAAATTTTTTCTCAGTTGGACTACTAAGAGAATCTTCTCTTTCTGATCAATTCCTTTAAAAATAATTTAAAAGAAAAACAGTACCAAGAAAATACTCTTTCCTTTCAGAGTGATGTTTGTAGCACTTTTAAGCATTCTTATTGCATTTTGGCCGTTTTGAAGTTTGCTGTTCTATTAAATCTGTGGATTTTGGGGTAACAATTACCTCTTACATGTTAGATTTCAATTCTGGAATGAAATGCAAGTGTGGCCTTGACCTTTCTGCCGTTTTCTTGATGAGGACATGTCCCTAGGCCAGTTCTGCCATTGCCAGGACAGTGAGGTCAGAGAAGTTTTTGAGACAGAATAAAGGACCTTGGGGGCACCTTTTTGTGTGATGTAACCACTGCCATCAGTAAATAATGGTATCTCTGCTTCTCAAGACCTTCTGCAGCACCTGAAACATCTCATTTTACACTGGGATTTTTGAAAAGGTCACTGAGCATCAACAAAGAAGGCTTTTGTTTTGCTGATGGGTAGATTGGGTGGGCAGCCTGGGTACTGAGGAAAAAGTGAAATAATTTGCATGTTCTTTACTTCATTCATCTTCAATCTTAGCATTTCCAACCTATTCCACACAAAAGACCACACACTCTAAATAACCTTCGTTCTGACTTTCCTCTCTGCTCTCCTGTTCACCTGCATTTCCATGTCCCTTTTTCTGGAATTGTCAGTGTATGTCCTGCAGTAGCTGAGACAAGGCAGCCTGATCCAGGCCTGTGTACTGAGGCCTGACATCTCTGTGGGAACAGGGCTGAGATTATGCAGCCTATTGTGCTCACACCTTCCAAAACCTGCTCGTGTTTCCTGATAGAGATCAGGCTGGTGAGCAATCCCACCATTTACCAGAATATTTTCAAAAGGAAGCCACCTCCCCTTTCGCAGGTCAGGTAAACACAATATTGTGAGGACTCTGCCTGTCTTCAGCTGCCTGGGGTGAAAAAAGAGCAGTTCAGTGTTGCCAGGAGATCTGTTTTCTGCTCTCAGCTGTCTACCCTTTGGAGCAGAGGTGGATGCAGACAGCTCAGGGCTGGTAGATCTCCCTGGAGAGCAGAGTGAGGGTGGGGTGATGTGCACATGGCACACTTGTCCCCAGCACAGAGGGGAGATGTGCCAGCACAGAGACCAACATTGGAAGAACCACCAGAGACTTGCCAATGTTAAAAAAGAGGAGAGGAAATGGGTGTACAACTCCTTTTCTTGTGGTTCCATTTAATAATTATAGTGTGAGACAGTTTCTCTGGGCTAGACAGGAAAAACTTGGATCCTGAAGCTGCAGACTACACTGAGGGATATCACTGTGGTTTCAGTCTAACTCACTTCCCTTCTCCCACGTTCACTGGTAGCTCAGTGTTTTCTCTGTTCCTGGAACCTTCAGGAATAGGATGGTAACAGTCATAGCTGTAGCACACACTGGAGTTTGAATGTTCAGAAATTTTGGCAGCCTGTCAAGTGACCAGGTTGGGGGAGGAAGAACCAAAATTGGGAAGTGGTTATTTATTTTTCCTTCACCCTATAATTTAGTCAAAATTTAACAGTATTTAATTGAAAGCATGAAGAGAATGTTTCTGACCTTGAGGAAAATCCTGCCAAATCTCAGTGACCTGTTAGAAATAATGAAGTTTTAGGGGTTGTCAGAGGAGCTTTGTGAACTTCTACAGCTTGAACACTGTGGAGTCCATGTAAGCATGGCTGCTTTACCTTTTAACAGCTGAGTTCATGGAGCTCAGCTTTTCCTTGTGGGTACATTCCCTTCCAGTGCTGAGTCTGCTGAGAAGAGGTCTGGTTGGAAGATCAGGGCTTTCTTTCCCTGCATGCTGTTTGTGTGGGGTTTGCACTGTGCACTGATGCTCAGCGTTACACGCGTGGAGAGCTGTGTACACACAGCAGAGCAGTGTCATTCCTGCCTGGTAATTAATAGGCTAATCCAGCTTTTAGAGCAATTTCTTTAATTTTGTTTCCATGTTTGCGTTGTCGTCATTCTGAACAGCAAACAAAACCTGTGTCACCACCACAGAACAAGCCTGAGAGTTTGAAGCATTCTGTTTCTGTCCGTGGGTGAGAATTCAGCACAAAGCGGTGGCTGCAGCACATCCCTGCCTCAGGAATTGTTTGGCCTGGCAGAGATCCTGAGTCAGCTCTGGATGGCAACACAGGCCAGGGAACGGGCACTGAGGGCTTGCACATGCTCCCACAGGTCTCAGAATGGAGAAATCGGGAACTGCTGGAGGTGGAGGATGGATAAAGGTCCTGGTTTCCCTGTCTCTGGGGGTCACTCCGTGTCAGCGTCCCATGGTGGGTGGATGCTGGGCACCAGAGCTCCGGCTGCTTCACTCACTCGGCAGCACCGGGGGGAGTTTCAGTCCTGCCAAGACACAGAATTGATATTTCAGGCATTTCTGTAAAATACTTCTCACTGCAAATATGTTTGTCTGCAGTGGTGGGGTTGGGGTTTTTTTCTTTTCATTTTCAGACAGGAACTTGTTTTTAATTCAAGAGGAAAACTACAGAGAAAATAATTTATAGTGTAACATTACTTGGTGGGACTGAAAACATGAAATCTTGCATTTGATATGAGAATAATTATTTTTCCTTCTCATGATTTTTCTTGGAACATACTTTCTTTAGGTTTCAGATAATGTGTTTATCATTTGTCTATGTAAATGTTTTAAATGCAACAAGCCTTGGACTGATTTACAAAAACAATACTTCAATTTCTACTTGAACCTTCTGTGGTTTCAGGAGCTGTTTTTAGCTTATTTGAAAGAATTTTTCTTTTCAAGCTTTTTGCTTGATTGAGCAGCTTATAGAAGGAGCGAACTCTTTGGCTCCTTTTCAGATTTAATGTATTGTTTAAGTAGAGAAATTCTGCATTCATTCTGATACATTTTAAGGTGTTATTTTGTGGGAAGGTAAAATGCCCTGTCCCGTTCCGGTACTGGTGAGATTGTGAGTGGTTTTAATAGGCAAAAAAACTCAGTATGTTGGGATTTTTCCCTCCTTTTAAGATTGTGTTGCTGGTGGTTACTGGTTTGGTGTCCAATACCTCTATTCCCCACCTGAGGAATGATTTCCTTGGTGGCAAATCCACCTCTCCCTTTCTTTGACACTGAATTATTTCAACGTGCCTCATAAAGAAATGAAGAGAGGAGCAGTAGGTAGGTGAGGACTAGAAACTTAACAAATATTAAAATAATTATATGTGACCTGCAATTGTGATTTAAAACCCCCCAAACTTTCAGGACGTGACTGGGAGCTGGAGTAGTGGAGATCAGAGAAGTGAACATGGTTGACTGAGTTGTGCATCTTTATCTTTAATGCTTCATATCCCTGCTAGTACAGTTCTTTCTCCATTCCTAAATGTGATTTGTGTGCCACCTGTTTCAACTGCAGTCACTCTCCAGGGACATCAAATGGGAAGCAGCATGTAGGAGCTAAATTATTTGGAGAGGATTCAGTGATTGACTTAAATGTAAAGGGATTAATTGGTCTCTAAACTAGTCAATTAAAGTGTACTCCGAAAGTGGAAAGATCACAAATGCATGGCAGTGAATAAATTAATGCATTTTTCATGGTTTTAGAATTTTCTACATGTTGCTTAATTTGTTTTGAATCATAAAATTTATTCCATTAATTGTGATCATGCTGCATTAATGGACACATGTGAAATAATTTTGTGCAGCCATCCTCCTAAAGGACAGCTGGCAGCAGGCTTCCAGCACGAATTTCAGTGTGTGTTAGGAGGTGTTTGCAGCTTTTGCAGGCTCTTTTACACACCATACAGCAAAGGAGAACAAATTTTCTCTGAGACCATGCTGTAAAATGAGGTTCAGGTCTCTTAAAACTTGGTCTCCGTTCCGTGTAGCTCATTAAACCTTGTGCTCCTCAGTAGAAGTGTGAAGGGCATTTTATGTTTGGTCCTTGGTCCTTGAGCAAGGTGGGGAAATGTGGAGAGATTTAGGCACTTGACTTTGCTTTGTCATTTTGGGGGGTATTTAATGGGTTGGTTTTGGCTTTTTGTTTGATTTTATCAAGGCATAGTTGAGCGTTATTTCCTTTCATTTTGCAGTAGTGCTGTTGTCCTGCCACATTCAAGAGTTCAGCTGCAGGTCCTAGGAATATTAAAGCTCTCCATCAGGATTCGTATCTCTTCATGTTCTGTAACTGAAGACACTAGGTTATTCTTATAGGTTTATTATCATGTAAAGATACCATGGAAGATTTGGTTTGTGGGAAGAAATGAACTTAAAGGGGAATCAAGCCTTGCAGCACTTACAGATCCTTTTCCAGCTGCCACTTTTAAATGGATCTGAGGTGGTCAGAAGGTCCCCAGCTCCCATGTTCTGAGAGCACGGCTGCTTCCTCACCAGAGGGCTCCCAGTGCCGGTGTTCACCTGCCAGAAAATCTAAACTTTGCTCACGCTGGAAAGTGGGTGCAGGGATTTAATGCCTGGAGAGTCTGAATTTCTTTTCAAGGTTGTGTGAATCTGTGACATAAAACTCACAATATAATGCTTTACTTTTGCTTTTCCCTTGAGCAGCCCACAGTAAGCAGCACAAATCAAAACTGCATTAATGGGTTTGAGATTTTGAGAACAATATTCTTCCTCTAGTTTCTGTGTTGAACAAACTGGGTAACCACAGTTCACCCTGTTGATGTATTTGCTTTGTGAATGAAACTGATAAATTTAATTTCATGTGCAGTGAACTTAATGACAGCAAGAAATGGAGTATGGCCCTTCTTCCCCTTTGGTTTGCTGGGTTTTTTTTCCAGGAATCTCCTTTCTGAATGGCCTTAATCTAATATAATGCTACTTTGGATAATAGCACTCAGGCTCCACGGGGCGAAGGGGAGAAGGGTGCATTAACCTACATTGGCAGGCAGCAAAAACAAGGCAGTGTTGGAGGCCTCCAGAGCAGAGGAGGAGCCTCTGATGGGCTGAGCTTTATTTTTACAGCTCAGAGTGGAAAGGACGTGCCCTGGCTGTGCTCTGGTGCTGACGGTGGTGGCAGAGCCTGTGTGCACGTCTGGAGAGCATCCCTGGGACTGAGACTGCTGGAATTTAAATTGGGAGCGAGCAAATGAATTGTGGTGTCTGTTAACTTGTGAATTACTGTGCTCTGTGTTGCCATGCCAGCGCTGCTTCACTTACTCACAAAGCAGGGAGAGAAGCCTGGCTGCTTGTGAGAAAATTAGGTATTTGATCATAAGAAACATGTGCCTTTTCTTTTATGAGATTTTAGTTTTCATTATATTTGAGCCCCATTTTAAGGATTTGTGTAGAACTGTCTGATTATCTTGGAAGATTTTGGATAAAATAATTTAAAAGCTTCACACAACCCCTCCATAATTTAAACAAGCAGGAGTAAGTGGCAGTGTCTGCTTTGCTTTCTTCCCCATGCTATGAGCAGTCTGAGAATGATCTGATGTTCGTGTACTATTTCCCCTTGTACCTCATACCTGCTGGTCAAGGTTCTTGAGCACTGACAGCTGGTTTTATTCCCATATTTTTAATTTTTTTAGGTCTCCCTTGCCTGGTTTGCACAGCCCTGAGCGGCTGTTCCAGCTCGGTGTTCCCACGTGAGGGAATGTTTGGTTACTGAGGAACTCAGAGCTGTTATTTGTAGGAACACCACGTGTGTTACATAAACAAATGATGTGACCTTTCAGACTCTGCATACATAATAACAGAGTAGCCCTATAAAACACACCCAGCAGGGCTTGTCCACGTCACGGTGTTCATTCAGGTTACAGGGGGTTTTAGAGTAATTTCTAACAAACGGCTATTGAGATCAAAGCCATTTCAAGCCAGAACAGATTATCAGATGCATTCAATTTCCAGCTTTCAGAGCTAATTGTCATATAAATCAAGACAGAATTTAGGTAATTTTTGATAACTTGTTACCAGTAAATTTCTGTATTATCCCATGTTGATGCTCTTTTTAAACGTGCAGTTTTGAATCCAGTAGAGCACAGAGCAAAGACTGGTGGCAAACTCAGCTGTGGCTTTTGAGTGAATCTGTGCTACAAGGACATATTAAAGTAAGGAATTGTCTAAAGCAGTTACTAAGGGATCACTAATGACTTGTGGCTTTACTCCTAGTGCAGCATTAATTTATGAAAATGAAGCTCCCAATGTAAATGTGGTTTGATACTCCCCCATACCTGAGTGTTAAATACCTTTTTGTTTCTCTGCTGAACGTGATTTCATCACTGACTTGACACACAGCTACTGCAGTTCGGCTGTGAGACTGAAAATTGGTCTGACTTAATTTGGATAAAGTCAATTGCCCACCGATGGCCAGTGTGCAACACAAATCTTAGTAGAAAGGATAGTATTTTTACCCACTTTATGAGGGGCAAAGGGAAGCCTTTTCCCAAAGCTTCAGCTCTGTTTGGGTCTGTGACCCACAGACAAATCATTTTGACTGTGCCAGTCAACAATACAGCTGGAGTGGTGAGCCAGAGTAACTGAGAGCTGAGTTATCAGTGATAAAACTGCCACAGAAAGCTTCAATTTAAGGGAACCCAAAATTTAAACTTTTCAGGGCTGAGCTGTTAAGGAAAGGTCAGTTTATGCCTTAGGCTGAAAAAAAATGGCAAGAGTTGGTTGGCGAACCTCCATCAGCACTCGTCAGGCTCGTGCTGGAGTTTGGGGTTATTAATATTCAAAAGGATTTTTTTCAGCCCTGATCTCCAGAGCACAACTGCTCATGACAGTTCTGAGGCCTGGATGGTATTTAAGAAATGCTGAGAATAACAGCACAAAAAGAGGGCTTTTTTGGAGATTCCACAAGTAACTAACATGTAACTTATTCATGTGCCATGAATAAGTTATGGGGCACATTGAATATATGAGCTTCTCTGCCTGCATTCCTGTTTGAGAGAGTATCAGATCTTTCATGGAAATGAATTTTCCAAAGGACCCATTTCAGACCCTGTGTGGAAATACAGTGCTTCAGACAGAGAGGGAGATGGCAGGAGAGTGAGAACAGCAGGGATTTTAGAAGCTTTATATGCAATTTTTCCTGATGTGTTGGTATTTTGAATATGCTAAAGCAAGAAATACTGCATCCATTCTGACAATCTTCTAGTTAATTATAATCCATTTTGTAGTCTTCACCAGCTGGTACTATTGTTTTTAGAATACCTGGTAATGCTGGTGCAGGTATAAGCAAGTTCCTGGTTTTTAAGGACATATATCTTAAAAAGCTCAGAATTTGCAGTGAAAAATACATGTTTGTTTTGGCATTAACCTGAAAAAAACTTTAATAACCTCCATGTTTCTTTTTTGGTATGCATTTATATTGTATTTTAAAGTCTATATCCTGTATTACAGTAGAAATATGGTCACAACAACTTCTGTGTTTTCTAAATAGGGCAGGATCCAGTGTCTCATCACAATGAATTTTAATTCATAATGAATATAATAAACTTGCAGAATCACTTTTTGGTACTGGCATCTTAAATAATTCAAAATAGTTGTAGTTCTAAATCAACACTGCTCTGAAGTGTAGCACAAATGTAACAAATAATGGACTCAGTAGTCCTGAGTGCCTCGAGCTACAGGGTGGTGACTGCATCACTCCCCATCCCTCTGCCAAAGGAGGAATGTTCACTGGGATTTCACTGCAGGAATTCTATTTCAGAGGTCCAGGAGACCCTTTGGGTTTGCCAGATTTATCTGATATTGGTTAGATCTAGGAAAAATCAGATTTTATTTTAAAATGATAATTTAGCACGTAAAATTTTAAGTGATCTGAATTTCTGCTGCAGGGAAACTGCCTCTGTTGATCTGCCCTGCTTGTCTCCCCTATGACCTCTGTTTATCTGCTGCAGACAGTATTTTTCTAACCTGACTGCCTTAAATGTTGCCTACTCTGGAGTGTTGGGGGGAGGATGCACACACTCCTCACCTGTTGGGCAGCATTGTTGGACTGCTGTGGGCTGATCTCTGGTGCCATCCCTCTGCAGATGGATCACAGCCCATTTCCAGAGCAGGGATCCTGCACAGTTCTTTTGAATGGATCTTGCAGCATGAAAACAAAAATCCTGCACAGCTGTGCTCTATCTTTAACTGGTTTGTTTTCATATTGGCAGACGTATTGACCAACTTTGTGCCATCTGTCATTGTCCCATATTTCTGAATATATGGGATGAGGATAAGTGCTATCCTTGATCCAGGGCCTTGCCTTCCTTCTTGCTCCGTGTTGCCTTTGGTATTAACTGACAGCAAGAGCAGGGTTTGTCCCTGAATGTAGAGAAAAGAAATACATTGCAGTGGCTGTATCAGCCCTGCTGCCTGATTTAGTTATTCAGGGTGTCAGTAGCTATCAACAGTCTGGGAATTACTTCAGTTCATCTTAAAAATTGTGGGAAACAATTTTAGACCAGCATATTTTGACAAGTCACATTTTATGCACATGTACAGCTAATAATAAATCAATATATTTCCATGTTCAACATGCAAAACTTATTTGATATAGAAAAATAAGGGTTTATTGTGAATATTTGTGGGAGATTTTCACCTATTATGGTCTAGTACTTCACTGAGGATCACAGGAATAAAACTACTCCGGTTGTACATGGAAGAGAATCTCTCAATGCCAGTACATTGGGGGACCTCCTTATACATTTAAATTATCCATTAATAGAAAAGGAACCAAATATTAAATACTGCTTCAATACCCTGTAAAAATACTCTTATTTCTAGGTGTAGTTTCCAGGGATGGGATGGCTGTTGCTGCAGGACCTGTTCCTCCCTGAGGGAGCTGTGGGGCAAAGCTCTGCTTCCCTAAAGTGCAGACTCCTCCTCAGCACTGCCACTGTGTCATTTACTCACAGCTAAGCCTGTTGTGCTGTTCTGTAGACAGTCTAGTCCATCTTCAAAAACCCAAACCTGGAGCTCTCCCAGCCTGAGACATCGGGAGAAGCCAGGGCAGGAAATGGGAGCACTTTGTGTTCCCATCAAAGGTTACCAACGCTGGATGTGACCTTGCCTCCAGCACAGACTTGTTGTGGGTCTTGTTCCTGCAGTGGAATGACTGCTCAGAGTGGGCTGATGGGATGTGCAACATTTCCTCTGGACTCGTGCAGGCGCTGCTGCTTTTCCCCTGTCACACTGCAGACTGATGGATCCCTTGGAAGAATAACCCCCCGCGTGCCCCCAGGCTGGCAGCTCATCCTGTGCATCCATTACACACAGGGAAGGGTGGGAGGAGATGGGATCAGGGAGGGAATCCCACTAGGGAGGTGTGTGTTGGCCTTGGCAAGGGCCTCTGCTGGTGACAACTGAGGCAGTGTTGAGATAGTAAGTCTGTAACACAGCAAGTGTTTAGATAATGCTATCTAAATGCTTGCTGCATTGTGAAACTGTTATCTTAGTGCTTTATTTCGCCACTGGAAAAACATTAAAGGCAATTAATATGTATACAAGGTTTCTGTCTTTGCATCTCATACATTTTAAAAAAGGATCCAACAGAATATGTGAGACAACATATGGACTTGTAAATACCGTTATTAAAGAGCTGGTAGTTCTGGAAACTGATGTTCTGTTCCCCCCTCTTCTTTTTACTTCTTTGAGTTGAGGAAGAGAAAGAGAACAAAATCAAGAGACAAGGAGTCATTGCCAAAGCAATATGATTTAATCTGCAGCTTGGCCTCCTGTATTCTTACTCTGAGCCATACAAAAATTAGTGACTTTGGGCAGATGTGTAACCAGGCATCAGTTTCCCTTGTTCATGAGCCAGCAGTGTGTTCACCTGAAGAAAAGCTGCTTCAGGTACGGTGATATAGTGAAATAATTGCTTCAGCTTTTCAGTTGAGTGTTGGTTACCCTTGGGACAAGCTCCAGCTGCAGGGCAGTGCCAGCCCTCAGCCCTATTCCAGCTCCAGCACACGGAGAAGGCTGGATGCAGCGAGGCAGGGAGTCCCTGCTTCCCAGGGATGGATGTGTGGAGTGGCAGAGCCCCAGGCAGGCCCCAGGTTGGTGTTTCCATATTTCAGTGTGGATCTGTGTCTGGGGCCACAGTGGAGAGAACCTGGCCGTGGGGGTCCCGTGCCTGGTGCAGAAAGGGGGGCTGTGTGCTGGTGGGAGGCTGTGGTGTCCAGAAAACTCTGCAATTGTCTCATGCCTGGAAATGCTTTCCTTTTAGGTTTAGTTGTGGTTTTGAAGGTGTGATTTTCCCTAAGGGCCGGAAAATGGCCTGACCTTCTTTGTTTGCTGTTCCAGGGCTCCTCTGCTCCCATGGTGTCTGTGGGGAAGCTTTCTCTGCTCACACAGTGACCTGACTGGGCTCTGCAGTTCCTGTCTGGGCCGTGGTGTGTCCTGGAGGGTCTGGGCACTCTGGGAGTGCATCGTTCCCCTCAGCCAAGGGGAATGCCTTAATGGGCACTGGCACATTTAAGGCCACTCTGCACTGAAACTGAGGCTCTGACTCCTCTCACATCAAAGCAGGCAGCCTTCCTTCTCTTCCCTTGATGGGAGCTTGTTCAAATTCAGGCTTCTCTGGGGATATTTATTTCCAGAATATTTAAGAAGAGGTGATTTTTCATACTGCGGTGTTGGAGTGTTACTGACTGTAGGGGTGTCCAGGTGCTGCCATCTCCTGCCCAGACCCCACTCTGATCTGCTCCTGTCCTGTTGCTTTAGCAGCTTTAAAACAAATTATTAAATTTGCTCACTCACTCTTCTGTTTCAAGTTTGCCTTTTCATGCCCTCTTTTTTGTAGTACACATCAAAAAAGTGATTTGACTGTTTTCCTAATGCCTGTGGCTTGCTGCTGCCTCTTTTCTGACATCAGACTAGATGAAGCTATTTTGGGGTAACTGTGACTTGAGGGCTTTCAGATCCCAACCTTAACTCTGAGGAGAATTAAAGCAGCCATACAATTTATTGGTCATAAAATATAATTAATTGTACACAATCAGTGGCTTTATGCACAATTGCTTATAAAGTAACGGAGAAACAAGAGGTTGCCAGCAGCCTGGAGGGCAGGGGATGGGAGCTCAAGCTCCTCTGTGGAGAAATAAGTACTAAAAAAAATGCTCAGCCCTGAAATTGTTCTAAAAATAGAATGGATATGTACAAATATAGGATTCTTAAGTTTCCACTGTGTTTTTCTAAGGAACCTTTAGTATCAGTCCGGCTCCCACTGCACTTTCCAGGTGTGTCCGGAGGTTGCCGTGTTTGGGACAAAACAAACTTAGACACTGTGCACTGCATGGCAGCAAGGGGTTTTCAGGGAATTGTTTCAAGTCCTTAAAATAATAATGACAAAATTCATACCATAAAACTTTTCTTTTAATATCCCTCTAATAAGAAGAAGATTCATTTGTGTTCAATTAAGGGTTTTTGTAGCATCTTCTCCCCCAAATCCCAAAGTAATTGATCCTGGCAGCTTTGATTTCCACATTTGTGGCATATTTTGAAATCTGCGAGATGCAGTTTGATGTTATACAAGGATATACATTATTACATACATTCCAAACTCTGTTAGGAGTTGCAGTATCTTGGCATTTTTTTCATGTACAGTTTGAAGGCAGAATAGCACAGGTTCCACTGGGTATTAATCTAAACTTCCCAACAAAGGGAAACAACACCTGAATCCATCAGTTGTTCTGCTTTCTCTGCCAGTGTTGTGGAGTTTAAGTGTAGTCAGGTTTTCATAATCCTCATCTGATTTTTATATGTAAGTAAATTTAATGTAATGTTTTCTTTAAGTCATTTATAGCAACTGAGGAACTGGCATTCATAAAGATTATGAGAAGTCCTAAATATTACATTGCCAAGGTATTCGGGTACATTTTTAGGCATCTCAAAAGTTATTTGAGGTAATTAAGATCCCAGAGGAAACACATGAAAGACAGTTAATGTCAGCTGCAGGTGATTAGGTGCCAAAGTGAAGGCTTGATTTTTCTGTGTTACAGAGAAAAAAAATACCTGTAATACTTAAAAGGATACACATCTTTTGTTCCAAAAGGTTATGTGACATTGCTATTTCTTTTTATTTCTGTTAATAGATGCCTTTTGTCCAAGCAGTTGTTTTAATTTTAGCACATAGGTCTCAGTGAATGTAGTGGCAAATATTGTTGAAGGTATATGCCAAAGTGTTCTGCTGGCTGAAGACCAGTGCTCAGCACTTTTCCCACCTCAGCCTTAGTGCAGCCAGAGTTGGAATTACTATATATTCTGTATGTCTTCTGTACATTCCACTGGGGAAGATGACATCCTAACCAAGGCAGCCATCAGGCAGCTGGAAAGCAAAGGAAATTTCTGAAAAATACCTGTAAAAAAGAGTTCCTGCGTAGTGTGACCAGAGTACTGTTACAGATTTGCACTCTTTTAAAATGTTTCTAATTTTTATAAAATAGGGTGAAAAGAAGAGGTTTTAAGTTTGTGTTGACTTTTTCCCATGGAAAACTGCTGCAGCTGCCTCTGTCTCTGGTGGCACTGGTTGTATGCCTGAAAAAAGCCAGAAAAGGAAGAAATTCAAGCCTCAAACTCTTAACTGGTAGGGTGAATCCTAGTAGGGCTAATACTGAATTAATCCATCTGAATTATATTTCAAGCTAAGTTCATGGGCACATGGCTGAGCATTTTCACTTTACACCACACCCAAGACATAATTTTAAATGCCCCCAACTTTTTTTTTTTTTTTTTCTGTTGTATTGGATGCTTCAGTGTGGTTCAGGTTTCTGATTTGGAATTTATTGTAAGGAATATATGGCATATTGTATCTTCCAGTTAGGCTCAGGAATGGCCTAACTTGGTGGCTTGCTCAGGATGTCACTTTACTGCCACTCTTTTGTCCTTCTTCCTCACCTCTGGGTAGGTGCATTGACTCAAACCATGCCTCTGACTGCCCTTTGTTCCTGGTGTAATTCATTAATGTGTGCAAAGTGAATATATAGCACAGATGTGCAGAATTAGCAACATTTGTGTTATTGTACTTGTCCTGAGCTGGCAGCTCCAGGTATTCCAACAGGCTTTGGGGAGTAGGGAGATTCTTTGGAAGTAATTTCCTGTGCCTTACTGGTGGTTTCTGACACTTTCATCATCTGATCAGAATAAGTGCAGAAATGAAGATGTTTAAAAACCTGCAGAGATAGTGGAGCAGCTTCTCAAAAGCCTGTTGGCTTCAGTTTTTGAACTGGGCTGAAGTAAATGTAAATAAAATAAAAAATCAGTTTGAACATGGTGCTGAATGTTTTTAGGAACCCTGGTCTGATCTGCATTTTGTGTTCAGCTTTTGTTGGTGCTCTAAGAGTAGTGGATGTGGTAAGAAAACTGGATATTGAT
This sequence comes from Orthonyx spaldingii, assembly GCA_013397795.1. Taxonomy (NCBI): domain Eukaryota; kingdom Metazoa; phylum Chordata; class Aves; order Passeriformes; family Orthonychidae; genus Orthonyx; species Orthonyx spaldingii. Next base: position 577,130 of record VZTJ01002338.1, on the reverse strand, counting down.
AATGTTGGAAGAGTCTAGTGAGGAGCTGAATGATTTGTGTGTTTTGGATTTTATTTGATGTGAGTAGGTTGGATGTACAGCGGAGCTCAGAGGTGGATCAGGTAAAGCCTTGTGCTGGGGCTCTGTGAAGGGCTGGCTGCTTGGAGCTGGGGGAGGTTTCTCCACTTGGATTTTATTCCAAGATCTGGCTCACACTGGAACCAGAGTGATTTCTTTGGGCTGGTATTTCAGGAATGGTGTGAGCTGTACTGCAGACAGGAATGTCAGGAGGCTGGGAGCACATGCCAGAGTGGGACACAGCCCAGCAGCGTGTGCTCAAATCAAATTCTGGTTTGGTACTGAAGGAAACGTTTCACCCGGGGCCTGCCAGGAGCTGATGGGGACTGCAGGAAGTCCCCAGGCCTTGATCTTTATTATTTTTGGTCTTGAACGCTGAGCTTATGGCAGTGACTGGCACCAGAGGGAGCTTTGTGTGTCACTGCCTCTTCCCTGGCAAAGCTGGTGGGGAGCCGGGGAGGGCAGCAGGACACAGGGGCTGGCTGGAGTGGGACCTGCTGGGCAGGGCACTTGTGCCAGCAGCTCCACCAGCTCTGGTCTGAAGGAAAGCACTGCTGGACTGACCGAGCTTTGCTGTTCTCTTCCTAGGGCTGGGCATGGTTTAATTTGGATCCTGTGCTAGAAATGATCCATCCTTCACTGATGAAGTCCTTAATGCTGGGCGTGAGCAGTAACACTGATCACTGTTATTCCTTAATCTGGCATTCAGGGAAGAGAAGTGGGCCAATACTGCATTTATATACCTTTCCCCCCCATAATTAGTTGTCTATACTCTTAGTCTGAAGCTATCTTAACTTTCTGATCTTAATTGCTAATTCTGGTGTTAGATGATTCTCAGGTGAAAGTCTGTGGCATGCATTGTCTTCCCTTCAAGAACAAACGAATCTTTTGTCTTTCAAGGTCTGATTTGGTGTATTCCTTGTCCTCGGAGTGTTTATGGGTAGCTGTGAGTGTTGCACAAGGTCATACATGATTTGTTCGTGCCAGACCACTTTTCAAGACACCTGAAAGGTCCCTTGATATCCCAGTTTTTTCCCTTCAGTTCAGTAGCAGCCAAGCAGGACCCACAGTCAAATCCTGTAGGAAGCTTGCAGAATCCAGAGTATTTCTGTGTAGTGTCCTAAAGACAGGAGTTGAAAATAACTGCTTTGCAAACAGCTTTGCTCTCTGCTTTGGAAATGCTGACCTGCTGCACATGAACTCTCTTCAGACATTATCCCCACTTGATCTTACACCAGAAGTCTCATGGGGGTTTTATTTATTAAAACCTTCTTTATAGCAAAGGTGTTCACCCTGTGTAAGGAAACTAATGGGCTTTGATGAAATAATTGGACTTTGCTGTAATTTTGTATTTCTTGTATATGCAGAAATCCATTGTTCAGGGGGTTTTATTACATTAATTGATTTGCTTTTCTTCTTGAGGCAGAATAGAAATACCCGGAGTCTGACCTATTTTGTCCCATGTCCTGTTCTCTCCCATCCCACTGTCCATGTTAATTAATGATCAATTTACTTCTTCAACACCGAGGATAGTGAAATTTCTTTCCTTTGTGAAAATTGAACCATAATTAAACCTTTTATTTAGTGGAATTATTGTTACAAAGTACTTCAGAATCGTGGATGGCAGCACCAGGGAAGTGTAGCCCTTACCTGTCATTTCAGGAATCTTTTCTCTCCAGATTTTTCTCAGATGAACATTTTCTTCTGGTCTCTTTTAGTGGTAGGATTTGAGGTTCACAGAAGAGTAGCTTGGGGTACAGGATGACAAGTTATTCTGCCCAATGTGTGGAATCATTCAGAGATTTAGTGAGATTAGAGCAGCTCCCAGTTCTAGACCGTCAGTGCTTTTGTTTAGAAACAACTGGCAGCAGTAGTAGAGCAGTTGGCTGACTTAAACACTGAAGTGAGGTGGTTGTGGTCGCCTCTGGGTGCAGGTAGTGAGAGCTGTGTCTCAAACACAGGTCCCGTTAGGGCTGGCCCTGTGCCAAAGCAAACACCCATCAAGCTGTGCACAGCTCTTGAACCGGACAGAAAAATCTCTGCACACTTACTGCAGCTCTGCACATTTTTAGTTGATTTAAATGATGATAAAAAAATGAAGTGTGCTTTGTTTTCTTTCTTTCTTGTGACTTTGTAGCAAGGAATATTTAAGCAAATAGTTAACTGTGATGGGAGTCACTCTATGCATAGAATAAAGTGAAAACTTTTTCAGTACTGTTCATTTCAAGTTAAGTTTGGTCAGAAGGGGCAAATCCATGATTCACCTTAGGTTGCTGACAACCTTCTGTAATATTCACGTGCTTTTATATTTTTTAATCAAGCTTCTCAAGAGGTGTTAGGCAAACGTCTTTCCTATTCCTTTGTTATTCCTTTTCAGCTAGAACTCCTTGCAGAGTGAACTTGGAAGATTTCTGAAGAGCCCTATTTGTACTGCTTGAGTCCTGGTTAAAACCCCTTTTATTTGTAATGGATTTGTTGATTGAAAGAAGCAGGAAAACACATCTATGAGTTGCCAGCATTGTCAGTTATTTGTCTGGTGACAGATCCTTCTTTCATGTGTTTACCAGGCAGGCAATGAGCCTCAGGACAGGACTGGAGGGTGTGTGCTTGGCCTCCCAGGCTCTGGAATCTCCCTCCTCGGAGCCCATTAACACGGAGAAATGTTTCCTTTTGTCTCCCCTCTGCTGCAGTGAACACTTGTCATGTGCCTTCACCTTCTTCCTGCACGGGGAGAGCAACGTGTGCACGAGCGTGGAGATCGCGCAGCACCAGCCCATCTACCTGATCACCGAGGAGCACATCCAGATGGCCCAGTCCTCCCCCTCGCCCTTCCAAGGTACGGGACACGAACCGTGTGGGGATTCTCCAGAGCTCTCTCCCCATTCACATTATTGCTGATGGTACATGCCGAACAAATCGATCATTTTTGTTTAAAATATTTAGTATTTAAGACATGGTCTGACATGGTCCCTCCGTGAATCCTGTGTGGATGCAAATACTGAGCTTATCTGGTCCAGGACTGCTTTTCATTCATACATCGGCAACTGTTTACTGTTTTATTTTAAAGACAAGGGGTGGGTGGGTGTGAAAATGTAGCAGAAACAATTAAAAACTTGAAGTATCTGTGACTACTTATTTGCCAATGTAAGAAATTAGAATTTTACAGAATTCAGTTGATGGCTTAGTAAATTCATAATGCAATTTTCATGTGATGCTCTACAAAAAAAAAAAAGAAAAACGCTTAAGAATTTTGAGTCATTGAGTTATGCAGTCTTTACTACAGTCTGAAATTATAATTTCAAAGCAATTAAAGCAAGAAATCTTTGTAAAGTTCAACATAGAGTAAAAGAACATCCAGGGACACATGAAATGATCATTTATAGAGATGTTAATTTATAGCAGCTTTATTGAAAAACATTTTGTGTCTAAATGTAAAGCTTTGACAGAGGCTCAGGCACTTCAATCACACATTTTATTTCAGTGAGTTGAATTCATGACTCTAATCAAATACAACTAAAAGCAAAATTGAGTCAGAATGGAAATACCTGTTGTTAGTTAAGCAAGTAATTTTCCTTATTTGTTGTGACTCTTCTTTGTGTATTGTCTATCCTTTTTAATGCTGAGAAGTCTCAGATGTTCCTGTCCTCTCTTCTTTCCATGAGTGCTCATCCCTTAGTGGTGTTTCACTACACTGGGATGGCTGGAAATCCATTCACTGTGGAAATTATGAACCCAAAGTGCCACAGGGTGCTGTGTTAGCTCTGAAGGGGCTGTGCAGGAGCAGCGCAGGGCTCTGTAGGTTTGGAGTCACACCTGTACTGGGTGTTGCAGAGGCTTTCCCTGGAGTGGATCCTCCATTCCACAGGCACTGGAGGCAGACACTGCTGACCCACAGCTGGAGCAGCCCTGATGTGGGGCTGGTGTTTGCTCTCCTGCAGTGCTGCTGGTCCTTCAGGACTGGTGTTTGTTATCCTGCAGTGCTGCTGGTCCTTCAGGACTGGTGTTTGTTATCCTGCAGTGCTGCTGGGTCCTTCAGGACTGGTGTTTGTTATCCTGCAGTGCTGCTGGGTCCTTCAGGACTGGTGTTTGTTATCCTGCAGTGCTGCTGGTCCTTCAGGACTGGTGTTTGTTCTGTTGCAGTGCTGGTGAGTCCTTACGGGTTGAACGGGACCCTCACGGGCCAGTCCTACAAGATGTCAGACCCCGCCACTCGGAAGCTGATGGAGGAGTGGCAGTACTTCTACCCCATGGTGCTGAAGAAAAAGGAAGGCATGAAAGAGGAGGAAGAGCTGGGATATGACAACGATTTCCCTGTGGCAGTCGAAGTCATTGTTGGTGAGTTTCAATATTCTGCCTGAAGGATTATTTTTTTCCTCATGATTTGAGAAAAAAACCCAAAAACTAATTAATCAGAAACAGCCATTATAATTTTCCTATATTCTCTTGTAGCTCTCTTGACACCAGAACATCTGAATAGTTCTGTCGCCTCAAGCTTTTGTACTCCCTGTATCCCACATGCCATTATTCACTGGATTGAGCTACTTTTTGCAGCTCTGTACTGCTTTACAGAGGGCTGGGTGTATATTAGCATGGAAATTCCTTAGCTCTTTGTATTTCAGATAATAAGTTTTGCCAAGTTGACATTGAAAACAAGTGGAAGTAGCTGTGGTTGCTGGATATTATCAGGTGTGTTTAAGACTTATGGTTTTCCATCTCTCTGCAGGGGGTGTGAGGATGGTGTATCCTTCAGCCTTTGTTCTCATCTCCCAGAGTGACATCCCGGTGTCACAGAATGCTGCCAGTGCTGCAGGCCATATAAATGTGGGACAGCAGGGGCTTGGAAGCGTGAAGGATCCTGCCAGTACCTGTGGGATGCCCCTGACTCCCCCCACCTCTCCAGAGCAGGCTGTTATGGGTAAGCAGTGGGACTGGGAAATGGAATTAGACACTGGGTTTTGCTTAGCTCCTGAGGAGTGAGTGTGTGAACAGGGGCAGGGCAGAGGCAGTGGAGGAGTGTTAGGGGAGGACTTTGCAGGTCTGTGGTAAAGGAAAGGCAGTGCTCTGAACACCTCCAGGCACAAAACGGGGTGAATTCAGTTGAGCTCCCTTTTCTGTGGGTGCATCTGTGTGCAGGGGTGCAAAGGAACACAGAAACCTCTCGCCACTGTGCAACCTTCTGCTCAAACTTGGAGATTTTTTGAACCTGTTGGGCAGTGCTTATCAAATTTCACAGAGCAACAGAAGTGTCAAAGACAGAAAGGTCCTACAGGTTTCTGTGAGACTGTGCAGGCAGATGGGGCTAAAGAACCCTTGTTATACCCTCACTGAGGAGCTCCCAAGCTCAGCCTGTATGGGATAGCTCTGCCACATCAACAGGGTCAGTCGTGGAATCACAGAGTCAGAGGCTGGAAAAGACCTCTGAGATCATCAAGTCCAACCTTTGGACCTTGATGCAAAGCCAAAGAAAGCATGTCTGGAGTCACTTGTCCATACTTAGAGCCTGTAGATGAAGACAATCAAAGTATTTAGTATTTCCTGCTAGTAAGTCAGAATGTGAGATGTAAATTCACTTGGAATTGTCTTTTTCAAGGGAACTGAGAGTTAAAATAAGGAAAAAACTAATTAATAACTAACTGAAGCAAGACAATCAACATTTAAATAACAATCTCTACTCAAGTATTGATGCATATTTTAGTCTGCTATTGTATTTTTAAATTTTTCAGAACCCTGTTAAACTTGTACAGTATCACAAGAGGGATTCCATTTTTGAATATTTATAAACTATCATTTATATAAAAGTGTTCATGTGTCCAATCTGGCAGTCACAGCTTCTGTTTGATCTCTGCTATTGTTTGAGGGCAGTATGAATTTGTATCAGAGGGGTGCCTCTCCAGCAAACAATGAAAGGATTCTTTTTTATCAAAAACCATTTTAAAAGACTTTGAAAACTGGAGAAATGGATTGGAAAAACATGCCATGCAGTCCAGAATCACTGATGGGATCCATAAACTGGATTAGTGTGAGGCACAGGAATAACATGTCAATTCTGCCCAATACTATTGGAAATGTGGGTTTAGTGCCGTGTCCAGTTTTGAGCACCTAAAACTGGCTGGAGTCCAGGAGAGTACAGTGAGAGTGATCCTGGGTTTTGCAAACAGGGCCTCCAGGAAAAGATGGACAGAATTGAGGGGGTTTAATCTAAAGAAGTGGAATTTGAAGGAGAAAAAGAATAGACTTTTCTCTGCAACCAGTGTGTAATGAATCTAAACTGGAGCAAAGCAAAACTAGGTTAAACAGGAGGAAAAACTTGCTCTGAGGAAGGATAATGAAATGTTGAAATAAATTAGCTGTTGGGAAGCTACAGAAGTTCCATTAGCAGAAGGGTGATGGGTTTGGGGGGATTTGGTGGGGACATTTTGTAAGGTTGTTTTTAAGAAACAGATTAGTTAACTGTGTTGATCCAGCTTCAAAGAAAGGACTGGACTAGATGATCTCTTCAGTTCTCTTTTAATCATATTTTCCATGGTTGTGTCTAAAGTATGTAACAAAACAAATTGTTGCTGGAACTGGGGAATGGCATTTTTCACCAGTGGAACCAGTCTGGAGCACAGGGGTTGTGCAGTGGCCTCTGGTGGGGGCCGCTGTGTCCTCCACTCATTGTACCATACCTGGTATCTGTGTGTGTTCCAGGACTGTGTCAGGGATGTTCATGGATAAAAATTAATGTCAGTGTGTGTGAACAGAGTGTTTTGCCTGCTGTGCAGTTCTGCCTCATGCTCTATACTTCTGTACTGTATGGTATGAAATTATTACATAGTTATAGAAAGCAATAATTAATGCACCCCAATGTAACAGGAAAGCCTTGGTAGTTCTTGGTTATCCTCTCATGCCTTCTGTCCTTCCCTTCCCATCAGACTTTTCCTTGTTTTCCTCCTGCTGTTGATGCATGTGCTGCCTCTGTGTGCGCGTGATGTTTGTCTGTAAACACGCATTCTAAATTCCCAAAGGAGGGTACATTTGCCAATTCTGAAGTTCTGACCTGTTTTTTTGGTCATCTGTCAAGTTCCCACTGCTGGAGAACCTTGGAAAGCCAGTGAAATACATGGTTAGAGGCACAAGCCTCAGTATGTCCAGGGATTTTGGGGTTTGACTTTACAAAAGGATAATCGGGGAAGATCTGCCTGGAGAAAGAAATACATAACGTGAAGAATGAGGGAAGGTGCAGGGTTAGGCAGCTTGTGCAGCATTTCAGAAGTGGTGTTTTGCAAGTCAGCTGGTGGCAAGCAGCAGGATTCCCTGTTAGCTGCAGAGATGTGCAGCTCTGAGTCCCCTCAGCACTTCACACTTGAGGCTGCTTGGATTGCGTCAGGCGGGGAGGACGAAGTGTTCTGTACCCTGGTGTGACCTTGTGAAAATGCAGCACATCCCTCCTGGCTGTTCCATCCCCAGCCCGGAGCAGGGGCTCCGTGCCCAGGCCACACGGACCCAAAGCTCCCTCTGCTGCTGCAGCTCGGGCTTGGCAAGCTGGATGTGCTGGAGTTCAGTTAAACAGAAACACATTGCAGGGCACAGAAAGAATCATCTGCTCCTACAACAGCTGGCAAAGGCTTCTGCAGCACAGGAAGGGATGGAGTGCAGAGTTTTCAGACTCTCAAACATGTTGAAGTAATATCTTCATTTGTTATCTCTTTGATAACCATACAGAAAATACGGACTGAGAATATCATATGCTGTGTTAATAGTGTATCTACTGGTGATAAGCTGTTGGAAATTTCTGTGGTGGTGTGGATCTCAACAGGAAAATCTCACCAAAGTCAATTTTGATTCTGGTATTTCAACTCAAGCATATTATAAAGAAATGGCACAGAATCCCAGAGTGATTTGGGTTGAAAAGGACCCTAAAGTTAAATTCATTCCACCCCCTGCCCTGGGCAGGGACACCTTCCACTATCCCAGAGTGCTTCAAGCCCTATCCAACCTGGATAGAAGCCTTGAACACTGCCAGGGATCCAGGGGCAGCCACAACTTCTCTCTCCCCACCCTCCCAGGGAACAATTCCTTCCCAGTATCCCATCCATCCCTGCCCTCTGGCACTGGGAAGCCATTCCCTGGGTCCTGTCCCTCCGTCCCTTGTCCCCAGTCCCTCTCCAGCTCTCCTTTGGGCCCTGGAAGGGGCTCTGAGGTCTCCCTGGAGCCTTTTCTTCTCCAGGTGAGCACCCCCAGCTCTCCCAGCCTGTGTCTGTAGGAAAGCATCACAGTGATCCATTCATTTCCTCAGTGAAGTTTTGTATTGAGCATAAAGAACTGATCCTTGCTTTGAAATAGTCTACATAAATTATTAGTGTTCTTAATAGATGCTTTTAGAACCATCTATATTATAATAAATTCCATCTTTAAAGCGACTCACCAAAGACTATATAAATTCAAGTTTAACATCCAGGGTAATTGTGAAAAAGCTCTGTCTGCACTATTTCTTAGCGATTCAATCCAGGGCTATAGGGGCTATCTAAAGTACTTCCATTTGTTAGGGAGTGTATTTTTTAATAGATACATTTGGATATATAATATACAGAGTGTATCACATCACGTGAGGTGCAGCACACGCACAGCTCATTGCCCATGTCTGTGGTACAGCCCCATACCATCCTTGTTACCTCAAAGGAAGTGTTGCTTTGAAATGTGTTTTGTAAGGATGCTCTGAGCATTCCCCAGTGAATGTGAACACTGGTGTAGTCAGCAGCTGCTAAGAGACTTCCAGGAAAAAATAGCAAATGTGAATATGAAGAGCAGCTCTGACATTAATGCTTCATTTCTCTTGCAGGAGAAAGTGGCTGCTCTCAGAGCAGCATCAGCCATCCAGCTGTGCAGGAGGGGACAGTCAGTGTCCACAGTCCAAAGAAATCAAGCAAGATTACTCCAAAATTTCACAACCGTATGGTTCACCGTGTGTGGAAGGAATGCATCCTCAACAGGGCACAGTCCAAGTATGGCAGCAGTCCTCGTGCTTGGGTTATTTATAACACATAATAGCCAGTTAAAATTGTCATAGCTTTTCCTTAATGTTACTCCTCACAGGATTCCTTTGTCAGTAATCAGAAGTAATGGTGCCAAACAGCATTATCAAAGAAAATGTTGTATTATCAAAGAAAATTTGTCCCTGTGTTCCGCTGAGAACTCCCGGCACTTCCAGTTATGTTTGCAGTTGTGTGCCCTGATTGTTACAGTCCCTGAGGCCACACATCCACAGGATGTGCCTGCAGCCAAGTGCTCTCAGATTTAGTGATGGCAGCTTCGACCTCCAGTTGTTGCTACTGCACTGAAAGCTGGGTGACTGCAGAACAGACTGTATATATTTGATATTTAGGGCTCTAAGGGGAGTATTTGTAAAGCATTACATGAGTTGGACTAAAATTTCAATTGACAAGGATATATAAATTGATGTTAGTATCATAGGCCTTTAGTACTGGAGATTTAGTGTGTATCATGGCATGGTGAGCCCCAAAATATTTATTCTTTCCTATTTCCATGCAATTTCCTCATTGGGTATGTCAGGCTAATTTCCAGAATCAGTTTAAATGGATTTCCCCTTGTTTCTTGTGCTCAGACGACAGAGTTATCTGATGCAGAGCGGGGACCTTCCTCCTACATAAATCAAACTGTAAATTTAAGGAATAGTACGGGGATCTGCTGTCTATTTCAAAGGTCAAGTAGAAGGAAGGAATTTATCTGAGGGGAACACGTATGAATTTATGCATGTGCATTTTTAAAATTTTGTTTTACAAAAGGTGGTGATTGCTAAAATAATTTTCCCTTCTTCAGGAGGAATCAAATTACAGCTGCAAATTTGGAAGAGGAAGTTCCTAACAATAGTGTTTCATGGGATTTTGTGGATCCAGTCCAAAGAGTCAGTTGTTCTTGTTCCAGGTGAGCTTTGAAGAGAATAAACATTTGCCATATTGGGAGAGCCCTGTTTAATTCAGACCGAGGCACACTTACAGGAGGGAGTTGTGCTTTAGCTGAGACAAGAGGAAATTGTAATATCAAACCTGTGATCACATTTGGGGGATGAATCTGCATCTCAGCCCATTGTCACTTGCAGGAGTCAATGCAAGTGGAAAAATTGGGGCCAGGATCACTCCAACAGTTCCCATTCACAATGAACTCATCCTGCAGTTTTTCAAGCTGTAACCTTTAAGTTAAGTGGTTAAAGCTTGTGGTGAAGAGGCAGAATCTGCCTAAGTTTGTGAGCACCCCGATATTTGAAGGAAGAGGGAAAACATCCCTACAAATCACTTCATGTGCTTCTGGTCAGTCTGCCATGGCACCAAAACTCACCCAAGAGGGTATTAAACCTTTGCAGCGTGGGTCACCCACTGTCACTGGATCAGAAAGAATTCACAGCTCACTCACACAAACACTTAGGAGGTTATTAAATTATCTGTCATCTCTGATGGGTGGTTAGAATTCCAGAACTCCTCACTCAGAAAAGGCAAACCATCCTCATCAGTTCTGCTACACCATTCTTACAATTATCAGAGAGGTGTTACAGGGCTAGAAAAAAACACAATTTGCTGTGAAATAGTCCTGTGAAACACTTCTACTGAAATTCTTAATTCCCAACGTCACCATCTACTTGTAAGATAGATGATAAAAGCATCTTTTGCTAAAGAATTTGTTCCTTAAGCATGCAGTTCTTTGTGCAGTCAGAGGAAGAGATGAAGGGATTGTGCATCCTCCAAGGGTGGAATGTTCAGCCTGGAGACTCCCTGCTCTATCCCAAGTGAGAGTTGCTTTCTGCAGCTCTTCCCCCCGGTTATACACATTGTTTGTATTTATATACTCAAGAATGTGGAACAGAGAAATGTTTTATCAGAATGCCAAGTGTTTCCTGTGGAAAACTGAGGTCCAGCTTTGCCTGGAAAGCGTGGGGAATCAATAGTGGGCACTGGGAGCCTGATTCTATGGACAGGTTCAGCTGCACTTGCAGTTTCACACTGTCTGTTCATCCCTCCAGTGATAACTGCATCGTGCTGGAGTTGGGAAACACAGCAGCTGGGAAATGGAAACATTATCCTTCAAATGAAGGCAGTACCTGATTTCAAAGAGCAATAAATACTTTCTGTGTAGCTGCAGAACCTGAACAGCTACTGTCATATAGAAATTTGTTCAGTCATTTCTGTGTCCATTCCGTGCACTGGATAAATGTGAGGATATGATCTTGGATCTGGAGTCTCAAAGGGCTGTCTGGTACTCAAATTCAGTCTCCTGCATACCCAGCTTGGTGTGTGAGGAACAGAATGTCTAAAATAATTCTCTGCAGTCAGTTAAAATATGGTGAGTGATGGAGATTTAAGGCAGTGAAATGTTACAAGAACATGCTTAAGGCAAATCTCCAGTTACCAGGGCATTAGCTCCACATTAGGGTGATTGCAGCCACACACCATCTGCTGCTGCAGGGAATCTGCAGCGTGTCCTGAGAACAGCAGAGCCCCACGGAAAGCTGGGATAACCCCACACAGTGTGGATGCTTCCAGGGAAAAGGGGCAGCAAGCACAAGAGGTTGTGTTCGCACCCTTAGACAGGGTTGGGTGTCTCCAGTCTAGTCCACGTCACTTATGACCATGTAGGTTATCTTTTCAAGTAAAAAGCACATTACATGTTTTGAAATGGGTTTTTGTTGTCTTATCGTTGTTCATAAAATAGGGATGGAGTGATTAATTTTGAAATGGTGTTTATTTTTAAGCAGGTTTCAATGTTAAGCACAAACACATCTTTCAATTTCTGTTTAGCTTAATAAAATCAAATAAACAGCTAAACAAAAAAACCCTGGAAAACAAAAAAGACCAATAAAAGTATGGGCAGAGTTATATCCCGGGAACCATCACCAGTGTGATGAAAATGCTGTTTAGCAATACCTGAAACACTGAAATTCAATCCCGTGCTTCCCAGTCTCAAAGATACTGGATACAAAATCAAAAAAGCCATGTGAAGCCAGTAATAAGATTGAATAAATATTTTTAAATATTCAAATTAAAATGCTGCAGTAACATACAAACTTCATCAGACAGAAGTTAAAAGTCCGTTAAGAGGTCAGGAGCAGAGAGGAGGTTTCTCAGTGCTGCTCTTTGGGTTTGGCTCTCCCCTGAGCTCAGGTGGTGCTCTGCCCTGCAGTGAGCATAGCAGATGACGTGGCATATATAGCATATAATACATAACATAAAATCACCCTAGGACAAGCTGTCTCTGTCCTTTGCAGGCACAAGGTGTTCAAGCAGCGCTGCGCCGGTGCCTCGGGCCGGCCGCCCTCGCTGCCCCAGCCCGGCTTCGGCGTGGGCACCGCGGCGGCCTCGGCACTGCCCCCTCCCGCCCCCTCAAAGCACAAAACCACCGAGAGGCAGGACAAGGGAGAGAAACTGCAGAAACGGCCCCTGATGCCGTTCCACCACCGGCCCTCGGTGACTGAAGAGCTATGCATGGAGCAGGACACGGCCGGGCAGAAGCTGGGACTGGCCGGGATGGAGCCCTCTCTGGAAGTCTCCAGTTCCAGGAAGTACGAGAAGCCGCTCTCGATACCTGCTAGAAATCCAAGCAAGCAAATGAATATGAATCCTATGGATTCACCCCATTCCCCCACTTCCCCTCTGCCTCCCACGCTGAGCCCCCAGCCCAGAGGTCAGGAGGCGGAGAACCTGGACCCCCCTTCCGTTCCTGTGAACCCAGCACTCTACGGCAGTGGGCTGGAGCTGCAGCCACTGCCCAGCTTAGACGACAGGACAGTCCTGGTGGGACAGAGGTTACCTCTGATGGCAGAGGTCAGTGAGACAGCCTTGTACTGTGGCATAACTCAGAGCAGCGAGGCCGGGGATGTGTGGAGGACCTACAGTGTCCCTTCGAGTGACGATGCCGAGTTCCGGCCGCCGGAGCTGCCGTGTGAGAGGTATGAGGGCAGGATGGAGATCAACCCCGACAGCACTGCACTGAAAAGGTGAGAGGGCACACTCAGCAGGGGGTTGGGCAGTTTTAATCAGCACCAAACTCTAATTTCTGCTTTTCAGCTGAAAAAGACCGAGGCTTCACTTCACCATCACAGATGCTGGAGACAACACCAAATACTTAACTAGAAACACACTATTGCAGGATGCCTTTTCCATACCTTGCTTTCTATTGGACATTATAAGAACTGATCAATCTCTGTGTAACCTATTTTTGTATTTTATACCAGCCTGAAAATTACTCCAGCGTTCTGACAATGCATTTTAAAAAATGCACCAGAGAGAGTGGTTAATGTAAATGTTTAAGCAAAAATTAATTGAGGAAGAGTTATTGAGTTAAAAGAATATTGGGTTTGGTAATTGCAATGGAGTTTGCTAGGCTGAAAAGGGTTTCAGCCTGAAAAATACAGCCTGGGAAGTCTGGACTTCAAAGTGTTTGCATTCATACACTGACAAAGTTGATTCTTCTTTCATTGTCCCAAAGCAGCTCTTAATACTGTAAGGTATTTAATACTAAATGTAGCCAAATACATCCTTTCTTTGAGGAAAAAAAACCATTTCTGCTTGATCAAGGGGGATGGAGTGAACCATGGGCTGTGTTTACATGACAGCTACTGATCATGCTGGTTTTGTTTCATGGTGGCTTTGTTTGCTTGTTTATTTTCACTTCAGGCTCTTAGCACAACCTAATAAACGGTTTAAAATTTTGGAAGAGCAGAAATCAGTGCAGACCCTGAACTATCTTGACCCCTTGCCTCTACTGCAACCCCCTGGAGAAGGCTGGGGAGACACCAGTGATCCTTACACCTTCGAAGATGGAGATATCAAGTACAGCTTCACTGTCAATAAAAAATGCAAACTTGGGGCTGAAAAAGATCCTTTGAAAAAGAACAAGGTAAGGTGTAAATCCAGAGTCTTTGGCATTAATATTCTTGTGGGATTTATCCTGTGGCACAGCATTTGCTCTACAGCTCTCTGGAAGACACAAGTCTGTTCCACAGAACAAAATCAGATGTATTTATATTTTTACTTTTAATTTTTTTAAAAGTTATTATTTTATATCATCACCTGCACGATGCTCCTTAGCTATCTTACCCTTTAAGCAGCTGTTTCAGTGTCTGGCTGTGCAAGCAAACATTCTAAAAGATGTTTTCTTCCCGGCGATTTTGAGGTGGTTAATTCACTGGACTGGCTGTCAGAGCTGAATGATGTCCTTGGAATCCTTTGTAAATCTTACATATAACTCAGACCCCTCAGTCTGGGTGGATACAGGAAAACAGTTGTTCTTGCATAGCTTAAATTCATATCCTTGAAAAACTCTTTGATTTTTTTGTATAGTCAGAAGATGGGATTGGTACCAAGGAAATCCCCCCAACGGGCCATTCCACACCAGTTCCTGATGGAAAAGATGCCATGTCCATTTTCAGTTCTGCTCCTAAGACTGGTGAGTTAAAGCTCTTAGATTTGCTCTGCAAAGCAAAAATACCCACATGCCATAACATCTGGAGGGAAAAATCACATCTGAACTTTTGCCTATAACATCAGAGATACAGACAGCTCCCAAGTTGGAAAAAACTTGATTTTCCTTTTCTTATTTATAAGAACAATTATATATTTTTTGGAATATTAAATGAGCAGCAGCTCCTTCATTGTTTCCCGACTGACCCTCAGTTGGTGCTGAACAGCCTGCAAGGCTCCAGCACAGCAGAGGGGCTCAGTGCTACAGGGCAGAGGTGTTTTTGTGTTCCTGACCATGCTCCCCTTTCCTTGACCGTGCTCCCTTTCCCTGACCATGCTCCCTTTTCTCTGACCATCCTCCCCTTTCTCTGACCGTGCCCCTCTTTCCCTGACCGTTCTTCCTTTCCCTGACTGTGCTCTCCTTTCTTTCCCTGACCATGCTCCCCTTTCCCTAACCATGCTCCGTTTTCCCTGACCATGCTCCCCTTTCTCTGACTGTGCTCCGTTTTCCCTGACCATGCTCCCCTTTCTTTCCCTGACCATGCTCCGTTTTCCCTGACCATGCTCCCCTTTCTTTCCCTGACCATGCTCCCCTTTCTTTCCCTGACCATGCTCCCTGTCCCTGACCCTGCTCCCGTTTCTCTCCCTGTTGTCCCCCTGTGCAGACCCACGGCAGGACGGCGCTGCCGGCAGGGCAGGCTCCGGCAGCCTCACCCAGGTCACCGACCTGGCCCCGTCCCTGCACGACCTCGACAACATCTTCGACAACTCCGATGAGGATGAGCTTGGGGTGAGTCTTTGTGGGACTGGGCGTCCTATAGGCCAAAAAACAGGAATCCTGGTGGGAATGATTATCCTTGATAGATGGAACAGAGAGTTTCCAGGTGGGCAGGCTTGGATTTTAGCTGGGAAGGATTGCTGGCAAAGAGAGAGATTCTTCAGGAGATCCGTTCTGCATGGCCAGGCTGTAAGGAACTTCCATAGGGAGAGCCAAGCAGTTGCTTTATAAATCCATTCTGTCTAGTTCTGTGTCCTGAACTTCTGTCAGAATTTTGTGTTTGAAAGTTGTGGAAAAGATCCAAATTTTATTAATTGGTGATTAGTTCTTCTACCTTGTCTGAGAATCTGCCCAAAGAAAAACAAATTCAGCCTTACAGCCTGTTCACTTTTCTTCTTCCAAGCACTTTTATTTCAGTGCAAAGAGAAATAGTTGCTGCATGTTAGGAAATACAAAAGGAAATGCAGATTTATATCAATTATAGGAGGAGGAAATTGCCAGGGAGGACAAAGATTTGAGTAGTGACTATCTTTAAGCATGATCTAATACAGCCATAATGATACAGAAGGTGATCCTAAAGTGACTGTTAGTAGATAACAGTGTTTAAAAGTCTAATGCTTGTTCTTGGCCGGACTTTACAAGTGCACCAATTTCCTTACTGTGGTTCCACACAAACTGCATTTCAGATGCCACAGTTAATCTGCCAGAGGACTGCTCTGTTCTGTCAAAATAAAAATTACTTTCCTCTCTGAAGTTGGCCTGGACAGCCCTAATGTTTTTCCTGTCTTAACATTTGCGTGTGTTGGGCTTACTCTCAGTGTCATATTTCCATTATTATCTTGGAGTAATCCAAACATGGAAACAAGTAGAGCAGTCACATGCATTTCAAGCTCAGGGCTTGTGATAACACTGAATATCATTTGTGTGTGTATAGAAATATAGCAATACATGGTTATATGTGTGCAGATATATGTGTATCAATATATGAGGGGTGTGTAGACAGGCAAATATTTTTGTTTTCAGTGTTGAAATAGAGGAAAAAATCCAGACTCCTTGGGGGGAGTGGGTGGGAGAACAGAAGAGCGGAGCTTGTCTTTGCTGTGCAGTGGCACTGAGAGGTGGCAGCCTGTCCTGATGCAGTGTTTGGTTTTCCAGGCCGTGTCCCCAGCCCTGCGCTCCTCCAAGCTGCCGGCCGCGGGCTCCGAGGAGCGGCCGCTGGGCAAGGACGGCCGGACCGCGGTGCCCTACCCTCCCAGTGAGTACCCGGGGCACAGCTCAGCCCTGCCACACCCACTGACCTCGCTGTGCCAGCCCTGCAGGGGCACTGGGCTCACAGAGGGCGTGCCTGGTGCTGGAATTGCCAGGTTTTAACGAGGACAGTGGTAATACAGACACGGGTTTTTAATGAGCCTGCTGAGATCTGAGCTGCTCTTCTGTCAACATCGTTGTCTTAGTCTGGAACTATGGGATGGGTTTGTTACAAACCTTCCCTTGCAAGCTCTCCCCTCTCTTGTCAGCTCAGTGTTAGACACTTACCACATCCCTCTTTCACATCTCTCTTTAAGTATAAATCCTTCTACTTAACCAAACCAAAGAATTTAAAACCATGGTTTACCAACTGGCCGTGATGGTGCAACCTGTCTTGGAAGAAAATTGCATTGAGCATTTGACAAATTAAAACTAAAATCACTTTCAGGGTTCAATCTAGATGTGGAAGTGCATGATTAAAATCAAAGGGCTAGGTTCTGACTGGAGGCATGGTAGAGACCTTTTACAGATGGTTGTGGTAGTGATGCTTGTGCAGGCCCTGCACATGGACAAGGGAGGTTATGGGAGTGCAGGAAACTGATTAAATGGTATGAAATTAGATTAAAACAAGAGGGGTTTTTTCTAAGGACTGTGCCAACAACTATTGGGAATAGGAACTTTTACTCTGAGGTCCATGGGCTTTGCTGCATTTGTGGCACCTGACAGGAGGGTGCAGCTGGGGAGGGTTGGGCTCTGCTCCCAGGGAACAGGGACAGGAGGAGAGGGAATAGTCAGGGGAGGCTCAGGTTGGACACTGGGAAAATTCCCTCATTGAAGGAGCTGTCCAGTCCTGGCACAGCTGCCCAGGGCACTGCTGGAGTCCCTGTTCCTGGAGGGATTTAAAGCCATGTGGATGTGGCACTTGGGGACGTGGGGCAGTGGTGGCCTTGGCAGTGCTGGGGAATGGTTGGACTTGATGATCTCAGAGGGCTTTTCCAACCTGAACAATTCTCTGATTCTACTGGCATTTCTCTTGAGATGAAGGAGAAATGTGTCTGTGTTTGTGGAAGAGGAGAAAGGTGAGAATTTTTTGTATAATAGTAACAAAACAAATTACGAATTACAAATTATTTAGTGGTGAGAAGGAAAAGTGTTTGATTTCTGTGGCCACTATAAGCAGAAATCCAATCTCTCTGCAAATCATTCTTTAATGCCTTCTCATTAACTTCAGCTGGTAATGAGAACAAATTGAGGTAAAGAAAAAAACCAGTCTGAAGGAGATGAGTCAGAGTTTTATGGACCCATAAAAGCTGTGCTGATTTACTCAAATGTAGAAGTCTGAAGTATACAGAGATTGGATTTTGACAGGTTTAGTTGATCCATAGCTTTTTAAAATATGCAAAGCTTTTTCAAGCATGACACACATGAAAATGAACGATGACAGTTGCCTGTTGCTGTAGGGTTGGGGGATTTTTTGTAATTAAACTTTTTTATGAATCTGCACTGCAGAATTTTGCTAAGTGGAGTGAGCTGGAGGTGAGAAAATGATGTAGTGTGAAGTTAAACAGATACACTCCACCTGTGGCTGTGGCCTTGCCACCGGCTGTCAAGGCAGAGCAGTGTCTGTGGGGAGCTGAATGGCTTGTACAGCATCATAAATTCCTACTGGCCACCCTTCATTCCCACCTTGCTCCCTGTCCCCTCTCCAGTGCCTAAAGCACATCTCTGCTCAGAAATAGAGGAGCCAATTCAGCTGCCAGCCTGAACATTGTATTTCATACTAATGTTGGTGGGAAAGAATTTCTTCCATTCTGCTGAATCTCTTGTCAGCTTTGATTTATCCTGTACCAGGACAAGACTAAGGTCTTTTAAATTCAAATACTGAGAGAGTGGGGAAAAGAATATGAATGGAGTGGGAATAATTCATAGCCCATTGTTTACTCTGCTGCTCCAGATTGTGAAGGACTTTGGGTTCAGCTTGAACAGTTAGTACCAAAAGAACTGCATTTTGAGAGGACTTCCCCTATTTGAGTGGTTTCCCTTTGTCTAAAGAGTTCAATAACTTGGCTGTGTCATCTCTGAGCACAGAAGCATCAAATGCAGGGTTGGCTCTGTTAAGGCAGAGAGGAGACACATCCTGAGGCTGCAGCATCCTACACAAACCTACTGTCAGTGCAGGTATTCACAGTCCATGGAAAATTGTAATCCCATCACTTATTTTTACCTTTTTCTGTTCGTTTTTGAGAACAGTACTTCTTCTTCCCTGTTTGGTTTTCCACAACGCAGTGTTTACCAGTCAGAAACGCATCTGTATTGATTTATGAATTTTCCATAATCTTTAGGCTGCAGGTGTTATTGAATACAAGAGTGTCCTTGTGTCCCATCAGCTTGGGTATGGAATGGGATTGGGCATTAAATCTGTCAGAAAAAGTATCTAAGAGGAGACACTTGTGGGAATTCACCTTTCTCTAATTACAGTGGTTCACCAGTGATGGTTTTGTTCAGAGAGGATCTGTCCTAATTCAAGCCAGGAAAATAGAGCATTTATGCTGAATTTGACACAAAATAAATATGGAAGGTGTAGCTGGAAGGAACTGGGGAGAACATGCAACACTTTGCTGTGATTTGTGTTGGATTGCATTACACTGTATAGAGCATCTCTGGTGGAGTTGGTTGTTTTGCTTAAAGAAAAAAAACCAGAAAATAGATTATTCCATTACGATCATTTCCTGAGAAGTGATTTAGGGATTTTCCTGGCTTAATGTCTTGTGATGCAAAATGGTAATTCTGTGGCTTCTCTGTCACTGGAACTTGGGGATGCCTGGCAGTCTGTTCCTGGGCAGAACTTCCCATGTTTGTGGCAGGAGTGGTGTTGCCATGGACCAGACGAGGCTACAGTGACTGAGTGGAGAAATCCAGCTTAGGGCACACAAATTCCAGAGGCCTTCTGGTTTAGGGCTAGGTTAGCTCAGGAAAAAGGAGGAAACTCCTCTGAAACTCCTTAGAAACAGTCACTGGGGTGAGCTTGGCATTAATGTCAATTCACCTCTACAGTTATGAAGGATTTATTAGTTGCTGGTAAATTGTACATTTGTTATTCTGTCTACCAGGTTGTTGTTTCTGCTGAACAATAACCTTGCAGAGTATCCCTAGGAAATTGGGAAATGTATCCCTAGTAGTTAACTTCTGGTCTAGACCTACATTGCTGTCAGAACCCCAGTAAGCCTGGAGAAGCTTTGCTAGTTTTTAACTGATGAAATAAGAGCTAGCATTGAGTTGATCTCTTCTGTTTTATTGAATTTCCTTGAGATTTTGAATGATTAACAGTGTTATTTCATCCTCTTCAGCTGTGGCAGATCTCCAAAGGATGTTCCCAACACCACCCTCCTTAGAACAGCACCCTGCCTTCTCCCCAGTCATGAGTTACAAAGACGGAATAAGTTCAGAGACTGTGACTGCCTTGGGAATGATGGAGAGTCCTATGGTCAACATGGTTCCAACACAGCTGGCTGAGTTTAAAATGGAGGTGGAAGATGGATTAGGTAGCCCTAAACCTGAAGAAATTAAGGTAACACACCAGAAATGTGGGATTTTTACAAACTCATCCATGCACAGCATGATTTTTATGAGTCCCATGTAGTGTGTGTAGCAACTAACAAATGTGGGCTGGACCCATGTAAAGAACATGTCAGGCTGGAGCTGGAAAAATATTCTTCATTAGTAAGAGCTTTTTTCCCTGATTTTAACTGTAGGCATCTTTCTTCTCGTAAGTTTATGTTTGTAATGGCTCTGGGTGTTCTCAGGAAACAAACAGTAT
The DNA here is from genome assembly GCA_013397795.1 of Orthonyx spaldingii. Taxonomy (NCBI): domain Eukaryota; kingdom Metazoa; phylum Chordata; class Aves; order Passeriformes; family Orthonychidae; genus Orthonyx; species Orthonyx spaldingii. Next base: position 556,780 of record VZTJ01002338.1, on the reverse strand, counting down.
TGTCTGTGAAATGAGCCCTGTGCCTAACAGAAAGAATGTATGTGTATGAAGAAACACCACACTGGTGGCTCTGTAGTGTTAAATGATGTATTCCTTCAGAGAATTCCTCTGTGGCACCTTTGCTGTGCCCCCCTCCCTGCTGCCACACTGGGCACACAGTGGGATAAAGTGGGGCATGTGGAAAGGCTGCCTTTTCCTCTCTGAAATGTTCCTTTTTTGGTTAGGGTTGAAACTCTCTTGAGAAAGCCCAGGGGTTGAACTTGCTCTGTTTCTTCTTTAGCTGATGTTGCTTCACAAGTTTTAAGGCCAGATGGGACCATTCTTATCTGACTTTCTGTAGAACACAGGTCAGATAATGTCACCTGGCTCCTCCTTTCTCAAGTCTGGAGTGTCTCAGTAAGGAGCTACTGTACTGGGGACTCTGGATTCTGTCACATCCCAGTGTGGCTATTTCTCCACAGCATCCCATGAAGGGGCCCAGCCTCAGCACAGGCTGGGCATTGTCTATGTCATTGTTCCATCACAGGGCAAGAGCAGAGCAAAATCATTCTGCCTGTGTGTTTCCTGCATTGCTGAACTTCTGGGGCTGCCTTCTGTCACTTCTGTCAGAAGGTATTGGTGCCATATTTCTGTGCATACAGCCTGAGGGGTTTTTTTAATAAAAAATGCACTTTTTGTGTAGAAATGCACAGCACCTTGTTCTGCAGCAAACTGCTCTGTACACAGGGAATAAAAAGGGAAATGCCCACTCTTAACTGGCTTCATGGTAGTCCTCAACCCTTGATTTTATAGCCTAATTCTTCTCCTTCAGACCCACCGTGTCCCTCATGTGCTACGGCCTCTTCCTTCTATTTCAGCAGCTCCCACCCCAGCACCACCTCCTTCCCTCTCCTTTGTGCCCATGTTGGCATTAACTGAGGGCTGATTTTCAAGGGTCCGCATTGCTGAGCAGGGACACACTTGCAGCTGCATGGACAAGAAGTGGCTGTGTGTGTGTGCTGGTGTGATGATGCTGCTGGATGCCTTTTTTCAGTGTAAATAATGTGGTCAGATGTGAACCAGGACATTTTCCTGCCAGCAGGAACAGCATCCCTCAGGCAGACTGCAAGGGAAGCCCTGGCAAATCCCACAGGGTGACTTCTCACACAGGAAGTTTTAGTTTTGTCCCTGGGAGAGAAGGGAGTCCCTGTCCCTGGCAGGCAGCAGGACAGAGTGTGGGACAGCATTCCAGGGTGTGTCTCTGTGTTTTGGTGCAGTGTGTCCAATCAGACCCCAGAATTCCCACCTCATTCCCCTGCCAAGGGCTGAGCTGGCAGGGAGCTTGTGCCAGCAGTTCTGTGGAGAAAGGGGCTCTGCAGAGGTGGGAGGGAACTCCCAGTGTCCCTCCCGACGGCAGAACCCACCTGGACACCAGGACATGGGGCAGCTCTGCTTTGGTACTGCCAGATCTCTCCTTCCTTCCTGCCTCCCTGAGCTCTCACGTGGAGGCACAGTGGGAAGAGGCACCTGCTCAGTGTGTGCTCCATTTCCCATCTTCAGTTGGTGCATCCACAAATTTTTAGGCCATTACTGGAGTTTGAAATAAGTTTTTTATAAGGTTTGTAAGACTTTGCCTTGCTGGTTTTTCTCTTCTGCTTGTGCAGTAAGCTGTTTGTTTAATAGAATAACTTGGGCCTGTAAAAAAAAAATCTGTCTTGGAATTTGTTGAGCTGAAGGTTTTTGAGTGGGAGCAGATTTCAGGGCATCATTGATACCGAAGATATTTTAATCTCCCTCACAACCATTATAGGAGAATTAAAATACTTATTTTAATTCTGCCTGAACATTTCCAACAGCACAGTTGACTGGCTTCTGAGTGTGTCACACCTGCTCATACACACCAGTGGGGGAAACAAGTACTAAACCCATTGCTGATCATTCTGAGAACATGGAAGTAGATTCCTTGTGCTGAGCATTCCACAGCTGGAATCCACACATTCCTCAGCCCTCAAGTGCTTGACAAGGGGCAAGGGAAAAATGCAGAGCTCTAAGGAGATGTTAAACACTGAGACTGCTGTTAGTGTTTTCATACTGAATTTTACTCTGCAGTAGTGCCTCAAAAGGACTATCTCTGTTCTCCTGAAAGAGCTGGAACAGCTCTAGAAACTCTGGCTGAAGTTCTTGTCATCACTCTCTGCAAGCAAACGTGACAGTCACTGCAAGCCCAGCTGGGCTGAGCTACATTGATAGTTGTGTTTGCTGGGTTGTTTAGATATTTGTGTATTTAACACTCTATGTAGTGATGGGCCTGTGCAAAGTGTGCACTGTTACTGCTCAAGTGAGATGAACCCCCAAGCTGGGGGTTATTCAGAGGGGCTGCCTCAAGGCACCTCAGGGTTCCTCCCACTGTCAGTACAGAAGTCTTGCAAAGATCAATCTTTTAAGTGCCTAAATGAGGTGCTAAAAGTTAGGTAGTGTGAAAATTTGATAGTGCACTACTCATGTTTCAGGCACAGCTTGTCTTAAATGAGCCTGATCCAATTGTGAAGCCTCCTGCCGTAAAGCTGTGCAGCACCTTGGGATAACAGGGAACCTCAGCTGAGTTTCCTTGAAGTAACTGCTCTTGAATGCTTTGTAGAATGAATAAATATCATTTATTTGGGGGGAAAAAAAGCAATTTTAGAGCATTCAAACAGTACAATAGGTTTTAATTAAAAATAAATATCTGAAGAGCAACCTGACCACATTGTTGTAACCAAGGTCTCTTGGATGTTACAGGATTTTTCGTATGTGCACAAAGTTCCATCATTTCAACCTTTCGTGGGCTCCTCCCTGTTTGCTCCACTGAAGATCCTGCCCAGCCAGTGCCTCCTACCTCTGAAGATTCCAGATGCCTGCATCTTCAGGCCTTCTTGGGCTGTCCCTCCGAAAATTGAACAACTTCCATTGCCACCTGCAGCCACTTTCATCAGAGATGGCTACAAGTAAGTACAGCCTTGGAGGAATTGAGTCTGTCGAGCCCATGCCTAAAGCTGGGTAACTAAAATGGTTGTTTGTATTTGCTTTAACCTGCAAATGTATTTTAAACCTTTTAGGTTTGTCATTGACTGAGATCAACACAGTTCTGATAGCAGGAACATTTACCCCCAGCTTTGGCAGTCAGGGTGTTACAGTGTGTGCCCACTCTCAGTGCTTTTCAAAGAACAGGAACATGCAGTACCTGAATTAATGGCAGTTTCTGATACAGGAGAATGTTGTAATTCAACAAAAACCACAAGTGCTGGGGAACAAAATGAATGCATTGAACCTCTCACATCTCTGCCCTCCCATTTCCATGTCCAGCCTCCAGCCAGGCTCCCGTGTTTCACTTTGAGCTCCAACCTGGTGATCTCTGCTCCAGGTGATTCCAGTTCCAGATTCCTGAGAGCTCTGGAAGTGTTGAGTGGGCCTGTGGGAGCTCCCCAGTCTGTGGTCCCATGGGAGCTCCTCTGAGCTCCTGTGGTGTCCTGGCGTGGGGACATGGGGGGCTGCTGATCCATGATGTTGGTCCATGTCCTGTCCTCTCCTATCCCACGCTTCCTGATACCAGAAGAGGAGATGCCAAGTAGGAGAGCTCTGTGACCTACAGGGAACCACTGACATTCATTTTCAAAACTTGGATTCCTCACTCAGTTCTCAGAAATTAGCAATGTTTATGGAGGAAATTCATTGCTGGAGGTTTTGAAAGCTAGCAAGAATTTGCACCATTAAATTAATAAAACCTCTTAAAAGGCATAGTAATAGTACAAAGGTCTCCTGCTGCACTGCTTCATTTCTAGAGGAAGCAGTCTGTATCTTTAAATCAGTCTGTAAATCCTTTAAATCAGTCCTTTTGCAGCCCCAAAGGGTCCTTCAGTGTTCTCGAAAGAATTGCAAGGAAGAAATTGTAAACCCTTGATATAGTGCCTAGGGAGCAATTTAATTCTCAGGTTTTTTCATAATAGTGACTGATGCACCGGGCCTGAGCTGGTTATTAATTTCAGGTATTTGTTGGGGGAAAAAACCCTTTCATTTTCAATCTAATCCAATTAGAGTGAGGATTATTACTGCAGGCTTCCGACAGAGTGGTGATTGCCAATCAGGGTTTCTAGGTCACCTTTTCTTATTAGTCTGAGGCACTCGCTCTGCTGCAGCTCCATAGCTCCTTCAGACCCTGCTTCATTATTTTCCCTTCTCCTGCTTTGAGTTGGATACACATCAGTTCAAGGTAATAAAATGATTGTAAGGGAAGAGGTCTTCAGTGTTTTCCTCTTCAAGTCACTAATGATAGGTGGGCATTCAAATATAGTCCTTTCCAATAACACACAAAATACACTGTGAGGACAGACAAACATGGAAAAACCCGGTTTCCCCTTCCTTATCCAGAGACTCACTGAGTTTTTACACTCTTTCCTTGTTCTAATATGTAATTAACACATTACGAGAAAAGTGAGCAGGTTAGAAGTGATGTGGAAAGACAAAAGTAAAGATCTTCTTCTTTGATTGGCCCGTTATTACCTGTTTCTTGAAATGAGTCTTTGCAAATGGAAGATGGATCTCATGGGAATGTAGAAACTGTTCTGTGGTCACTTGAATTTGGCAGGAAATGACAAAAACAGAGTAATAAAACTCAGTCATGAATGGAGATGACCCAAAAATACAATTCTTAGCTTTACTGGACTAAGGATTTATAGTGGAATGTGTCCCATTGTGCCACAGACTGTGCAATCCGAAATGAGGATTTGCATTTATAGAATCAGACATGAAGTGTGTGTCCATGAGGTGACACCGTGTATCAGAGCCACATGCATGACTTGTGACAGCTACTTCAAGTGATCATTTCTAAAATAAAGTGAGATTTCTATCTCTCTGAAATACTTTCATTTCCACTAATCTGTATCTCTTCACAGATAGCAGTGTTTAAAATAAAAGCTACTAATCTTCCCTTTTCCCCTATAAAAGTTGCAAACATCCTAAATCTTAACTTGATCATTTATCTAGAGATTGTTCTCAAGAGCATTTGAGTTTTAGGCCATAAGAATAATCTTTGAGAGGGTGAAGTGATACCTTTTATCATAACGATAAGGAACAGTGGTGCTCGTGGTGTGAATTCCGAGTTGTGTTGAGAGCCACGAGTAAAGGCAACGAGCGGAGTGTTCTTTCCTGCAGTGTCAATGAGCCCTTTCAGGTTTCACCATCTCCTTGTGTTTCAAACGAGCTTTGACAGAGCCCTGTTCCCCTCCCTCCCCGCAGCAACGTGCCCAGCGTGGGCAGCCTGGCGGAGCAGGACTACCTGCAGATGAGCACGCCGCAGATGAGCACGCCGGTGACGCTCAACAGCGCGGCCCCCGCCAGCAACAGCGGCGCGGGGGTGCTGCCGTCGCCGGCCACGCCGCGCTTCTCCGTGCCCACGCCGCGCACGCCGCGCACGCCCCGCACCCCGCGGGGCGCGGGCACCGCCAGCGGCCAGGGCTCCGTCAAGTACGACAGCACCGACCAGGGCTCGCCCGCCTCCACGCCCTCCACCACGCGGCCGCTCAACTCGGTGGAGCCGGGCACGGTGCAGCCCATCCCGGAGGCGCACAGCCTGTACGTCACCCTGATCCTCTCCGACTCCGTGCTCAACATCTTCAAGGACAGGAACTTCGACAGCTGCTGCATCTGCGCCTGCAACATGAACATCAAGGGCGCCGACGTGGGGCTGTACATCCCCGACTCCTCCAACGAGGACCAGTACCGCTGCACCTGCGGCTTCAGCGCCATCATGAACCGCAAGCTCGGCTACAACTCCGGGCTCTTCATCGAGGACGAGCTGGATATTTTCGGCAAGACCTCGGACATCGGCCAGGCTGCGGAAAGGCGACTGATGATCTGCCAGAGCAACTTGATCTCGCAGATGGGAGAGGGAGCCAGGAGGAGCCAGGAGCCTCCCATGAGCCTCCTGCTGCTGCTGCAGAACCAGCACACGCAGCCCTTCACCTCACTGAGCTGCCTGGATTACATGGCCTCCAACAACCGCCAGACGCTGCCCTGTGTCAACTGGAGCTATGACCGGCTGCAGGCTGACAGCAACGACTCCTGGGTGGAATGTTTCAACGCCCTGGAGCAGGGCAGGCAGTACGTGGACAACCCCACGGGGGGCAAGGTGGACGAAGCCCTTGTCCGAAGTGCCACTGTCCATTCCTGGCCTCACAGCAACGGTACGGGCACAGCTGAGCCTTTGGTCTCTGAATGTTTTGTGACCTCTGTAAATTTGTTTAGTTGTGACCCACATAATCTTTATGTGGGAAATGATAGGCCTAAAAGTATGCTAGAGATGAAGTAGATTGCTGAAATCTTGTAAATTACTTCTAAAGTACCAATAATCTGGTTGTCCTCAGACTTTGTGGCCTAAGTTGGGAACTTGTCTGTGGAAGTTCACAAATCTGAAGCAAATTCAGGTATTTTGGGGAAGGCAAAATTAGGGGCACTTTTAAATTATTTTATTTTATTTTATTTATTTTGGAGAAGGATGTAAGCAGTCAGCAGAAAAGAATTGCTCTGTTTGAGTTAGGGGGAAGAAGGGGAAAAAGTACCAAGGGGGAAAAAAAAAATTATAATTAAATATTACGTGTTTGTATACTGAAGATGCTCTGACATCTTGTGACCTGAGCTGGATACCGGTGACACTGAAATGTGTGTGACAGCAGTACCACACTGAGTGCCATCCAGCTAATTAGAGCTGTCCAAATTCCACGGGCAGTGTGCAGAGCAGTGCAAAGGAACAATCCCCAAAAGCTGTTGCCATGTCCGAGGGATCGCTGTCCCTCCCTGAAGTGACTGCTGCTCTTGTCCCTTGCAGTGCTGGACATCAGCATGCTCTCCTCCCAGGACGTGGTGCGCATGCTGCTCTCCCTGCAGCCCTTCCTCCAGGACGCCATCCAGAAGAAGCGGACAGGGAGGACCTGGGAGAACATCCAGCACGTGCAGGGACCACTCACCTGGCAGCAGTTCCATAAGATGGCAGGACGGGGGACCTACGGTACCTACACTGGGCTCTGGGCCGAGTTAGAGTGCAGCTTCCTGGAAATGGGCATTTTCTCCTGGAAATGTGTTAGGAAGGGACTGTTCATACAGCATGGGGTCATGGGAGGGGCTCTTCACAGAGCTTTACAATGCCTCAAAAGGTGTTTGTGACACACTGGTGGGGGTTCTACCCCTCCAGGTGATGAACCTGGGGGTTCATCATGAACAGGGAACAGGAACTGTGGGTGAGGCTCAGACCCCCTCAACTGAATATGGGGTTTGGCTCAGACCAAAGCAAGCTGATACAGACATACTGGGAGCAGAGGGAGCTGCTGAAATCAGCCGCATCCTAATGGGAACAACAGGGGCTGTGTGAGCTCTGCAAATCCAGAAAAATTGGGAATGCTTTCTCCACGCAGGTTCCCATAGTCTTAATGAGAAGTTTCAGTTTCAGTGTCTCTTGGCTGTGACACTTCTGGAAAATGCAAATTACAAATCAGATTTTGTCTGTGCATGTTTGCAGCATAACAACTGGCATTTCAATCTGTATTTCTTGCCTGCAATTTATTTCAGGCTTAACCACTGCAGTCTGGTTTAATTTTTTTCCTGCAGCTCCACCATGCTTTGCTCTCTATTGGAATTTGATATATTGCTGCTTTCCTTGGTGCTGGGACAACTGGGGGTAGCTCCAGTTCCTGTCTAAAGCTGTTGTGCCCCACCAGGAGCACTTCTAATAATTTTTCCAGCATTTGTAACTTGAAGAGTTAGGATTTGCCAGTTGTTACCAGAGAATAACACCAAAAGTCCCATAGAGTGCAGAGCAGAGTCTTTGATGGAAAGTCAGTGAATTTTACTGGATGCTGACTTTTTAATAAAATTGAATTATATTCTGCAGGAACTACTGAGTGTATTTTAGCTTGACATTTTCAGCAGTATTTCTTCTCCTGAGGCAGTAACTGGGAGACACCCTGTTACACTGGATAATAATCCTCTCTGTGGGGACAGCACTGCTCGGAGCACATCCTATGGAGAGGGGCAGGAGGCAATTTTTAGAATTATGATAATTTTGTGTAGTATTATATACCTGGGAATGAACTTCTCTAAGCTTCAGTTATTTTGCACAACCAGGTTGGGGTGGATGAAGAGCTGTAAGGTCAGATTTTGTGTGCTTCTGTTATTACTTGTGGTTGAACAGGAACTCCTGGGCTGTGCTTATGGATATGACAAAGGAAAACCAGGAGATGAAGCCTCGGGAAGGGCAATATATGTGCTTGGAGTGCACTGGGAGGTGTTTTATTGCAGCTTTCTAGGAAAGTTTAAATGGTGCTTGGATCAGCTCCCTCCACTTTGGCCAACAACTTTGATTATATGACATCTCTTAAGTACGATATAAATCTTCCCTCTCCTTTATTAAATATCTTTTCCAAGAAGAAAGGCTGGGAGCACATGGTTTATCAGGCATGGCACACCCTTGATAACCAGTTCCACTCCATGATAAACTTGTAGGACACTCAGCACAGCAAGGGATGAGTGGTTTCCAGTATTCCTGTACAAGAACCCAGAGACCCACTGCAGTTAAACCAGATATTTTAACGTTTTTTTCTTTGTTTTTTTTTCCCTGTGAAGGCTCTGAGGAGTCTCCTGAGCCTCTCCCGATCCCGACGCTGCTGGTGGGCTATGACAAGGACTTCCTGACAATCTCTCCCTTCTCCCTGCCCTTCTGGGAGAGGCTCCTGCTGGACCCATACGGGGGCCATCGGGATGTCGCCTACATCGTGGTGTGTCCGGAAAACGAGGCCTTGCTCGACGGAGCCAAAACTTTCTTCAGGGACTTGAGTGCTGTATACGAGGTTGGAAAGAGGGACCACACTGAATTATTGCTTCTTAAGTGTCGCTGCTGCTCTAGTGCATGTCCACTGGGAGAAATCCCAGTTTGGGATTAAAGTAATGTGTAGTAAAGTAAAGATGGGGTTTAGTAACAATTATTTGAAGAAAGCTTTTTTTTTCATTTTGAGGGCTTTCTGCACTTTCAGAGTCCAAGAATGCTGTCCGGGTGACACTGGGATTCTCTGGGCATTTTGGGGTGTTGCTGTCTGTTCTTCCCAGCACACATTCATTCCACAGAGGAGGCAGCAGTGGCATTAATAGAGCTGCAGCCTCCCACTGATGGCCCAACCAAGCCTAAAGAGCAAGGAGCACATTAAAGTAGCTGTTGCTTTCTCCTAGTTGCTAGGCTGGGGATAAAAGCATTTATTTCTTTAGCATGTACTTCGCAGTATGTCAGATTGCTTTGTAACCTTAGTTTGCTGTGAGTACAGTTCAAGCCAGCAGATAAATGTAGCTAGGGGCTTAGGCCACAAACCAGTCTCTGTAACCTCCTGGGGTGGTTGGCATCTCCTCACGGGTGTTTGTCCTTCCCTTCCCTGGCAGATGTGCAGACTTGGGCAGCACAAGCCCATCTGCAAAGTGCTGCGGGACGGGATCATGCGGGTGGGCAAGAGCGTGGCGCAGAAGCTGACGGACGAGCTGGTGAGCGAGTGGTTCAGCCAGCCCTGGGGCTCCGAGGACTGTGACAATCATTCCAGGCTCAAGCTCTACGCCCAGGTCTGCCGCCATCACCTCGGTGAGTGACAGCCCACGCCTCGGCTCTGGGAACTGGGGGGGCATGTGCAAAGCCATGGTGTGGGTTTTCTTGAGATACAGATTATGATCTGTTTAAAAACTAAAAAGATGTTACAAGGCTTTATCTTAATTTTTTAATTCTTCCATGATAAATTTGCTTACTTCAGAAATTGTGTTGTTTGTCACTCTGGGGGTCATGTCAGCGATTCAAAAGCCAATTCTTACCTTTTTAGAAAAGTCAGTTTGGTAAAAGGGTCTGTGGATCACAAAGATCACAGAGTCACAGGCTGCTTTGGGGTGGAACAGACCATAAAACCCATCCCAGTTCCACCCCCTGCCATGGGCAGAGACACCTTCCACCAGACCAGGTTGTTCCAAGTCCTCTCCAACCTGTCCCTGAACACTTCCAGGGATGGGGCAGGTGTTCCACACAAGACTGAAGGATCTGGTTTATTGCTGCTGACACATCTCATCACACCCATGTGACAAGAGTCATGTCACAGTGCCCTCGGGTGTGAGGTGTATTTATAGGAGAGGGGAGGTCACTGGGACTCTGCAGAGACATCATTAATACAGGGGCAGAAGAAGAAATGGGGCCTCTCTGCTGTGTGTGGATCCTTGGAACCACATGACCCTGGAGGCACTTTCTCCTCTGGACCTCATCCTGGCTTATTTCCCCCCGACACAGTGACACTTTTAACATGTCAGTCTGGTTGTTTTTGTTATGGCACCTGTCCTGTTTGTGCTGTATTACACCAGCGTCAGGAGCACTTGTTTGGTGAGGGAGTGTAGAACCTGAGAGTGTGAAGGGTGTAACATCTGTGGGGTAGGATCAGCTGAGTGCTCCTGCTGAGTCCCTGGAGTCACCTGGTTTCATCTGGGGACAGACATGGTTGTTTCCTTCCAGAACGGGTCCAGAGTCAACATATATTGTGTATGTGACTGAGAATTGGGATCTTAGCATGAGACACAGGAATTATGGCAAGGGGAGGAGTAATTGCTCCTCTACACTACTTAACACAAACACCCCGGGCTTCCCTGCAGAGAGAGGCAGCATGTGCTGGGTGAGGAGCTGGGCTGCTCAGTTCACACCTGAGGCATCTGGCAGGGGCAGCATTGAAAACTTCGCTGCTGGTGATTTACTACCTTGGAGAGCAAATAAATAATAAATACTCATTTATCACTGTGATATCTCACAGCAGAAATAACTATATTAAAGTTTGCTATGGTTGTAGCTCAGATATAAAGGACTTTGAGGTTTCCAGCCTGACAGAGATAACCTGTGAGAGACTGCAGAGCTGAGCACTGTACAGTGCTGTTATTGCCACCCAGTCTAGCCAGAGATCACAATGTGTCAGTACCAGCTTCGAGTCACAAAGTCCTGCAGAGTCAGTCCTGGTTTTAAAGACCATTGATTCATATCAGTTAGAACTGAAACTCTGAGGAATGAATTCCAAAGCAAACATTGGTCACGGAGATTCCATTCCCTTAGCATTTGTATACTCTTACAATATTGTAAAAGTGCAGGGAATGTTGTCCGAGTTGCAGTTTGAGCTGTCGTTAATCCCTCTTTCTGTGCCATTCCAGCACCTTACTTGGCCACCCTGCAGCTGGACAGCAGCCTCCTGCTGCCCCCCAAGTACCAAACGCCGGCCCCGACCCAGCCGCAGGCAGCTCCGGGGAGCTCCGGACCCGCTCCCTCCAGCTCCGGCTCCTCCTCGTGTCTCTCGGCCGCCGCCGGCGCCCCGGCCACGGGCAGCTCCTTCAGCTCCACGCCCAGCGCGGGCACCACGAGCCTCCCGGCCGGGAGCGCCTCCTCCTCGGGCTCCTCGGTGCCGCAGCTGTCAGCATCCTCCGCCACGCCCGGCGCCAGCCAGATGGGCACCTCGGCCACGCCGGGCTTCAGCGGCGCTGCGGGCTCGGGGCAGGGCGGCAGCGCCTCGGCCTCACACGGCTCCAAGTGCTGCTCACTGACCCCCTGGCCTGTGCTCACACAGCCTTAGGGAGACCCTTCAGAGGAGAGGCCCCTCTGACAGGTGCAGGTGGGAGCACAGCAGGGCTTGTGCCTGTGGGAAGCAGGCACTGACAAAGGGGAGCTGGAAAAAACGCCTCTGCCCTTCTTCATCATAAGAATCCCAGCCTGATTCAGCTGCATGAATGTGGAGCTGCCTTAGGACCCTCTGCCTGGCCTGTCCCTGCAGCTCCAGGAGCACATGGGCTGTGTCAGGTCCTGTGCCAGACCTGTGCCCTGTCCCTGCACATGGGCTGTGTCAGGTGCTGTGCCAGACTCGTGCCTTGGCACTGCAGGTACCCCATGGAGCTGTGTGCCCCTTGCTCCATCACACCTGCATGATGAACAGATGCAAAATGCAAGCCATGGATTGGGTTTTTTTTGCCTGATTTTCTTGCATTGCAGGTGTTGTTTTGCAAGCAGGCACACTGTGAAGTCAGGAGCCATGATTGTAGTCCTGTTACTTTAAAATAAATTTGGGTAGCACAACTTTTTTAAATACTTCATTATGAATAACCATCCATCGCCATGGATTGATGAAAAGGTTTTTTAGCATTGTATGTAAGTAACTTCCTGAGGCAGCATGTTTTTCATTACTCTCATAATAATGCACATTGCTGATAGTCCTGGTGTGTGTTATGGAGAGGGAAAAGCCCACATCCTGCTGTAGCTGGGCTTGTCCTTGAGACATCTGTTCCCTGATCTGTGCAAAACACCCTGTGAGCAGCTGCAGGGGCTTCTGACAGAATCTGAGCTGCTTTGATCACTTACAGATGTTGAGCCTCTCTCTCCTGGCTGAGGCACGGGAGGAGCATTTTACCAAGTAAGAAATGCTCAGCTGCTCCTTCTGTTACCAGTTGAGCCTTCCCTGCACATGAGCAGGACTCCAGGCTCCATGAATTGCTTTGGCACCTCTGAATTCCTGCTCTTCCAAAAGCAAGTCCTGAACTGCACCAAAACCCAGACATGCACCTACATGAAGACACACACAGCTGATAGCAGGCAGCTTTTCCATGTTCTTCAGGCCTGATCTGCTCTGATTGCCTTCAGTGAGATGCTGTCACTGTATGGTACCTTCACTGCATAATTAACCCCAGGTATTTCGGATTAGGAGCTGCTGTGAGCACAGCTCATCTCAATCCCTGTCCTCATGGGTTTTAGTTTTGCTCCTGGACGTGAGAATTCCCCCTGCTTCCCTCCCCCTGGCTCAGCCTGGCCCAGGCACGGGCAGCTCTCACCCTTGGCTGTGTCGCAGGTCGGAGCGGGAGCGGATCGGGATCCCCACGGAGCCGGACGCGGCCGACAGCAACGCCTACCCCCCCGCCGTGGTCATCTACATGGTGGACCCCTTCACCTACACTGCCGACGAGGAGTCTGCCTCCACCAACTTCTGGCTCCTGAGCCTCATGAGATGCTACACAGAAATGTTGGACAACTTGCCCGAGAATATGAGGAATTCTTTCATTCTCCAGGTAATTCTGCCTTCCTCTGTGTCCTCACACAGAGTCCCTCTGTCACATGGACACTGTGCTAAAAGAGAAAAACCAGAGATAATGCATAAAATATGGGTGGCATTTACAAATTATTTTGTTGACAGTACAAGGCTGTATATTAAAACAACCCCTTGAGTTTGTTTTGAGGAGGAAATTAATTAGAGCAGCCACAGAATCCCGGCATCAAATCTGTGCTGTGGTCCCAGCAATCCTATCTGCTCCATGCTTCCTGGAGAGGGATTTCAATTATTTAAGTTGCAACTTGAGTTGCCATTGCCAAAACTGGCCGGTTGCTCCTTTGATTACTTTACATGTTGAGTTGTTTGCTGTTTATATTCCCCTGATTTATACTATTTAATCCAAAAGAAGCACGTGAAACCAGACATTTAATGTATAATATAACTATTGTATTATTATTATCTGCTTCTTAAAAATAATTTACCATGTAACTTGGCATATAAAAACAGTTACTTACTATGGAATTGCTGAAGAATTGAATTTGTGCAGCCAGAAGCAGCTCTTGGCCTCTTGCCCAGGCTGGCTGTATTTTGCCAGGCCTCCTCTGTCACAGAGGCTCAGCCTCAGTAGATGTGGGGGGAATGGAGGCCCGAGGGCACAGGCAGGAACAGTGTGGGAAGGATTTCTGTGCACCTTATCCATGTGTGCTCACCTTGCTTTAAAAGTATTTAAAATTATGAAAAAAAAATAAATTGAAAGTTCTTGTGGTGTCTCAAATTGAGCATGCAAAACATTTGCTGGTTTTGATAGTTTGACCTCATTTTTTCCTGAAAGGATGGGGGAAACTATCACCAAAATGTTTCAGGCTTGGGGATGAACTGAGAATCAGATCCACAACTTCATGTCGTGGTAGGCTGCAGGCAATTGATTGATCCAGATGTGGAGACACTAAAACCAAAGCAGTCAGTGACACCACAGTGTCTGAAACACAACAACCATGGAACCTCTGCACTGTTGGACCTGAGGCTGTATCACTCTGACCCTTTCAGTGCTGTTTGTTTCCACATTCAGTGTTTGTTCCTCAAAATCCATTTTGCCAGTTGAAGTCAAAACAGCAATTTTCTCTAAGTGAAGGGAAACGTGATCCAGTTCCAGCACTGTGTTCTCACAGCTGTACACAGCACACACAACATGCAGTTACTTCAAAACAAATCAAACCCAAATGTTTGCAGCTTTATTACCATTCCTGTACAGAGGGAAAAGGGTAAAGCTGGCTTTTAAAAACACACAGACACCTTTAGTAAGCAGAATGTGCTGCCAAGGTTCTGAAGGTTCAAGCAAGAACCATAAAGTAGTAAAAGTTTTGTGACACTTCAGTTTTATTACTACTGAAAATATTTGTTGAAATAATCTGTTTGGGCCTTGTAGTGTTGGCTACAACGTAGATGTTTTCTACTGACAATTTCTGCGCCAAAGATCTCAATCTAAAAGACACTTCCACAGCCATGTGTGGGACTTGTACAATAAAACCAGTAGATAAAAACAGCGAAGTTACAGGGATTTAATTCTATTTTTAAAATGGATTTGATCTGAGAACCAGATTTTTGTCATGCTTTGTTTCCTTCTGAAGGAGTGTTGTGCCATTTCTCCTTCCTGCTCTAGTTGTGCAGTTGGGTCTTAACGCCCAGACTCACCTCACAGGCAAATCTCCCTGTAGCTCTGGATCTTGCTGGTTGAACCTGTGAATTCTCTGGGGTTGCTTCCCATGACTTTCTGAAACAAGTAAAACTGAGCAGCAGCTGAGGCTGCTGAGCTCCCAGTGGGTACTAAATTGAAAAGGGGAAACAACCATACAAATCCTTGTAAAAGAATCTTAATTGTGCCCTCTGCACCCCTCTGTAAGGATGACACCATAGTCCACAAGGACGCAAACAATTCCCAATCCTGACCACAAGCCATGGAGCCAAACCTGCCCGAACACAAGGTTCAGGGATTGTGTGGTTCAGGCAACCTGCAAGTTAAGGTGTTGGTCAGAAAAACACTTCTAAAAAATTCAGGGTGTTTGAATACAGGTGTTTGTGTTTTATGGGTTAAAATTCATTCTCTCATTGTGGTGAAAGCAGTTTTGTCCCAGGGAATGCAGTCTCTGGCTGCTGCAGCCACTCCTGCCAAGGAACCTGTAGTGCAAATCATGGAGCATCCCAAAGTGTGCAGGGTGTTCAGTGACTAATGAGTGTGTGGATCTGGTTTGATATTAATGAGCAGCTCCTGGAAGCCTCTCAGCCCTGTTTTATTGTGTGTCTGAATTCCACAGATTGTGCCTTGCCAGTACATGCTGCAGACAATGAAGGATGAACAGGTTTTCTACATTCAGCACTTGAAATCTCTGGCGTTCTCTGTGTACTGCCAGTGCAGGAGGCCCCTGCCCACACAGATCCACATCAAGTCCCTCACGGGCTTTGGGCCAGCTGCCAGCATTGAGATGACCCTCAAAAATCCTGAGGTTGGTATTGGTGGCAAGAAAATCAAAGTCTGTTAATAAACTGTAACCACTTTGCTCAAATATCAAAGAGAAAGAGTAGAGAAAATACTTGTTGGGGGATTTTTTTCAAGGTATAGAAGATGATGATACAAAGAGAAAAGGCAAGCTAATACTGAATAGAAGATGGTAAGAAAAACATCAGACTAACTTGCTTTCAAAACATTTTAAGCTCCTGGTTTTGAGTCATAAAGTAAAAGGTTAAAGATCAGTGTGAAAGAAGAGAAAATGATCATCTTTGCTTGGGATTCTGAGTAATTTTGTGGTTTCAGTCTATAGTGCTCCAACCAGAGTTTAAATCCCATCTTTATTTCCATTCACGTATATATGCATATATATGAAATAAGTTCCTGTGCCTAATTGCAGATGTTATATTAATTCCCTGAGGTAATGAAGAAATCCCCCTCTTCGATGGGCTTATCTTTCATCTGTTTTTAAACTGTAAATATTAAAGGCCTGATGCTGGAATTTCAGGGATTTCAAAGGAAGAATAATCCATCCTACTTTCTATGAATGTTTTGCATTCTTTGAAAGATAACAATGAATATTTTATTTAGATCTAATGGACCAACGAAACACTTAAACACTTACCTTGGCATAAAGAGCTGCTTGGGAGGGTTTAAAAACCTACTTGCAAAATCACCATAACCCAAACCTATTGGCATTTACCTATTGCATTTAATTAATCTCTACTTATTGCATTTTACACACGTTTGCTCTCAGTCTGCACTGCAGACTCCCAAACTCTGCTGAAGAATTAAGAAAATACCCTGGCCATTTCTTAATGATGGAGCATATCTGGTGAGGCCCCTCCTGTTTGTTCTCCAGAGAGGAGTTCCAAGGCAGAGATGGGTCTGGGTGCCCATGTGGGAAGCAGCTTTGCAAGAGATGACCTGGAGGTCCTGTTGGATGTGACGGATGCTCCCAAGGAGCTGCCTTGGGAAGGTGCTGGCAGCGCAGCCAGGGAGGTGCTTGTCCTCCTCCCTTCTGGGCTCCTCAGAACAAGAAACTCAGAGGCACTGGAGCAAATCCAGCCAAGAGCCTAAAGATGATTAAGGGACAGGAGGATCTGACAGCTGAGGGAGTTTAAATGCCTGCTTGTGTCAGAGACTGGTCCAAAGACTGCTTTCATACCCTGGGTTACCTGCACATAAATAGAAATCTTTAGATAAGGTTTGAAGTGCATCAGCTTTAACTGTCAGCAGTGAATTGTCTATACTCCTCTTTTCCCAATCTCCCTCCTGACTAGGAATGCTTTGAATTCATTCATTGTTTCAAGCTTGCCTGTCTCTGTAGTCACTGCCAGTGTGTGTGTGTTCTGTGTGCTCAGTAGTTTCTGATCTCTCTACTGATGGTTGTGCTGACTCTGTTGCAGAGGCCCAGCCCAATCCAGCTGTACTCACCTCCTTTCATCCTGGCCCCCATCAAAGACAAGCAGACAGAGCTGGGGGAGACGTTTGGAGAGGCCAGTCAGAAATACAACGTGCTCTTTGTTGGGTACTGCCTGTCCCACGACCAGCGCTGGCTCCTGGCGTCCTGCACCGACCTGCACGGGGAGCTGCTGGAGACCTGCATCGTCAACATCGACCTGCCCAGCAGGTACTCACTGCCCTTGGCTGCTCCCGTGGATCCCTGTCACCAGCTCCTTGCACATCCCTTCCATCCCCTTTCCTGCTCAGGAGACCATCCTGGTGTTACAGCGATAACATTTCAGCTGGCACTTCTGGAATTCGTATCTGCACAGGGAAAAGTGACTGAGTTACCCTTGTTTTACAACTTGTTTTACAACTGTTTTGCTTACAAGTCTTACCTTGAGGAACACCTGGTGCGTTGCTCAGCAGTTTGGTGGCACTGCCATAACAGTACTGAGAGCAGACACATAGATTTTCTTGTTAGTAGTAGTAAGAGGTAAGTTAGGGACTGCCCAGAACTCCTGTAGAGGGTGAGCAGTGACATAATTAGAGAGAACAGAAATCCGAGTATTGTCCTTGATTCTCCTCTCACTCTTGTTTTTAATTCCTTGCCCTGCAGGTCCAGGAGGAGCAAGTTGTCTGCCCGGAAGATCGGGCTGCAGAAGCTCTGGGAGTGGTGCATTGGCATTGTGCAGATGACGTCCCTGCCCTGGAGAGTCGTCATCGGCCGCCTGGGCCGCCTGGGCCACGGGGAGCTGAAAGGTGTGCAACTGGCAGGGCTGCCACTGCCAGGGTGTGGAGTGGGGACAGGGACTCGGGGTGCAAGGCAGGATGGCTCAGAACTGATCACAAACCTTTAAAATACTGAGAGTGATAATTACAGAACCACAGAGTTGTTTAGGTTGGAAAAGCCCTCTGAGCTCATCAAGTCCAATTGTTCCCCAGCACTGCCAAGGCCACCACTGATCCATGTCCCCAGGTGCCACAGCCACACAGCTTTTGAGCACTTCCAGGGATGGGGACTGAGCCGTTCCTCACAGTTTTGCATTACCTGCAGACTTGCTGAGGGTGCACTCTGCCATCACACAGTGGCATTAGATGGGGTGAATTTGGCTTAACCTTCCCAAGTCCTGTTTTTGCTTCCTAAAACCATGACCTTGCAAAATGTAAACAAGATGTGCCAGATTCTATCACAGATGGGGTAAGCTGCTGTTTATTGTGACAGAGTTTAGTGAGGGCAAACCCAGACAGGCCTCCTTAGGAGTTCATAATCTACACCAGAGCTGCTGAAGCCTTTTCTCTCCCTTTGTCCCCATTGTTGTCTTGACACTGATGCCCACTTGACCAAGTGGATCTGAGTGTGAAGTAGCTGGCAGAGAAATCACCAGGATCCTCCAAACTGGAATTTCCTGGGCCATGACAGCAGGGATTACAGGAGAGCTGGCTGCAGTCCTACCCTGGCACTGAATTGGTTTCCATAAACCCTTTCCTTGTTTGTGCCCTGGGTTTGATGTTACTCCCTCGTGTTGTGCAGGATTTGCACAATGTCCTTCCAAGGGAAGTCGGGGGCCTTGCCACGTGTTAGAAGAGATTCTGAACAAAGTTATCCTGACACAGGAATAGAGACAGGATTCAGTTGTGATTCCTCAATGTAAATATCACTAAACAAACAAAAGGTCTTGCAAAAAAATGTATCGAACAAAGGAAAGCCAACAGAGTGCTGTAGAATAAAACATTCCACAGGAGCGCTGCGAGCACCCAGCTTGCAGGGCAGACCCTCGTGTGCACAGGAGTCAGTCCCGGAGAGTTCGGGATTAGGGCAACGCCAAGTGCTGGGAATGTTTTGCTGTTTGCAGGCGAGTGCTGGCTCTGCCAGCTGTGCATCAGCTCTGTCCTGTCACGGTGCTTTTCCCTTGCAGACTGGAGTATCCTGCTCGGGGAGTGCTCCCTGCAGACAATCAGCAAACAGCTGAAGGAGGTTTGCCGCATGTGCGGCATCTCCGCAGCAGATTCCCCCTCCATCCTCAGTGCCTGCCTCGTTGCCATGGAGCCCCAGGGATCATTCGTGGTGATGCCAGGTATGTTTTATCCAACTGTGGCAGTGCCAGTGAAACTGGTCTTTTATCACATTTCACACTCAGGCACAATAATCTTGGGATTTCTGTGACGACCTTGACTAGCATGGCTACGTGTGGCAGAAATAGGCTGAGCCAGCAGAATTCCCCAAAATACCATGGAGAGATGCTGCCTGGGGGAGAGCAGGTTCCTGAGGGAAGGTGGCTGTGGGCCACTGCCAAACTGCTGATCTGTTCCCTGGGGAGGGCTGGGCTCAGGCTGCCCCATTGCCATGGGCTGGAAGTGGTGGCACAGACAGCCTCATGCACGGAGGAGCCTGCAGTGGGAATGAGTAGGAAATGAGCCTGTGGAAATGGGAATAAGGATAAGCCCTCTTGCCTTCTCACATGCTGAAGTTATTTAGAGAGTTCACTTACAAGCAGCAGTCCATGGGGTTAAACTGAAATAAAATTAAATGCTGAAGTTCCCTTTGTTGTTTTACCTAAGCACGTACTTCTTAATGTATGTGGTGACACATCCTTAACATATCCTTACAAACCACTCTAGGGTTTTTAAGTTTAGAAAGAAAAGACCAATGCATGGAGCAGAATTAATTGAGCTTGAAAATTACTTATCATGTTGAATATTTTCAAAGCAGAGATTTTGCAATGTGAGAAAACAGATGGCAAATAAGGCTTTTTTCATATCACAGTAAAACACAAAGAAAGACCCAAATCCTTCAACAGAATGTTTTTTTCCTTTAGATCCTGGCACATAATTAGGTCAACAGCAAGCAAAAATTAGGTTAAAATTGAAGGTGCTGGTTAAATACTGCCAAAGAAGGTGTCTCTGCATTGACTGTTTCCACCTTCCAAGTTAATTGTTGGTGGATAATTAAGAAGAATAGAGGAGGAGGAGAGAGAAGTTTTATTGTTGTGTGGCTTTATTTTCATGTTTGTGTTCATATCGACCAAAGTGGGGTGTATTTCATAATTCTACAGAGGTGTGTGTGAAAAATCAATTTAACTTGCTCATTTAACAAGTAAATATCTGATTGAGGGGCAGCAGAATGACAGGGGAGGCGGGTCTGGTGATCTTAATGTCAAGCCCTTGCAGCAATGAAGTCTTCTGAAGATGAGGCCCTTCAGCTGTGTGTGTGTGTGTTTGCAGAGCAGGCGGGGTGGGCAGAGGTGGCCCTGGAGGCAGAGCAGGTGTGTGGGAGGTGATGCAGTGACCCCCTGCCACTGTCCCTGTCCCCACAGACGCGGTGACGATGGGCTCGGTGTTCGGGCGCAGCACGGCGCTGAACCTGCAGTCGTCCCAGCTCAACACCCCCCAGGACGCCTCCTGCACACACATCCTGGTGTTCCCCACCTCTGCCACCATCCAGGTAGCACCTGCAAACTACCCCAACGAGGATGGCTTCAGCCCCACCAACGGTGAGTGAGGGGGGAAATCCCTCGGGGCCTTTCCAGGGCATCAGCGGAGCTGAGCCGCGTGGGCATAAACCCCCGAGGGGGCTGGGGTTCTCCACACACCCCACAGCACCCAGCAAGGGAACCACGCAGGGCTTTAGCCACAGGGGGACACTCTGTGCTTTCCCTGAGGGTAGTTTCACAGTCACACTGGTTTATTCCCAAAGGGACATGGAGCAGCCAATGCACCAAGTGGCGCAGACTAGAACGTTCTTGGTCTTCTTGTGACTTGGTCAGGCCAGCCTGTGTTTTCCAGCCGTGCTTCACACCCTGCTGTGTGCAGAGCTGACACGAAGGAGGCACTTGTTGTAGAGTAGGGAATATATCCCAACCTGAGACTTCCTGATGCCCCCAGAGTGCTTTTACAAACCTGCAGTTTGAGTCAGCAAGACTCTGGTTAATGCTTTATATCAAGCAAGCATTCTCCTGCTTTGTCCCAATTCCTTTAGATGAGTGCAAAGCAATTCAAACCACGAGTAACTACAAACACGTACAGTGGCTGTATTAATGAGGAGGGCAGCTGGGCTAGAGAGGAAGGCAGGCCACTGCTTTAGGGCTTTGATCTGTCCCTCCTGGAATGTCCGAGGGCCTCTGAAGGGAAGTTGCCCCTCTCAATCCCTGTCCCAGGAGGCCCCGGGATCCCTCCTGAGCACGACAAACATTAACCTGCATTAACCTGCCCGTTGGTGCTGCAGATGTTAATTAGAGTCAGGTACAAGAATGGCCTTTTCCAAAATGGTGTTAAATTTAATTTTCTTAACTCTGCTCTACTTAATGATTAAGCTGCTTCCTATGCCATTAGGCAGCTCATTTCTGCTCTGGGGGCCAAGCAGAGCATGACATTAGCTCTGGTTTGTTTACTGAGGCTGTAGGACACAAGTTAATAAACTTCAGTTAAATCATTGCTCCGGCAATCCAGAGGTTCTCCTCGGGAGATGAAGGAAAACAACCACCTACCTGTTTCATACTGGGGCTTCAGGTGAAATTAGTTCAGGACACACATCCTTTTCTATTTTATATGGAGTAAATTCTTCTTTTTCAAGAGAAGTTGTTATTATTATATGTAGGACGCATGACTTCTATTTAGGGCTTCGTGTTTTAGTATAAATTTGGTTGCAATTCTAATTAATGCAGTTAATTCAGACAGCTCCCACTGTCCCTGTCTACCCACTAAAATGTACTTTGAATGTCATTATACACTTGGATTTCTTCTCCTGCTGAGAAATCTGGGTAAGAAAAACCCCTCTAAACCATATTGTGATGCTGTAATTTTTGGCTCTGTGTTGATGGTGCCTTATCCTTCCCTCCCATAACTTACTCAGGGTATTGTAACCTGCGTGCAGATGATGAGCAGCGGAATGCACAAGGCAGACACATCTTCCCTGTATCTTTAGCCCTCCCCACATATCACCATAAACCAAATTAATCCAGCCAGTTATGCTAAGGAGCCGTGTGGAATTGCTGAGGTGGAAATGGGATGTGAAAGCTGCGTTGTTAGGGATCCTGGTGCCATGTTTGAAAGGATCACGAGTCCCTTGCTGTGAGTGGGGCTTTGCTGCCCTCACAGATTCCGGGGCAGTTTTCCTGGAGCTGCCAGGGCTGTTCCCAGAGTTTGGAGCTGCTGTGCAGCTCTGGGAGCCTGAGGAGCAGCAGCACACGGAGCTGTGTGTGATGATTCCGTGTTTTGTTAAGGGTCTCTGTCACCAACTGCACAGGGGTGTCAGTGGTTCTGTTGCAAAGTTCAGTCTGGATTTTATGGAACTGCTACAACGGGAATTCTGTTCACTCCGTGGCCACTGCTAAAATTCATTATCCCAATAGTTGCCTGCCAGCTTCCCCTTTTAAGTCTGTGTGGCTGCAGTCAAGGGTTCTAAGGGGGATTAAAGAGTGAGTGTTTATATCTGCTTTCATCTGTCTTGGGAGTATGTAAAAGAAAAAGGGAATGATAATAAATTAAAGGGAAAGGTAATAAATGACAAGCATTTCTTGGAGAAAAGAGTACAGCACATTGGAAATGATTTTCCTTTCTTTTCCTTTTCAGATGACATGTTTGACCTCCCATTCCCAGATGACATGGACAATGACATTAGAATTTTGATAACAGGGAATCTTCACTCTTCACCAAATTCCTCGCCAGTTCCTTCCCCTGGATCACCATCTGGCACTGGAGTGGGATCTCACTACCATCACAGTAGGGTAAGGCTGCAGCACCATAGGGCACACACTGCTTAGAATTAAATAGAAAGACCCAAATCCTCCAACAAAATCCTTTTTTCCTGTAGATTCTCACACATAATTAGGTCAAAAGCAAGCAAAAATTAGATTAAAATTGAAGGTTAAATACTGCTGGAGAAGGTGTCTCTGCACTGACTGTTTGCACCTTCTAATTTAATTGTTGGTGGATAATTGAGGGGGAGAGAGGAGGAGGAGAGAGCAGCTTTATTTTTCTGTGGCACAGTCATAGCTGATGACTCTGCATATATTTAATCTGTACTCATCCATTCTTTCCTGGAAAATCCTGTGGAATATCCCTGGAAAAGGTGACAAGTCTTTGAGAGAAAGAAAGCTGTGACAGCCCCGTTCCCATGGATTTCAGGAGAGGCAAGAGGGAGAGAATTCTCCCAGTGATGAAACCCTGCCTGTGGAAACTCCACAGGTGCTGGATGGTTATGCAAATGTTGTTTTCTTAGGAATATTTAGCCCAGAGCACACAGCATTTGGGAGTTATTTTTGTTTGAAGTGGCTTTTATAAAGTCGGTTCCAACATCAGTGATTACTTAAAATGCAAATTATTTTTGGTAATTCAGGTTATTTTTTTGAATTGGCATAGCTTGGATCAGGTTTGATGGAACTCTTTCACTCCCACATTTAATCGTGTAAGGCTGAGCTGTTCTCTTAAAATGGTTTCCATCGCAATTAGGTAGAAGTTTTATGCTTCATAATTTCCTGTGAAGTTTTGTTCTAAAAGTAGTTAGTTTAAAGCAGTAGCATATTATTGCTTTACTAATATTTAATTAGACAAACAGGGTAACTCTTATAGCATTTTTGACATGTCAGTGAGACGTCTCGAGATCAGAATTCTCACTCCTGAACATGAATGTCTAACTGGTGGTAGTTTCACCCCTGGAAGGAGAAAGTCCTGCCTCTATTTTCCTTGCAACCTCTGCCAAAATGCCTCAGTGGCAGCTTTAATACAGTCAGTGAGGGAGAAATGCCTCCTGCCTCAGCCACAGAAATGCTAATCCTGCATTTTGTGAGCTCAGTCCACAACCACCTTGTGTTGATTGTGCAACTCTCCCATCAAAGGCTCAATAACAGCACGTTGCTGTCCCAGTTATTCCAAACTGGTGTGTGGGCAAATGGAAAGTTCTAAATTCTGCTGCCAAACCCTGCAGCCATAAATCACAACTCCTCACTCTCTCTCCCCCCAGTTCACTCAGCAATCCCTGTTCTGTCCCACTCCATGCACAGCTTGCTCTCAGTGGAGCTGCATCCCTTGGGAGCAGCCCTGGGAGGTTCCTGGCCTGAGCCCGGAGCCCTGGCCAAACCCCTTCCAGCTGAACCTGGGTAATTCCCATTAACCATTAAGCCAGGCCTGGTAATTGCAGTGTAATGTTTGGCTTTAGCAGAGCAGCAGTGTGTGATCATCCCCCCGTGGGCCCGGGGTCAGGGCAGTAATTGCTGGCTGGGCACGGCCCCGTGTGCCGGGCTCCCGGTGCCGCCTGCTCCAGGCTCCTTCCCTGCCTTGGATTCCTGTCCAGACCTGCTGGAAGGGACTGGCAGGGAGGGATTTGTAATTGAGCTGCTTTCTATGCAGTGGAATCTTTTTTTTTAACCTATTGACACTGATGGATGAAGTGAACTGCTCTCCCAGCTTTTTGGGAATCTACAGTGCTTCTGAAACATCATCCTGCAGAACCCAAGTACAGGAGAAGAAGGGCCTGGGTAACTTTGGCTAAGATTCCTGACTGACTAAAGGAGGGCTCATTTGTCACAGGACAGCAATTTGCAAACAGTCACTGTTCCAGGAGTGGGCTGTGTTGGCACAAACGCTCAGAGCTGCCTTTTCCCTGTCTTGCAGAGCCAAGGGGAACGTCTGCTGTCCAGGGAAGCCCCCGAAGAGCTGAAGCAGCAGCCTCTGGCTCTGGGGTACTTCGTGTCGACTGCCAAAGCGGAGAACCTCCCGCAGTGGTTCTGGTCCTCCTGTCCTCAGGCACAGAACCAGTGTCCCCTCTTCCTGAAGGTCTGTCCTGCTCCACATGGAGCACTCTCTATCCATTGCTATTTCCATGCTATTTCCATGCCTGTAAAAGCTGCAGTTGGAGTTTGTGGCTTCAGAGTGAACCTGAGACCTCCCAGTCCAGAACTGCAGAACTCCAGTTGGTTTACTCAAAAGTGTAACCATTGATTTGGAAATACACATGGTCATGGGGAGTTCAACACAGAATTGCCAACTTCCCACGCTGTCCTGAGGCGATTCAGAATGGATCTTTTCTTGGGAACCTTTAGCAGTACCTGCTATTTGGGGAGTTAATTTTTGCTCTTTGCCTCTGCACAGGCTTCTCTCCATCACCACATCTCTGTAGCGCAGACAGACGAGCTTGTACCTGCCAGAAATTCTCAGCGAGTTCCTCACCCCCTCGACTCTAAAACTACATCAGATGTCTTGAGGTAATACCCTTTGGGTTTCCATTTCTGCCCTAAACATTTGGGGACTGAGCTCGGAGGTTTCAGAGGAACCTTTCTAACCTGTCACAATTATTTATCAGTTTTATCAGCAGTTTTTAGCCCTGCTGTGCCCTGTGTGTGTCTCGGGGCATCTCCTCCTCCAGCTGCCAGAGCAGTGCTCTGAGGAGAAATTCTGTGTGTTTCCCACTGCTGTGCAGTGATGCCAAGGAAACTCAGAACAGCTCAGGGGGACACCTTGGTTTGCTCCCCCCAGACTGCTTTGTTCCCCTGGGATCTAATCTGGGCTGAGCCACTCGTTGTCTTTACTCACCAAACCCAAGGGATTTGTAGGAGGAGATAAAAGCACTCCCTGATACCACAGTGCTGGGACTGGGACAGAAGGGAGCCCTTGTTCCTGACTGCATGCAGGGTGTGTGTTGTATTACCCAGGGTGAGGTGAGGCCCATTTGCCTCCATCCCACCTGTGGGACTGAACACAGCTCTGTGTGGTGAGAGCACACAGTGTGGGACACCCCAGAGAACAAACATCAGCAGGGAACAGCCATGTCTAATCTAAGGAAACTGGGGGTGTATTATTCTAGAAGATCTGAATTTGCATCCTCTTGGAGCACTGAGCTCTCACAGGTGTCCCAGGTACTGAGTAAAAGGAGGATGCAGTAGACAGGGAAAGGATGAGATGCAACAGACACAAGTTACAAGATGAGAAATTGCAGTTAGATACAGGATCACAGGATAGGGTGAGCAAATGCTGGCACAGAGTAGAGGCAGAGGTGTTCAATCCCCAGGGCTTTGACAGCAGTGGCATTTGAACCACTGTGAGCCCAGAATCTGTGGGTTTGGGAGGGCCTTCATGCAAATAGTTCAGACACAGCAAACCCAAACCCTCCTGCTTTTCAGTGAGGTTCCTACAGCGAGGCAGCCCTGTCAGGGTGTGCCTGCAGGAGATCCACAGCCAAAGCCCCCAGGGCAGCTGTGAGGTGTCTGTGTCTCCCTTGCAAAGCCCCCGGGGCAGCTGTGAGGTGTCTGTGTCTCCCTTGCAAAGCCCCCGGGGCAGCTGTGAGTGTGTCCCTTGCCCGCAGGTTCGTGCTGGAGCAGTACAACGCCCTGTCCTGGCTCACGTGTAACCCGGCCACGCAGGACCGCAGCTCCTGCCTGCCCGTGCACTTCGTGGTGCTCACCCAGCTCTACAACGCCATCATGAACATCCTGTAGGACACAACGAGCACTCGTTCTTCTGGCTGCTTCTCCCCTCCGCCCGGGAACGTGCCACGACCTGCAAAGCTCCGATCGGCTTCTCTTCAGACCAGTCCTGTGCTGTGCTTCTGTTCCTCCGAAAGCACATGTGAATTCTGCAGTGTTCAAATCTAAACTACCCATTAACATCTCTGGCAGCTTCAGTCCAAAATCTGAGAACATCCAAGAACAGTGAACACACAGTAACCTCAAGCCAGTGTTAGTTTGGTGGCTCAGTAACTACTGGTCAGTGTGATTATTTTTTTTAATATTTTATTTTTTTAAGGAAGACTACAGGATCTTTTTGCATTAGGAACTGATAAAGACCCATGAGCAGTGTCAGCCCTGCGAGTAAAAACCACCTTGTAGTGACCAGTTTGGGTGTTTCGTTGTTTGATCGTCGTAAACCGGGAGGAAAAAACCACAAACACAAAACCACACAGTCGTAGTCTCGTATAAATATTGGAGTTTTCTGTCTACCTGGAGTTCCTGTCAGAGTGGATTGGGATGAATGCATGCATTTGTTACCTGTCCATGTAGATATGAATGGTCTGGAGATACTTTATTTATTTTTAGGTTTGGGGAGGGGAGGGATTAAATTATAAAGGACCAGGAACAGTAGAAATACCTTAAAAATCCAGCTCCGTTCCACTGTAGGGTTATTTATCTACAGACCTCTCACTCTTCTGACCTGGAAATCAAAAGTGAAGCTCATAACAATCAAAGTCTGGGAAGGGCAGTGTGTTCTGGTAAGGATATCTTGCATTTTAAGGAATTCTCCCCTGCGTTTAGCCTGGTTAAAGCAAGGAATGGCCAGTGTTTAATGAAGGATAACACTACCTAAGGGAGAAGAGTGAGAGGGAGGTAGGGAGGAAAAATACTTTAAAGCCCCATGTCAGGGCAAGTGGAAAGTGGTAAATTAATCTATTGTAGAGCTAAGATTGAAATATATTTCCAGTAAATTTAGTGATGCTAGAAAAGTATTTACTGAAAGCCAAGTTGCCCTTTAATTCTGGGCAGGCTCGTCCATGTACATATCCAAAAATATGGTTTTTGTTTACACTAAATCGGTCACAAATCTGGTGTATTTTTTCTGACTATAGGAATATTATTTCAAAGAAATAATTTTTAAAAATTATATCATTAAATTAGTACTTGAAGTTACACCACTGTGGTGGCAAAGTTGCTTTGTTTAGTGGAATGATTGCCATTGGGAAGGTTAATGGCTAATTGAAGTATTTTTATGACTCCTTCATTCCAGGCTCCAAGGGGTTCCCATTCCAGCCCCATTCCCTCATTTCTGGGGGTGCACTGGGCAGCAGGAGGGGGCCGGGGTCGGGCACTTGGATCAGGCTGGGTGACCCCTCCCCTGGCTGTGGAGAAAAACTACCAAGTTTAGAGTTCTTCCAAAAGACTTTCATGTTCTGGTTAAAAAAAATGAAATTCTATGATTTTAAAAAGTATTTTTCTTGAGATAATGTAACATTTAAAACAAATTATATAAAATAATAAAAGAAAAAAAAAAAAGAATTGCTTGTGTAATGAGAAGGTGAAGGCAGGGGAGGAACCTGTAAATGGATAATTTCCTTCCCTGCTCCACCCCTCCGTGTGGGTGTCCTCTTTGCAATGTATAGGTTAAAAAAAAATCTGATATCAAACCATTTGTATCTAATGTGTACAGTGTAAAATTGACTTTAAAAATATTGCAGTACTATTTTTTCTTAATCAGAAAAGAAAATTCTCAAGGCCTTTTGAAGAGCATAAAAAGATGAAGATTGTAAACTTGTATAAAAAAATTTAACTTGGGGAGGAAAAAAATGTAAAGTAGACATTTGTAATCTTTTACCATTTGGGGGTTATTTGTTCCCAGGATTCATCTGAACTTTGGATTATTATTTTGCTTATTGTTTTTAAATGGGCCGTTTTTATCCAGGGGCGTTTCTTCCCCACAAACCTGGTTCTAAGCAAAAATTAGAAATTAAAAAAAGGGCAGCAAGGAGTAGTTTTCATCTGGTGTCTTTTATTTAATTTTTTTAAGTTAAGAGAAGCTGGTGACATATTTATACGTTTTTGTGCAAAATAAATGAATGGCAATAGATTTTAAAGAAAAATCTTATGTACTTCAGTGTGAAAAGTTCTGTATAATATTTCCCTTAAATATGCATTATTTTACTTGTGAGTTTTTTACTGAATTAATCTGAAATGTACAAGCCCTGGCTTTCCTACAGAGTGAAGAAAGTTATTTTATTTTTTTTTTTATTTCTAACTTTGGAAAATCATGCCTAAATCAGAATTATTATTACAGTTGTTTGAGCTAAAGGGAGCGGGAGGGTGGGGAATGTCCAGCATGCTTGTATGTATATTTCAGAACCTTTTTTAAATGTAAAAGCTGTACATTTCTGGGGAGTTCTGAATTTCTTTTTGTTTTCTTTTTTTTTTTTTTCTCTGAGCATTTTGCAGTGAGCTTCTTTTATATATAGCCGACAATTTGAAAGAAAACAAAAAAAAATGTGAAGTTCATTTTAAATCTACAGTATATCGCTGGTACAATACACTAAAAAAGACTTTGATAAAAAGAAACAATAATAATAAAAGACCTCCATTTTAAATGTCATTCATATATACCTTGTGGATGAGAGCTATATACTTTTACACACTTTTTTAGATGAATAAATTATTGAATTACTGAAACTGTTGGTGGAGTTTTATTCTTGTCTTGAGCTCTGAGGTTTGGCATTCCCAGGGAAGGAAGTGCAAGGTGCAGATCCAGGGATTTATGAACAGAACTGAATGAAATGTTCCAAACTGTGGCTGTTGGGAGGGGAACTGGGTGTCACTGATGCCAAGGGTGGAACATCCTGCCAGAGGGGTGGGTGGGAGCAGCCGGGGCTCCTCCGGTGCCACGGGAGCAGTGGCTGCTTTCCATGGGCAGCTCCAGAGCCAGGGGCTCCACCACTGACGGATGAACCTCTCCAGGGGCAGCAGGTGAGTCTCCCCCAGGAGCTGGCAGGGCCAGGGCAGGCCTGGGTGGGGGAACACGGAGCTGCAGCACCCCCAGCCCCCAGGAGCTGCACTCCGTGATCCCTGTGGGTCCCTCCCAGCTCGGGATACTCTGGGATTCTGTGAAAATTGTGAATTCTGTGCTCATTATTAATTCTGTGCTAATTGTAGCTGCTGTGGGCAGGGCTGGGTTGGACTGTTGGACCGCAGGAGGTCTCTTCAGAGTGAGACACTCTGGGTTTAGCAGAGTCATTCCCAAACACAGACATGCCAAAGGGACATTGAATGAACAGCTGTGCCAGCCCGGGATGTGGGGAGGGATCCAGCTGTGGCCACCCTGGGATGTGTGGGGAGGGATCCAGCTGTGCCATCCAGGGATGTGGGGAGGGATCCAGCTGTGCCATCCTGGGGTGTATGGGGTGGTTGGATCCAGCTGTGCCAGCCCAGGATGCAGGGACAGCCCCTGTTGCAGCAGAGCTGGCTGGTAAAAGGGGCTGGGGGAGTTACTGCACACCCCAAATGTTTCACAGCTGATCTTTGTGCCTCACTGTCTTCCAAAGTATCCTAAAAGAAGTCCTTTTCCATGACAGCTGGAGCCCACATGAGCATCCAGTGACAGCTCCAGTGACTGGATGGAGGAATTGCCACTCCTTTCCATGGCTCTTTAATGGCCATTTGGGATTTCCTCCGTAGTTGTTAATTCTGGTCCACTTAAACTTGGGTGCATCTTTTTTCTGAAATTAGAGTTACAAAAATAGTCCCTAGATTTTACTTTTTCAACTTTCAAGCTTGTATCTTTTAGTTCCCTGTACTACTGCAAATTATGGTACTAAATGACAGTGTTCAATTACCCTGTCCAAGTTTGTACAGAACAGTTACACTTTGATCTTCCCCTGTGAGAGCTGGAAGCACCTGGAATTGCTGCAGAGCAATATTTGTTACATGGAGATTATTTTGTGGCTAATTCATTGGCTCCACAGACACAACCTACCAATTAAATATTCTGTTCCCTGAGGACTGTAAGGAAAAACTGAATGAAAACATTGAAATCTCAGTTGGTTTGTAACAATAATGGAATATCTACAACAAATATGAACAGCACTGTGGTGATGGACTCAGCTCTTTAACTCCAATAAAGAAAATGCTTTTAAAGATTAGGCTGACATTAAACTACTTTTCCTTTCCCAACTGCCATCTCTATTTTTGACAAAATGTCATGGCCACCTGAAAGCTGTTTCAGCACATGTAGAAAGCATCAGAAATTGTGAAGTAAACATGAGGTTTATGGGCAGACTGACCATTTACAGTGGAAATGGAAACAGCCCTGGATCCCCAAACAGGAAGTCTTTGGTCTTTGACAACAAAGCAGGATTTCTAAAATCATGCAGCTTCCACTTCCCTATTTTGACACTGACCCTTAACCCTGGGAAATGTTTCTGTGGACAGCCCCTGGTTTGTGCTCCCCTGGCTGTTCCCCTGCCAGGTACCAAGGGAGCAATCCCACGGCACATCCCATGGGATACGGAAACCTCAGGGCTGCTTGAAACCTGAAATGCTCTGCAGGGGCCTGGGAGAATACAGCCCCAGTTTTGTGCGAGGCCAGCTGGGAATTCCGGCTGCCCTGAGCTGTCCGAGCTGGGATCTCAGGAGAGCTGTGCAGGCTCCAGCCTGGGCTGTTCTGTGAGAGCAGCTCCTGCTCCTCTGCCGGGCCCTGGCAGCCCCTGCAGGCACGGACAGGCACCTCCAGTGCAGCTGAGGTAACCCAAAACCATCCAGCACAGGCTCCTTCATCTGACACACATCAGCTTTTTCCCTGTAAGAGCTACTTATT
This sequence comes from Orthonyx spaldingii, assembly GCA_013397795.1. NCBI lineage: Eukaryota > Metazoa > Chordata > Aves > Passeriformes > Orthonychidae > Orthonyx > Orthonyx spaldingii. The sequence continues at coordinate 525,460 of VZTJ01002338.1, read as the reverse complement.
GAAACTTTTCAGAATCATGGTTAGAAACCAGCTGAGCACGAGGGCCCTTTGCAGCGAAGCAGCAGCACATGGCACTGCTGGGGACTCCTCCTACAGGAACACCTTTTGTGGCCCTCTAACACCCACCAGACTTCACTGTCTCTCTCTGGTTGCTCCACAGGGTCTGCTCCAATTCCACTGCCACTCTCTCCTGGCTCTGAGGACGCTGCAGCAGCCTCTGCTGCTGACTCCTTCTCCATCCCCAAAAGCTCTTTTTTCATTTCTTAGCCAACCCCTGGTTCCCAGCCACCTCCTCTTCCTTCCCATCCCAGGAATGTGGGTCCTTTCCCACTGCAAATGCACCTTTTGCTGTTGGACAGATGTTTCATCTCAGCAGTACCTGCTCCCGCAGGACCTTTGTCATCTACCCAGCAAGGTCAGCTCTCCCCAGGCACCGATGCTCACTCCAGCTGGGCCCTTTTAAAAGACACAGCCAGGCCAGCAGGGAACTGCTGCAGCCCACGTGGCAACCAGGGCAGGCCTAGGGCCTTCACAAGTGGAATTTATTTTCCTTACAAACTAAATTAGACGTATGTTTAAAAAACTCCTACCAGCCTGACACTCTCTTTGTTTTCATTTAAATATTTTGCCATTGGGAAAATGTCAGGCTGGTATAAATCTAGGAGCAAACTACAGCCTCAACTGCACTGCTGCTACTGCGAGTGTTTGGAGAACTTTCTGCCAACAGATTTGATATCCAGAACCCCCATTAAAAAAGGATTACACACACATAGATCCCTGCAGAAAAAGCTCACTGATTCCTGCAATTCTGTAAAACACAATCCCACGGATGAAAAAACTCCAAAAATGAAAACAAAACCACAACCAACCAACCAACCAACCAAGAAACAACAACCAGAAAAACTTTTTTACCTTTGCAGTTGGGTGAATACTTTAAGAAGCCTTTTTAAGCCAACCTTTTTTTAGCTGTGTGTGATTTCCTGCAGCCGGTGACAGCTGTAACACGTCACATTGATCACATCTGCGCCGTTCTCTGTGCGGGGTTGTCTGCAGGAACAACGGGAGTCACATCCTTGGTCCTCCAGCAGGGGTCATGTTTTGATGGCAAATGAAACTCCAGCTTCTCCCTAGACCGGGCTTTAAAAAACCAAATTAAACTGCACAGTTACAGAGCTGGATCATTAAAGGTCAACCACGCGAGCAGGTGTGGGTTCATTGGTCAAAGTGCTCCACCCCACTTGTAATCAGTCTCGGTGGTAATTTCATTAGTGCCTGGGGAAAAGGCAGGCGGGGAGAGGCAGGTGCTGGGGCAGGGGGCTCATCCCAGCAGGGTAATGGCCCATGGAAGTGCTAAAAGAACGGGGCTGTGAGCAGCTCTCGGGCTCCTGGCTTCAGCAACATTTCAGCTACAAGGAATTGCCCTTGGATTTCCTTCCCTGTTCGGCTGGAGCATGTGGGGAAGGGTTCTGCTGCAATGCCTGAACATCCAGGGACAGGCAGGGGACACCAAAGGGACCTGCCCGGGCCCCAGCCTGGTCTCAGGGTGACTTTAGCCATAAACAACAGGGAGCCCAAGTAGAAAACAAGTCCTACCACCAAGGGCCTGTTGCTTCTACAGCAACAGAGGGACAGAGGACACCCCTGCTTTGCTGTGGAGATCCCCCTCATCATCACTTGTTTGCCCTTCTCTTTGCACTTCGTGTTGCAGACTTGTTTTTGATGTTGGGCACTCTCACTAGTGAAATGTTGCTTTTATTTAAAAGAATTATCCCACACAAGTGAACATCCCTTCCCTCAATACATAACCTTCCCTCCCTGAACAGTTGCAGCCAGAAGCTGAGGATGTAGATGCTCATTTTCCCAGAATCTCTCCGCTGTTGTTATTTAGGTGACTTGATGAGTCCCCTGTCCATCCAGGAAGCACAAACACTTTGCTGTGGTCTGCGGATTCCTGATCAGAGAGGGGGATCTGGGGTGACCTCTGTTCCACGTGCAGCACTCTGCTCTGGGCTCCTCCAGCCCAGTTCCCTGCTCCTTTGGACTCTTGGAGGCGGCCCAGGGTGCCTGTGCAGGTGAGGGGCACTGGCACCAAGTGTTAATGCATAACCTCGCTGTGCCTGAGGCACACTCACGGAATGGAACTGCTGTTCCAGGTTTCTGTGCAACTACTGCTCACCCCTTCAGCCTCCTGAGCAGTGGCTTTGCAGTTATTAAGGGTGCAGTTAATCAGAAGAACAGCTCCAGATTTAATAAGCAAGTAAGGAAGGTATGCTAAGGGGATTGAGGGGAGAGGAAAGATCAAAACTCTAAAGCTGCCCAAACTGATGGGGGATTCTGGTCAAACTTTTGGCTTTGCTACTCCTTGTCTGTGTAACCAGACCACTGGCTCACTGTCTGGAGCTCTGGTTCTTTTTAAGGGTCTCAGGCAGCAGAATGCAGAGCATTAGTTTGCAAACTTTAGTCAAGATGATATAAAATTATTCAGGATAATGAAAACTAAAACCTTCTGCAAAGACTTACAGAAAGATCCCAGAATGTTGTGGAACTGGCCGATAAAATATCAGAAGGAATTCATAGTAAAACACACACACAAAAAAATTAAAAATTATGCCAAACACATAGATGTGGAATGGCCTCTAAACTAGGACACAGATCAGGATCATTCACTTCAGGAAAAAAAGAAATGAGATGTCTGAGCCAAAAATGACCCCAGCAGGAGTGTGGTGATGCCGCCCAGGCAGCCCAAGGGCTCAGCTCCGTTCTGCTGGTGGCGTGTCCCCACCCCAGGAACCAGGCAGGGCTCGAGGGCAGGGGAGAGCAGACCCTGAGCCCTTCCCAGGCCTGCCCCGAGCTGTGTGTGAGTCCCAGGGCACCGCAGGCCGTGGGGAGCGGGAGGCAGGGCTGCAGCCACAGCTCCCGGGGGATGTGCCTGGTCCTCCCCTCAGCTCCCCCTGCCCTGGCAAAGCCCCTCCAGATCCCACAGGACCAGGTCACCACTTGCCCACCACCCAGCACCTTCCAAAAAATGGCTCCATCCCAGGCCCCGATTCCAGGCAGAGGCTTGGGAAGTGCTGATATCTGCTGGTGCTTCAGTCCTTTGGGAACAGGCAGGGGCTGCACCTTCACTTCCCTCTTCCAGGTGCTCGGATGGCTCCTCTGGCTGCACTACAGGTAAAAGTGCCGGGTCTACATCAGGTTTTTATTAAAGAACTCCTCTCCTCATTCCCAACCCGGCATGTCTGAGGAGCTTGGCTGAAATTTTAGCATCGTTAACACCCCATCAATGCTGTGTGAAACATGCCTGTAGGCCAGCGCTGGGGAAGGATCCATCTGGAATCCATCCCTGGCATGGATCAAAGTCACAGCCCGCCCCTGGACATTCTGGTGACTCTGCTGTGGGACAGGAGGCTGCAGGAGTTCTAAGCACTGGAGACATCTGATCAGGTCTAGCTGTCAGCAGCCCAAGCTCTGCCCATGAATTCTGCTCATCTCTGACCGGCAGCCAGATGAGCCCTCGCTGCTTTCCAAGGTGAAACAAAGCTGAAACTTCCAGCAAGGAGCAAGTCCCATTGAAGGGGAAAAGTCTGAACTCTTGCAGTTGATCTGAGGAGGAAGAGCAGACATTCAGCAGCTGGCTGAGCTAAGGAGCAAATCAGTGTGGAGGTGGGACAGGGAAAGAAGATATTCCTACACAAAACGTCTGCTTTGTTCCTCTCGTACTTCATGTCAAGGCAGCAGAGAAGGAACTGTGAAATCTACAACTTTTTCCAGAGCCTGATAAAAAATGCAGGCCACAAATGTATCACATCCCTAAAACACTTCTGCAGTGCAGCCAGGGCCTGCACAAAAGTGACCAGGCACACTGATCCAGCTGGGAACAGAGCCACTGTACCCAGTTCTCTTTGTTGGCCTGGACCAAATTCTGAACTTCTGCAGAGATGTGTGATTTCCACTGACCAGAGCAGTGCAGAGCAAGGGAGTTTCATCTAGGACAGTGGTTCCCACACAGCAAGCTGCCTGAAGGTTAAATTATCTGCTTCAGAGCAGTGAAGGATTGATATGCTTGAACTCTGTAAGGTTGGAATTACTCAAACACCTCCTCTGACTTCAAGACTTTGGAAATAAATCAGAAGGGGACTGATTAATGCCAAGCTCACACCCTGCTCCCCCTAAAGGCTCAAGAACTCAGGCATGGCATCTTTGATCCACGAGAAGACCTTGCAGTTGTATCTGTGCTGCCTGTCTCTCAACAAATGGATTCCTTTTCCCAGAGATTTTAACTCTGGCAGCACTTGGCCCTCAACACATATCAGCTGATGTATAGTGCTTGTCTGGACACATTTGGACCAGTCCTGATTCTCTGTCCCTTTCTTCTCTCCCCTGCTTTCCAAATAGCCATCCATGACTGTTTACTTTGGCAACGCCTGCAAAAAAAAAAAACAGTCTCAATGAAAAGGCAAAATCCATTAGGAAAAGCCAGCTGAGTGCTAAAAGGCCCCTAATCAGTAGAAAGTTTAAAGAGCACCGCTCGGAGAGAGGCTGCGGTGCCTTTCCAACACCTCCCCGGCAATGTGTGAGGCTATGACATGTCAGAGTGAAGGCCCAAGCACAGGCACGCTGCCAGGGGAGCTGTTTCCTCGGCGCTGAGGAGAGCTGAGCCCGGCTGGGCGCTGCGGAGGGAGCTGTGCTGGAGCAGCAGCGGCATCACAGCAAAGAACTGCACCCACACTGGAAACTCACCCAGCTGGGTCCGGCCAAGGCTGTTCTCAGCCAAGGGAGAGAGGGGGCTGATCTGCAGCTCAGCATCACAACTGGAACAAAGCAGGAACCTGGGGTTCAAGGGCCAGTGCAGGTCCAAGTAAGGGGATCTCAGCAAAGCCAGCTGGGGCAGAAAAGCAGTGCTAGAGAAGGATCTGCTGCTGTGGAGAAAGAAATGCCTTCAAAAGGTCTTGTCTGAAACACTAAATTCAGCCAAGAGCTGCCTACAGTTCAAGCTAAACTGCAGTTGCCCAAAAACACCTCCCAGCTGTGGATCCCAGCTGGGAAATGACTGCTCACTTGGGCTGTATGAGGCAGCCAGTGATCCAGCCTGGGCAGATTTACTTGCTTTGGGTTGCAAATATTTCAAACCAGCACCATCCAACATTTCACAAGTGCACTGAATTACAGATTTGAAAGCATCACAAAGAAGTCAACAAACCACTCCTTTCAGTTCCCCTACAAAGAAAGTTGCGTGTTTTTCTTCCAGGGAGCAATCAAAATATTTGTAATGAATCTGCTGCTCTATGAACTGTGTTTTTAAAGCTTGATAGAAACAATCAGGCTCAGGTTTAGTTCATTCTCCTTCATCTTTTGGAGATTGTAATATGGTGTGTGAGGGAACTCAGGACAGTTTCCCTCTAGCAGCTCCGCGCCACTGAAGGATGTGCCCATCGCACTCCACAGGTGAGCTTTCTGCCACTGCAGCCGTGTAGGTCCCTCCACTCTGTGCAAAATTCTAAGACATGCTTTAAAAAGTGTCAGTAATTGAAATTATGTTGGGCTACACAACAGGCCATGCAAGAGGTAGAAGTCCCATTGTAGAAGAGTTTTTTAATGTCCAGAGCTGTTCTGCATGGGACAAACGTGCTCCTCTGGTCTATTTGGAAACTTTTAACTTCAAGAGAGGAAAATCAGAAGTCCTTATTGTTCTGGATATTCCACAGGAGGGCCATGACGATCATCAGAGAGCTGGAGAACTTCTCTTATGAAGAGTGAGGGAGCTGGGGGTGCTCACCTGGAGCAGAGAAGGCTCCAGGGAGACCTCAGAGCCCCTTCCAGGGCCTGAAGGGGCTCCAGGAGAGCTGGGGCAAGCTGATGTTTTTTTCCTGGTGTTGCCTGTTTTGAGGACACATGCCCATTCTGGGGGGGTTGCAATTCTCTGACTGTGGGGTTAGGTTTGGATTTGGCTGCAAATGTGGTCAGGTTTCAAGCTGAGTTGGGTTGTTTTATGACAGGCTGTATTCCTCCAGAAGGAACCTGAACAGTTTACATTGTCTCTGCTCTGTTCTAACAATCAACAACAGATATTGCTTTAATTTCCATTGCTCAGGCTGTCTGGAAAGCCTGATCAGCACTGGTGACCTAAACTTCGATTCGCAGGCCTGTACTTCTGGGTGCCCTTCTCTGCCCTTTTCTGTTTCTTGCCATCAACGTAAGAAAATCAGCTCTAGGGATGAGTTTTTGTTCTTCATCTCTATTAGATTGAAATTTCAGTCCAGTAAAAAGGCTTGCTGGTAAGAAGTGCTTGCTAAAGAACTGGTGATGCCCTTAATGCCAGCAGTGCTGCCTGGAGGGCAGGGAGACAGGAGGGAGAGACCAACCATGAGAGGACACCTCCTGTCCTACTTGACATCTGTTCTGTAGCCCTAAGATGCTTTCCAGGTCCTTCCCTCTAATAACCAGAAACCTGTGAAGCACTCAGCACCCTGAAATGCTTCACTGAAAACCATATGAAGGGATGTATAAAAAGAGACAAAATTAGATTTTATGCAGAATTGATGAGGGTGAAGTTTAGGAGGTCAAAGTAGCCCCAAAAGTGTGTGTTTTCATTTTCTGTTCATTCTTTTTCTCCCCAGTTCTTCCACCTTGAGGTTAAACTCATGACTTCTTATGTCTGAGCAGGACCAGGGTGTTGCTTTTCCTCACCTGCTGGGTGTGGACAGTGAGTGTCCCATCCCCATCCCTGCAGGGAGCAGCTCTCCCAGCCAGGTTCAGCTGAGGATGTCACTCCAGGCTGGGAGCCTGCACCATTTGTAGCTCGTGAGCATCTCTGGAACACCGAGGGTCATAAAAGCCCTCCTGAATGGGCACTTTACTGACAGCGCTCACCTTTAATGGCCTTTTTGTGAAGTTGCAGCTTGGCTTTTAGGCCTTTTTGCAATTCATCACTTAATCCATACATGCTACCTTGGCCAAGAGCCGGACAATGGGGCCCACTGTGTCTGGTTTTGTTATGGAGCAGCCGGAGTGGCTTTTAACTAAAACAACGTATCTGAAGGAGAAAAATGTATTCACCTTGAATTCCCAACGGCTTCGACTTACTTAAGGCAGCTCTGCAGACACTGGTGTGTGCAATCAATGAAATCAAAACTGCAGCCATGTAGGGACGGCAGAAGGGAGTAAGGAGGTATATGCCTTTGCATGTATAAAATATGAGGGGAGGAAATGTGCAGGGAGGAAGGAAACAACAGTCCTTGCAGCGAGGTCTGGAAAAGAGCATTTTTCTGATATGAAACTTTTCATGATTAAATATAAGGGTGTATTAGATTGGCAGGGAAGGACTGTTACACAGCCCAGGAAGCAGCTGTAGGCCCTTCTAAAGGTCCTTCCAAAAATCATGGGTTTTCTAGTACAGATCAGTCTTATAATCCATTTATCAGTTCCTTTTCGAATTGGAGGTGAAAAGACAGTAAAACTGATCCCCCCCAGCAGTCTTCTGATGCTGCTGCACAGAGAGCACGTGGTTGGCTTTGGAACACATCAGCCCAGGGTGCCTTGGTGGCAAAACAGGAACAGCCCAAACCTGCTGAGACTCAGAATACATCAAACAACCTTCCTTAACTCTGGTACTGAAACACTTTCAGGTACAGAGGGAAGAGGTGGATACTCTTGCTCGGGGGGAAAGGGGAAGGACTCCTTCTCTGGGCATCAGGAAGTGTGGAATTGCCTTCTGGCACTGCTGCCAGTCCTTCACAGAAATCAGGAATCCTTGATCACAGAAATCAGGAATCCTTGATCACAGAAATCAGGAATCCTTGATCACAGAATGGCCTGGGTTGGAAGGGACCTTAAAGATCCCCCCGTTCCATCCCCCTGCTGTGGACAGGGAACCTTCCACCAGCCCAGGTTGTTCAGAGCTCCATCCATTCCTTGGCAGAAGCCCTTGCCTGCAGGAGGGAGCACCCCACTGAAATCCACTTGTGATCCTTCACAGGCTTTCTCTTCCCAGAGTGCTGGCTACGTGAATCCAGTGGGAGCAGGGACACCTGGTGCAGGGAAGGACTGGGTTTCAATGTCATGGAGGAAGAGCAGATAATCCATATTATCACCTTTTGGCTCAGATAGCCCAGGGACTTGTCACATCAAGGTGGGGCTGTCAAATGGGACCACTTGGCAAAGGGCAATCTTTAATTTCCCAAAACTTCAGCTGTCAAATTAAGATTATTTTTTTAAATGAGATGAGATTTTTGGCTTAGGTTCCAGTTAAGCTAATGTGGAAAGCTACACATCTCTGGAGGCTTCTAGAAGCACTTCAAAAGACTGAAGTAAAGTCTTGAGAAAGCCAGCAGGGAACACTATACCCTTCTGTGGAATTTATCCCACTTTAATTTGGCTCTAGGCACCTAAAGTAAAGCCACAAATTTGGCAATCAAGCAAGTGGGTGGCCAGTCCAACACTTGTAGAGTAGCAACCATTGACCTCAGTTAATTTTCTTTCTACAGTTGATCCCTTTCTACACTCAGCCATTCCACCCACGTCCTGATTTTTATCAGGCCTTCAGTCTTGCAAAGAATCTCCCTCAGAGAGCGAAGCAGGACTCAGTCCCCCCTTGACTGAAATGTGTAAGTGAAACCAGAGCAGGCAAGAGGAACTGGGCACCAGTGGCATTTGCCTGCGGGGCTGGAGCCCAGGGCCCGTGTGCAGCAGCCCTGCTGCAGCGTGAGCTCCAGTTGCGTTTTGTCTCTGAGCCCCCCACACCTGCCTGCCATTTAGCTGCCTCTGAAGGCTGGCCAAGGGACATCAGATCAAATAATAAAAGCCACATTGAAGCGGTGTTTCAGCTGGAACAGCATGAGTGGAGGCGAGATGGGGCTTGGAAAAGGCTCCCTCTCCAAGAGCCCACACATCCATGCGAGAAGGTCATTAACTCCTGCCTTGTGCTATCTTTGCCGTCTCCGCTCCCTCTCTCTCAATTATTACATCAGAAGGAAATGAGAGAGCACTTTGCCAAATACTAATGGACTTGATGTTTTCATAATCTCAAGTGCACAACAATCAGAGCTGTTTATTTTCCAAAGAAGATGGGAACCAGGGCAGGAGGCTGAAGACTGTGCCATTCTGTTAAGGAGAGGAAAAAAAACCCTCATGGACAAGAGCTGAGACTGAAAAACAAGCATCTAGGAACACTCTTGCTGTTACAATTCTAACACTCATTTCTGGGGAAAAGGCAGTGAGCGTGGTTAGATACTGTCCTGTCCCAGTGCCCACTGCTTGGACAGCAAGGGTCCAAGTTGGCAGAACACTTCAGAGTCCCACTTCAGCTTGAACTCAGATGCTTTGGGCTGCTTTTTTATGTCTGAATGTAATGTTACAGCTACATATTTGTTTGTGAAGAGTAGCAAGAACCATTTATTTCTGAATGAAAAGTGCTCAGGAGACAGGATGTGACTGAGCTGACAGGAGGAGTCTCTGCAGTGACACTGAGGAGTCAGTTCTGTTTCTTGTCTCAGTAGCCAGTGTCCCCACAACTCGAGCCTGTGTGAAATCCCAGGTTTTGCTTACAAAGGGAGCTTAGCAGGATACTTGTGCATCCTTAGATTTATGCTGGTGTACAAATACTGGAATTCCCCCAAAGAGCCAGCTAGGGCTGTGAGGCTTCTGTCCTGGAGTCACCAGGCTGTTCCCCTGGTACAGGACTGGCATCCCATTGGGGTGTGAGGAACTATGGAGGGCATTTGGTTTTACCAAGTGAGCCCAAGTCATCAGCAGGAAGATAAGGACACTTTGTGTTCTTCCTTGCTGCTCAGATTTTGGGAGCTTCTGCCCTTGACAGGGGTTTAAATTCTCCGTGTCCTCGGGAGTGTGACAGACACCACTGACAGGAACTGCACAGGGGCTGATGTGGGAATGACTTACCCATCCACACCACAACTGACTTAGGATCCCCCGAGAGTGTCCTCCATCCTCACACATCACCTTTCAAAGGTCGTAACCAGAACAAAGGCTTTGTTTAATTTGGGAGTGTTTGGGCCGAACTGGGGCTTAGCAGCTTCCCCAGTGCATGCAGGTACTTATTGATCCCTATGACCCAGTCCCAGGAACTGCCAGCGTTTGTCCACACAGGCAAATGTTCTCAGCCTTTGGGTTAAGACGCAAACAGGGAGGGCTCTTAATTACCACGGTTCAAGCAGTTTTCACCCACTTAGCAGTTAAGATTCCAGGTGTCTTGTATAGAAAAGAGCTTAAAATCTTGTCTCCTACAAGCTTAATATTGGTGTTGTGTGCAAGATCAGAAGTTTTCCTGATAATAAAACAAAGGGCTGCTTCTCTGAGGAATGAACAAAAGAAACGTCGAACAGGAAAAGTTTCTGGCTCCCATGTTAAAAATCCAAAGGATATTTCTAAATGGTGGATCGGACAAGAGCCGGGGCGGTGGAGGAGAGGAGCGGGTGCCGCTCCTGTGCCGGCAGCTCCCGGGAGGTGTCGCCGCAGCCCAAGGCTGGAGGTGCCGGGGCAAGGGATGTGTCCCCATGGGCTGTGTCCCCACGGGCTGTGTCCCCACCATGCCGGGACCGGGCTGTGTCCCCATGGGCTGTGTCCCCATGATGCCGGGACACGGGCTGTGCCGGGACCGGGCTGTGTCCCCATGGGCTGTGTCCCCACCATGCCGGGACACAAGGGCTATGCCAGGACCGGGCTGTGTCCCCATGGGCTGTCCCCACGGGCAGTGTCCCCACGGGCAGTGTCCCCATGGGCTGTGCCGGGACCGGGCAGTGTCCCCATGGGCTGTGTCCCCACGGGCTGTGTCCCCACCGCGCTGGGACACCGGCTGCGGGCAAGGTGCTGGGGAGACACCTCAGCCTCAGGTGCCAGCACCAGCCTGCAGTGGCAGAACCAGCCTGCGGTGCCAGAACCAGCCTGCGGTGCCAGCTCCTGTGCGATGCCCCGGCAGCGGCAGCAGCACTCTGAGGCTCCCCGTGCCGATGTGATCCCCACGTCCCCTGTCACACCTGGGGCTTCACCTGCAGCAGGGCTGAGGGCGAGGGGCTCTCCCTGCTGAACCTGCACCCTGCCGGGGTGTGTTCTGTGGGTCACCTTTGTGCTAAAGCCTAATAAATGTTCAAAACCAGAGGGATTTTGGATTTGGCCTGACAAAAAAAATGAGATTATGTGTATGGAGAGATCTGATAAAGAGCTGCTTTATTTGTATTAAAGCAGGCATTTAAAGAGGCTTTCACTGAGGACGTGGTTGTTGTGGAACACTGGGACTGTCATGGGCAGTATTGGGCATCCCGTGCACCATATAATTGACTTGATTTTTGGGCATCTTGAGTGCCATGAGACTTGAATGAGACATTTATGCAGCACTTGTGTTTGTGGTCATCTGAGGTATCACTTTGTTGTACTTGAAAATTCAGCAGCCGGTGCAACAGAGGCTCAGCACGGGCTGATCTTGTGGTGTTTGCAAAGAACAAACTGGGCACCACTGGACAATGTAGTGTGGGGACATGCAGCCACACACATCAGACTGAGAGGTTTTCTGTACACCTCTGACACAGGAATATTTTGGCAGCAAGCTTTAAACTTGTATTATATCCCAAACTGTGATTTTAAGCTGTTATACAGGAAGGGAATAATGTAGCTGAGATAGGAAGTGGTGATTATCCCTCACATAAAATTTAACTGTGTATAGGGATATTGGATGTGGAGGAATTGCCTGTGTCACTCTCAGAAAAAGGAAACATCCCAGACTGCAGAGACCATACTTAGAGGGAGGGAGGTTAAAAAAAACCCCAAAACAATCCAAAAATGCTAACACATCCCAAACCACTGGGCAGTCACTCTAACCCTTTGGAACTGACAGCTGGAAACGTACCTGACCTACATCATGAGTAAAAGTCCATCCTCCAAAAGGAATCAGATGCTCTGTGGCCCACGTAGATCCTTCCTGTGTATTCACTTCTGTGCTACCCCTTAGAATCTCGTGGACATCTCTAATTTAATGAAATCAGCCTTCTCCCCCTCCTTGGTGGAGCATTCCTTCGGTCACAACTAAATGTTTCTTTAACAAGTCCCACCAAAGAAAGTGTGTTCATGACAAGGAGAGGCAGATGCAATCATCAAGGGCTGGAAACACGGGCAGCAGCCTTACAGGCAGGGGTTCAAACATCCCTGAGAGCTGGGCCATCCCACGCCTGCTCTGGATCTGTTCTCCCCTTTGCTCTGGTCTCAGGCAACCCAGCAAGGTTAGAAGGTTTTCCCCATCAGTCTCTACCATTGTTTCTGTCCTTCACACCCACTGGTGACCCCATCAAAGCACCTTGTTTACTATTTTCAGATTCCTCCTAAGTATTTCTGGATGCACCATTCAGGAGTTCTCCTTCTGGGAGTTACACTTGCATTTTTAGTGCTCTGAGATTTCTATTAACTTTGGCCCCCCACCTTTTTCCTCCCTTAAGCATTTAAGTACAGAGCTCAGGCAGGTACTTGTCTCACTTTAAGCAGTGGCCAAGGGCTATTTAATGATTTGGGTTTATACAGCTCACACTGCCTGCCTAAGTACCTGTGATACATGGTAAAAGCACAAATTCTTCTGTTAGAAACAGGTCTGTGTTTAAAACAAACTAATGTACACTCAGACTTTTCCTCAATGGTAGCCAGATGAAAGCTGTCCAGCCCAAATAAGCCAGCTTCCAGCTCTCAAAACTTTCCTTCTCCTTTGGAGAGAGTGTGGAGTGTTTAGTTTCTGGTTAAACCTTTCTTCAGAATCAACAGTGAGGGACAGGAGTAGTGGTGTGGTTTCCAGCCCTTTTGTCTCCACCTACTTTAGATCACAGGGGATTTTTTTACATGTTAGACTTTTCCTCCTAAAACTTCTCAAGGCTGGAGTATTTGAATTACTGAAATATCACTGAGTGATTACTGCCCCTCGCTCAGGACAATTATGTAGCCCTTAAAACCTTGCTTGCACTGTTTGTTTGTTGGTTTGGTTTGGTTTTTTTTTACATTGCATCCTCTCCACTGTAAGTCTGTGTGTGTGTAAAGGTGTCCTAGAAACGGACCAGCTTCACAGGTTTCAGGGCTGGTGAGGTTAAACTTGAAAACAACCACTGTCATTTCTCTCGGCATTAAATGATTCTCTCACCACCCAGATGATCAAGCACCTGCACTGATGAACACCTTTCTTAGAGTGGTGTTGGGCAGTGCAGGATACTCCCATTTGGTGATGCCATTTTTCCTGGTCTTAGGAATGAAATCTGGACACGGTTGGAGGTCAGAGGGTCGAGGGTCATTTACCTCAGTATTTTAACAGGATCCTGTTCTGATACATCACGTCACGAAGCCCACCATGCATGCATGCTCTTCTTCCTTCTTCTCTTCTCCTTCTCTTCTTCTTCTTTTCTTCCTCTCCTCTTCTTCTTCTTTTCTTCTCCTCTTCTTCCCCCACCCCACTCACGCACACAACTTATAGACCTAATCTCCCCGGGGGGCCAATAAGTTTACAGAACATGTTCTACTGAGGGGAGCCAGGGCTCCTCAAGACAGTAGGGTGTTTGGTCTCTTCTACAGGACCTTGGAGCTATGCTGAGTTATCAGACTTAAAGAAGTACAAGTGTGGATACATAGAACTGTGTAAAAGGTATAGAAAAGAAACAGCAAAAAATCCTCTTGGCATCATTGGCACCTCTGTGTCTCAGGGTTAGAAGTGCCAGTCTCTTGCTGGAGCTCCCCCAGGCTGTACCTCCACCTGTGGAGCTCCTGCATCATGGGACTGAAGCCTGGGGAAAGAAGGGAAGGGCTGATCCAGCTGTGGGACACTGAAGTTGTTCCCATAAGCTACTCCTGACTGGAAAACAGAAGTGATGGTACCTTAGGATGGGAATGGCCTGTCAGAAAATACTACTCTCAAGAGAGGAGAATATTATTTTAAATAATCCCTCACCTGAAAACTTCGGAATTTGATGGGTTTTCATTCAAATACTTTAAATGAAGTTAAATTTCTGGGTGAATAAGGCCCACAGAAAGACTGTAGCTCTCTTTGAAAAGCCTAAGTAAAGAGTGGAGATGTGGAAGAGAGGCATTGATAGCTAAAGACGTAAAAGAAAAATCTGTAATGGAAGAAATGCAGGCAAATACTCTGCAGCCTTTTGACAGCTTTGGAACAGTGTTGTCCAGCTGCAGCATTGCCCATCAGAAAAAATATCTGAAGGTCACATTTTCAGCCTCCCAGAGCACTTGAATCTAGGGCAAGTGTTATGGGGACAGATCCAGGTCTGCTACTCTGCGTGGCATTCTTCCTTTTGTGCATCACCATGGTAAACAGAGAGGGTTGCCAGGAGCCTGGATGCATTGTTTGTGTCAGTCCCTCATCCCCTCTCCCCCTCCTTCCCCAAATGCTTTCTCGGTGATTAGTTACTGAGTAGAAGGGGCTCCAGTTACCACGCAGCCTGCCATCCCTCCTCATTTTATTGGAACTAATATCCCACCTGCGATGATAAGGTTTAAACTTGTTTAATCTCCCAGCTTAGCTGTGGTGTTTTAATATTTTTAAAATGGTTGTTTCAGAAAAAGGGGGATTTAAACAGGTTTTGAATAAATAATAAAAGCCCTTCTCACAGGTTGCAATGCAGGCCGGGAGGCAGGAACCATTCTCATCAGGTCAGATTTCACGTTGGGTTATCCCAAGGTGGCCTGACTTTGTGGCTACGGATTTACAATGGAACAGTCAGATGCAAAGCAGTTTATGGAGGAGAAACTGCTTTAATAATGCATTTCCTGCTCAGCAAACAGCAGATACAATGACATTCATAGGGAATGGGAGAGCGAACAAAGTCTCGCAGAAAAGGAACCGGTTGCTCCCCAGAGTTTAATAACTTTTTTGCTCCTACAATACATTTGGGGAGATAAAAGTTGACCTGAGAGACACCAGAATGCACAGCTTTGAAGTGAGAAAAAAGACAGGTCTGCACATCTCAGGCCTGATAACCTGGAGCTGCATCTGCATTGTTTCAAATCTAAGGGAAGGGAAATGGGTTCTCATTTCATGGCGAAACTTCACTGCCATAAACATAAGACTCTTTGTCTGGAATAATGTGGATAAAGGGCCTTGTGTTGATGTGTAGAACACCTTGGTTTGTCTCCCACTCCTTGCCCCTTGGACTGTGAATGCTGTTTTCAGCCTCAAGAGAGCACTGACAAGGTCCTGACTTCTCTGAGCCCTCAGGAAGTCTCATCCTCTCAGTCCAAGCCACTGGGATGCACATCAGGCTTCCAGGAGCACACGGGCAGGATGGGGATTGTAAAGTCAGGAAAACCAGGCAAGCCTTCCCTAGCTTTGTTCAAGGCTTCTCCTGCACACTTGGGCACAATTTGAGTGGAAATCTGAGTAAAGCAAAGCACAGTGACCAAAGCAGGGGTGGCAAAAGGCTGCCGGAAAGGAGCCCACTGCTCATGGCTCAGTTCCAGCACCAGCCTGGGTGACCTTGGTGCTGTCCAAGCCTTTTCCTAAGGCTGCAGAGAAGACAAGGTGGGCACAGAGCTGTTGTACAAACACTGTTTGTGTCAAACACAGTAACTCAAAGTGATACCAGGAGGGAACTTGGCTGTGGGCAACTTGGAGTGAAGGGAGAGTCTCAAAGATGGGTCTTGCCAAGCTCTGAGCCTGCATTTGCAAAGATGAATTTGCAAGTGCAGCTCAAATAAACTAGCTCTGAGTGGCTCACTTAGCCCTGGCACCCCAGATGGGCTCCTTCCTAACCTGGTGGAGTAGGAGAGGGGGACCCCAAATCACTTTGGGGTGGCAGAGAGGACAGGGAAGAGGATAATGCTTTCATTGGTGCATAAACCCCTCTCTGACATAGCTAAAATTACCTTTGAGCTCCTCCAGGAAGCTTTTATGGACAAAACAGCAAATAAGAGCAATTTACTTCACAGCATATAATCATATTTCCCGTATTCTTCCCTATTTGACATAACCACAGGGCAAAAACATGTAAAATCTAGATGAGATTGGGTAAATACATAATAGTAACAAACCACTGCCTCCATTACACCTTCTATTTGAGGGAAGAGGCTGTTTCAGCATGATTTCCAGCACTACTCTAGTTTTGTATCACCTTGAAATAGTGAAGTATTATCCCTATCTGTTGTAGCAATGCCACAGAAGTCAAGTAACGACTTGCTGCACACACTGCTCGCTCTGTGAGAAGCCCTGTGGGCACAACCTAAATACCCTCAACTGCAGTTGTCTGCCTCGACATAAAAGCATCCTTCCTCAGCAAACCAAACAAACCCCACACCTAAATTCTTTATGGAAAGATGCGGTGTTGTAGGCTGAAGGCGATGTATAAAACAGGAAAGACTTTTTCAAAAGCAAGACTGGGTAACAGTGAAATTGGGACTCATTTTTCTGCTAAAATGAAGGTTGGGAAAAGAGCTGAGTCTGTCAAGGAAAAGATATGCAGATTAATTTGAGCACCCTTAAAGGGATGGGGGCTTAAAATATCAATATTCAAGTGGGACTTGAATGGCAGGACAAGCAAACTTTCTTGTTTGCTTGTTCAGAATATTACAAAAGAGAGCCATCTGTATCTCTGGCCATCTCATGTGTGGGGAAAAACCACTTTCTTCAAGGGCCCTGTGCTAAGGAAAGAATTTGTATTTCAGTTCATTGAATGTCAGTTTTCAGTTGGGGGGGGTAACAAAGGGCAAACATACAGAGTTCAAACTTGTTTAGGAATGAGCTGCAGTTTAATTTTAGGAAAAGAAAGGTCTGGGCAAGTGTTACTTGGTGTTTAGCTGTAACATCACTAAATCAGAGCACACTGCAGGAGAGCTCTGTGGTTAGTCTGCCACTAGATACCTGTCTGAATACAAATCACCTCTGCTAATTGCCAATAAAGCAAAGATCAGTATCATATTTATTACATGAGATTCTTCTGTGGCAAAATTTCACACAACAGACACAGGCTGCTGTGGTGCTTCAGCTCTTCAGCTGGCATCCGTTCTTCCACGAGGTTTTATGTTCAATTTTTCAGAGTGTACCAATTGTACTTGTCTGGTTTCATAATAAAGACAGATTGTGGGGGTTTTGGTTTTGTTTTGTAGATTTTGTTTTTGGTTTGTTCCCTGCTGTATGGCTGCTGCTGAGCTATGCAACAGGAACACCACTGCAGGACAATCCCAGGTGAATCCCACTCCTGGTGCTCACATGTACGATGGACACAGTTCTGGCTACAGAAAATAGGGGTCATTTCAACCTGTGGAATCTGGAATCTGCACAAGGGGGTCTAGAACGCTTCCAGTCTGGTTTGCAAACCATTTAACAGGAGCCAGCAACTGAACGTGGCTCAAAAGAAAAAAGGAGCAAACTCAATGGAAACAGCCATTTGTGAAGCAGTGATTATTCCTTGTTTAAGTGGAAGGTGACTGGAGGAAAGCAGTGTCTAGAATTGGAAAAGTGACAAGTGCTGTTCACTGAAGTGTTGTGCAGATTTTTTTGGCAGTTGTTCTGACTCGGGGTACCTAGTCTTGGCCATGGTTAACTGTTTGTGGGGCAGCAGTACAGGCTGAACCACTGAAATTGCTGCCTGGAAAGGTTAATTTGAACCAAAAAAAAAAAAAAATTATCTGCTTCAGCTGATGATCCAGCCATGTGAATCACTGTACTGCTATACAGCCCATTTCTAGCAGCTCAGCTTGGAGTAATGGGATGGAGGAATCCAGGGAAAGATCTGCCTCTGAGGAGTTTGCTGATGGTGGAAGGATGCTGTGGACATACCCTTTTAATTTTTAGAGATTTGATCTGCAAATCTCATCCTTCAGGAGTAAATCCTATTCACAAAGATCTTGTTGACTTCAGACAATCCCCCAAGAATGCAATTTGTAACAAAGAGCCAAGACTTAAGCTTCTGCATTAGAAGAGCACTTTTGTTCACACCTCATCTTTAAAAATACATTAGAAACAAAGCTATATTTATTTCAGATAAAACTAGCCCCCTGCCCTATGTGTCAGAGGCTCTGCATTATGTTTTGAAGGAAGCAGCTGCTCCCTGCCAGCCCCCAGTGTCCTCAGGTGCAGGACACACATATAATTTGATCTTATACCTCAATCAGTGAGCAAGCAGAAAAATAGAGGAAATTAATTTCTCTGGTTCCTTTTCCCTCTGCCCTATTTTTTCCAAGAGCCTTTTAAAAATGTTGCTTACTATATGATTATGCACAGCAGGGGTTTGTAACAACCTCATCTTAACTCAACTACCTCTGCCCTTGCTGTGGAATGATTGGTTGCCTTGGCAATCTTCTCCATGTGGTGCTCAGGAGCTACAATTATAGTGCTTTTCTCAGTAGTGATCCTCTTAGGCCCCTTTCTTAGGGGTTCATGATAAGGAGATACAAAATTATATATATAATGGGTTTTATTGCTCCAGCCTTCTGTCCCCTTCTCCCTGAAGGAAGCAAATCTGCACTACCTAAACCTGTTTGCTCTGCAGCAAGGAGAAACCCCTCTGTTTGTGTAGGATGAAGGGCTGTGTTAGCTGGAGGTCACAACCAGGTGGGTCAAACCACCTGAGGTGATAACTCTGAGTGCCACATAAACCCTGGGGATTCCAGCAAGAGCCTTTTGGGCCACTCCCCAGTGATGAGGGAGCATCGTTCTGTGCTGCATTCCATGGCCTCGGCTCAAATGTGCTGTCTTTGCAAGTGAAATGATGGCAACTGGAACTGCTGCCTGTGCAGACTCGGGCTCGATGCACAAGAGCAGCACTTCACACTGGAATGGGAGGGGCAGCCACCTCAGCCTCCCTGAGCCCAGATTCACAGGCCAGGCCTGGTGCTGAACTGCCCCATCACAAAGTGAGGGACACGAGAAAATCTGTGTCAGCTCTGGGACGTTAGCCAAAGGTTCTGTGTAAAAATGCACTGTTTTCATGACTGTACTTGTTCTGCTGGGGTAACAGGAGAGTTTAAAATAAAAATCTGTCCCTGAATTTGAATATGACTGGTAACAAGGGGAGCAAGGCTGCTGAGTAAGCAGTCACATCATTAGTCCAGGGAGAAATCTGAGGACAGCCCTGAGACTGGTTCCACCTCTGCTCTCTGTAAGCAGTGGATGGTTGCACAGAATGGTCACATATTGCTTAATCTACATTTCAGCCTCTGTGTTGTGTGCCTGTGTCTGATCCTGTGAGTACCTGAGGAGGGACACATGGTTTTCTTGCTGCTGAGGTTGCCAGGCTCCAGTTTGTGCACAGGGAGGGAAGTTGTTCTCACCATGTGCAAACTGTGGGGCTTCACAACAGAAATGCTTAATTGCAGCTGGCATTTTGGACACTCTCAGTGCCTGTGCCAGTGGGCACTTGGCTGATGAGAGACATCCCTTCTGACACGAGCAACGTGAAAACTGCAGAGGAGACTGAAATGCTGAACTGCTGCTTCAGCAATTAAGAACCTAAAAAAAATTAAGCAGTCCTAAACAGTTCAGTTCTAACTGCTAAAACACAATCAAGCAGAAGAGAGGTTTCCAATTCTGTGCACATGGGTCTCCTCTTTTTCTCTTCCCCTGCCCCCTCTGCTGTCAGTGTGACCAGAGATGTGCTCTGCTCTGAGAGGGCAGCCACCAGCAGCTGCCTGAGATGCCATCGTTCATTAAACTCTTGGTTCTCCAGTGCTGCTCAGATTCAGGGAAGGGTGAGAAATGCCACGTCTGAGAGCCACGAGAACAGAACTATCTCAGCCAAAATCACTGATGCCCAGCACTTCCAGGCAGATCACACAAATACTTGGCATACACAGAACAAATTCAAATTTGACTTGAAGGAACAAAACTCCACCACCACCAGAAGCTCTAAATTCAGTCTAGAAGCTACATGAAGGGTATAAGATGGGCTCTTCTTGCACTAGATACTGTTTTAGCACCCTTTTGAAGAAGAAAATAAATAGTGAGGTATTAACCTGGTGTGTTTGGTTAAGTTTGACACTGTATCAGTAATTTGCCCATTTTGGATCACAGGAAGTCTCTGGGCCTTGGGTCAAACAGCAAACAGGATGCACAGGTACCCTTGACTTGCTTGTACCAGGACACTCTGAGCCAGGTGTGAAGCCCACATGTGCCTGTTCTTTCAAGAACCGAGAAATCCAATAGAACAGCTGGAGCAGGTTTCTGCTTCAGCAAGGACCCAAGCTTGTTTTGGGTCAAACAAGGAGTAGCATTAATCCTCCACTTAAATGCAGCCCCCTTCAGGGCAGAAATTGGCAGCTGTTTAACGTGATGGAGGAATGTTACACATGAGCTCAGGACAAAGCAATGAAACGATGTCTCCATCAAAAATTCAATGAGACATTACTGGAGAGAAAACAATTACAGCTCAAATTTGGAGGGGATGTCAGGTTTAGCACCTCTGTACTTGCAGAGTGCTGCAGGATGTTTAGAAACCCTGCTGGTCTACGTCACTACCTGCAGTGCTGCATTGACTTGGGAGCTCTTATCGCATATTGCTCTGGAATTCTTTTTTAAAATGTATGGAATCTGGCAAGATAATATCTTGAGGTGGCATGCAAGCTTCAACTGCACTTCACTAAATCTCAAAGAATCTATGCAACTTTACCTTTTTGCCCTTTTCTTTCTCTCATGTTTGTTGCACAGTCAAAGGAAACAGCTTTTTATGTGAATGATGATTAATAAGCAGCCCTGCTGAAGGGTGACAGAGCTGGTGCTAAGAGCAGGCTCCTTTGATAGACACTTTAAAATGTGTTCTAACATGTGAAAATGATAGGCTGTCAAGTCACCATTCAGGTGTACACCGAGATAATAACATGCATTTGAGAAAAATGATAAGGTAAAATACACATTTCTTCAGTATGAAGATAAATAGTGAAAGACACACTTGCGTGCCTCTATGTAAAGTAAGGAGAAAAAAGAAAAAATCCATTTAGAGTGGAATTGTGAGTAGTTTGGACAACTCCATTGCCTTGTGCTTGAAATATCATCTCAACTGGGTGTGTCTTGTTGTATTTGTGCTTGAATTAAAGATATAAAGCCTTTGCAGTGTCCATGCTATCAAATCTTCCCACAAGGTTGAAGGCATCTCAGGACAGGACTTTCTTTAAAGGTTATGGCCATGCTTTCGGTATGTGAATTTCTAGGCATAGAAATTTCTAGAAATAGAAATGGGATCTTTGTGGAAAACAGCACAATTAATGGGAAGCTTCTAATGAAAATGAAGCAGTAGAATGTCTGGTTTGCTGGAGATCAACAAGAAAACATCACATTTCTTATTTGGAAAGAAACTTGACATGTAACAATTGAAGTTGTGGACTAGTGAAAGGATAGTTGTCTTCTCCTATTTTTTTGGCAGTATACTGCAGCCCCAAATCCCCTTCCCTGATTGCTGCTTTGACCTCTTAAGAACAAAGTGCCCAAGAGTTGGAAGTTTAACCTTAGAAACATGCAGTGAATAACAGGCATTTTCCCATTCCTCCTCATGTTGCCATTTTCAGACATCTGATAAATGTCAAGCTCTCTCCCTTTATAAAACGTTTTTCCTTTGGTACCCGGGGAAAACAAAACAAAACAGTAATGCCCAGAATGCCAGTGTGAACCGTGAAGGCAACTTTCCTCCCCTGAGCGGATTGCCCTGGGGAGACAGGGCAGATACCCTGCATGGAGTTGTTCCAGGCTCTTCAAACCCAGCATCAAAGCAACAACCCTCTGGCTTAGAGGTGAGAAAATGCTGCCCTGAGGCACAGCTTCTGTGTCAGGCAGAGAGCAAGCAACGGGCTCGTAAAACAATATTTGAAGAAAGGTAAAAAAACATCAGGGAAAGGGAAGAGTTTCTTATTAGCTGCAAAGTAAGGTTTTCGATCACAATCTCTGACAAAGAACAGCACTATTTGGACAGTAAATCACTGTGGCCCACTGAGGAACCTGTGCTGATAGGAGCCTGACAGGCCAGGGAAGAGGTTCAGGGCTTGCAGGGAAAATCTTTCATTCCAAACACACACAGCAGACCAGCAGAGGCAGGAGGAGCAGGTACAGGCAGGCAGTCCTGAACTGGAGGGTGAAATGGGATTTCTGCTCTTTTACAAAGAGGAGAGGAAAGCCCCTCTCTGATGCTTTTAGTTGGGGTTAAAGAGGGCTGCCTCAAGATTAATATTCTTGTCCCTATGTCTTCTTCCCATCAGTTCCTGGGTCTAGTGACACAACCCAAGGTGACACTGAGTGTGTCCACAGCTTCCCCTTCATGCTCTGGGCAGGCAGGCGGCAGGGGATGAGTGACTTGGCACGTTGTGCATTTCCTGTAAAACTTAAGACTTTTTCGGACCTGCTCACTTTGTAGTGCACGAATATCACTTTCTTTCCCTTCCTTTTCCCTTCCCACTCTTCCCCTTGTGCATTTAGTTTTGTCCCCACAGCAAGAGGGAGTTTAATATGGTGTAATTTACGTTGGCAAGGAGGAGGGAGATTGGAGGAAAAGCAGATAATTGAAGAGTTTAAGCACTTTTCTCTTGATTCCTCAAACACTGTAGGTATGATATTTCACTATTCTACAGAATTTCTGGGACATATCTGAAATCTGAAAGATCTAAATTCAAGAGGTGACTAGAAAAGAAAATAACAAAAAAAGGTTTAATAAATGTTCAGGCAGATCTTTTTGTTCCTTTGGCTATGCAAGGACAGATGTGGAAGACTACACTTTGCCCTTGATACTGACCTTCACATTATTCCATTTGAACTACACCATCTTTCCAGGGACTGATCCACCATCCAAACACTCTTATTCCTCCTACTTTCCAGTGTTCCTCTCGTGTTCCCATTGCTCTTGTTTCAGAGAGCTCCATACAAGACTGGGTGATGAGAGCGAGCCCCCCATGCAGTAATCTGCCCCTGAGCCCTTACTGCCAGTCCTGCAAGGGTATTGTTGTGCCAACAGAGCAGCAGAGAGGCTCAAAACTCATATTTCTAAAATTTTAAGCAGTTAAGAATTCATTGAGGCTGTCCTCTGATATCTAAGGCACAAATCAGCAATGCTGAGGTTTCCTGCCCTCTCTATTTACGTTGTACTGGTCATAGATTCTCTCTACAATCAACACCTTGCTGCATCCTGGGGTTTTTTTTCTATTTTACTACTGGTCCAGGTAACCTGGCATTCACATTCTAAGCTGCAATTCACTTATGAACTTTCTTGGTACAGTTGAGGGAATGGGGAGGGAGAAAACATACACAGGTGTAGAAGCACTATGCTGTGCTGTGAATGAGCAAGCCTACATTTAGAAAGTATTAAACAGCATTTTTAAAAGGCAAGAAAATGCAACAAACAGACAGAGCCTGCTGTCTTCCTTGTCTCCTATGGAAAAAGGGGAATTCCGGCTCCTGCCATTAGAAATAAATTGCCAGCAGCAAGGAGGTACTAACGAGTCTGACACGGTACTTTCCCCAGGAGAAGAATCCTGTTATAGCACCGAGAAACATTCTGACCTCAGGCAACTGATCTTAACAGTTCAGTGTCTTAAATCCAGGGAGCAAGAAGGGAACGATGATAGCACTCGCTCTTCACTGAGGCACTTGCCTGGAGAGGCCTCTCAGCCCCACTTCAGATGAACAAAGTCACTGTCCTGCTGCCGAGCACTTACAGACACCACAGTTCCCCAACTCAGATGGGGCAAACCTTGTAAATCTTCTCACTGGAGAGACAGTGTCTTAGAGCCACTATCAAATCCCACAAGTGCAGTCGGATTAGATCAGATCACAGCTGAATCCTGTCTGTTACAATGGTCATTAGTGGATGCAAATGGAAAGCTTGTAAGAAACAAGGCAACTATAAAGTGATCTTGTACCAACCCAGTTCCCCCAGGGTTAGGGATGAGTAATGGTCTCATATCAGGCCTCCACTGCAGTGACACTCACCTTTCTTACCTCCTCTGCCTCTGTTTTGAAACTGCCACCCTGCAGTCAAGATGTTTGCAGAAAAATGCATCTGTAATGGTTTAAGATAGGAAAATTTCTCAGCAAAATTCCCCACATGTTGACAGAAATTAATGTTGGGATGACAGAAGATTTCAGCTGCAGAGAGGGGTTAAAACAAAACTGAGGGCTTGACAAAGTCTTCATCCTTGGAACCAATAACCTGGCATAAAAGCCCTCGTTTGCTTCTTGACTGAACCCTGGATCTTGCACCTTCCTTAAAGCACTGACACAAGGCTGTTGGATATTTGAGGACAGAGAGATGTACTTGATGCTCAGGTTTAGTTCTATTCTGGTTTTTAAAATAAAGTACTTAGCCTAGGCACAAGAAAGACTCTAATATACTGTTCAGGCCACTCAGAGAATTAGATGTGAGTTCAGCTTACTTCAGACAGAAAAGGGGAATGAAACTGGGGTTTCTAAATTCTTTTTCTGTTCCAATTTGCTGGGCTGATCCAGGAGGTCACAAGCATGCAGGGTTTTCTCAATCCAGGTCACATGTTTGTGAGCAGGTAGCAAAACGTGCAGACAAGATCCTTCTCTTTTCAAAGAGCAGATCGAGTGAAGCTGGAAGAGGACATGTTGAGAAATTCCTCAGGTACCCACACAGTGCTCTTCTGTATGGTGTCATGCAGACAAGTTGCAGACAAGTTGTCATGCAGACTCTTGGTGCTTTTTAAAACATACCAAAATTCAGGTGGATCAAGCTGTGCTGTGTAACAGCTGGGGGAATATGATGCTATGGCATCACAATCAGCTATTCAAATGAAGAGACCGAATTTTACATGCAATTACCTCACTATCAGTTTCCAGAACCTGCCTGCCAATTAATCCCCCAGTGTGGGAGGCCCTCATTTGAGAAATGGAGTGTGATCCCAGACGATTCCCTGAGCCATGTGAGTGCTCAGGGGTGTCTCTGGTTTGTCTCAGTGTCCCTGGGAGGGAGCACATGCCCTGACTGTCCTGCAGACCCTGAGAGGCAGGAGCAGGTACAGCCCAGTCCTCCTGAGCCTTGCCAAGGTCAGGATGCAGAGCCCCTGCGGCAGCCCTGACCTGTCTCACCACGGCACAGATACTCTGCTCTTCTGACAGCCTGGCAGTTCATCACACAGATGAAAGCTCTGATCTCCCCTGTTTGTCAGCAGAGCTGTCACAGGTGAAATTTTGCAGATTTCCAAAGGTAGGTGAATTACAGAGTCAAATATGACTGGGGGGCAGAGGCAGACAGGAGGGCAGGGAATGTGCAGTTATTTAAGCCTTCAAGATGTCTCGGGCACGGGGTTTGGTGCTTCTGTCTGGCTCTTGCCCGTGACTCTACTGGAAGAGGCCTAAGGGACTGTTCTTGGAATTCTCCAGATTGTCAGGGAGCTGCTGCTCAGCCGATGGGCTACACATGGAATCCTCAGCTCCACGAGGGAAACGTTTAAGCCCTGTACTGAGCCATCTCCTAGACTTTCAGACTTCTAATGTTCATGTTAAGAAGGCCCTTCTGAGCCCTAAACTTTTATTTCCTTATACAACAAATGTTAATTACTTGTCCGTAAAGTCTTATATTTTGAAGTAATTAGGAATCTTATCAGCATGGAAATTAGAATCCTGTATATTCTGCAGAGTCCTGATAGAGGGATCTGAATCTGGTGGCAGTTCCAATGCTGTGGTTCAAAGCTTTCTCTCTGTCAGAGTGCAGAATGAGGCTTAATTTTTGATGTTGAGTTGTGAATAACAACAATGAACACCAGCTAGTCATGTTCTGCTTTTACAGCAGACACTTGGAAACAGCCACAGACCAACAATCATTTGAAGAACTCCTCAAAAAACAAGCAGCAGACATCTTTGGAAAAGCCTAAGTGTGACTAGTGGTGGAGGAAAGGGAAAGCTTACAGGTTTATCAAGCAGGAAAGGCAGTTGAACTAAAAGCAGGTGTAGTTGGCAGAACGGATCCATTTTTATATCTCTTATGTATTCCCTAGCTAATCTCCCTGGTATTCCAATAGGAATTTGACAGTGCTCTACTTTCTCTGTAAGTGGTCAAGCATTTAGCAAATAAACAGCCAACACCAGTGAGTTTCATTAAACAATACATTTTCTTCCCTTTCCTGTTGATATTCAAGGAGATCAGGATGCTGGAAGGGGAGAGAACTTTCACCCTGTCAGTCAATTCTGTATTTAATAAATCCTTTCTTTTCCTAAGTTTGGTTCATTCTGAGCAGCTAATTTTGTGATAGCCTGAGGATGGAAGGAGGTCAATACTTCTTCCAGGGAACGTCAGGGGTCACAATCTGCTCCTTGCACACTGAGTACTTCCATCTCCCCTGACATGATGTACACTGCATCTACTTGTGTGATTCTTAGTCCCCTCTTTCTGGTCTCTCCAATGACAAAACACACTTTCCTCGTGAGGAAAAAAGTGGTGAAAGTGATCAAAACAGATAATTTGGAAGGCTGTGCCAGGTGTCAGTGCAGGAACTGTCTCAAGTAACTGAGCCACAATTTTAACTCTATGAAACCATTTGGTTCTGACAGATCTGCTGCCCCAAGCTTTCCCAGGTGGACCTGTGTTGCTGTGTCTGTATTTGTTTTACAGCTTTGGCCACTCAAGCATTGAAGCTACAGGGCTCCTTTCCATGCAGTTCTGGGCTCTAACACTTATCCCAGTCACCAACTCCCTGAGAGCAGAGCAGGGTATTCCCAAAGATATCTCCAGTACACTACTCACTGCATTTATGTGGATATGATCTTTGCCTAACTAATGGCATCAAAGTGTCTCAAAGGAACATAAAGCAGAAGTAGCTCAGGTTTATATCACGTGCTGCTCTGAATAATGAGGGAAAGATGATGTAAAATGTGCAACCACTTCTTTTTTTCCAAATTTATTTATCTATTCTGTATTTGGAATGAAATGCCCAACTGAAATATCTCTAAAGGGCAGCAGAAATGTTTGGAATTAGGAACACTCCAGAGATGAGATTTCCCCAGTGTCCCCCATACAGGCATATGATGAATCCCCAACATCAAAATAAGCACACCTTTCTACTAAACACTGTTTATATCTAAAAGAATTGGCATAGACAAACAACTTGTAGCTTATGTAAGCCAAGATTCTCTTACAGGCCCAGTACCAACTGCTACAGATGAAGGTGAAACAAAATAAAAATTGATAGGGCAACTCGCCCCAAGGAGAATTCTTCCTGATTGTGAAAAGTTAGAGAGTGGCTGAAAGATGAGTTCAGACAGCACAGAAGGAAACAGATATCAAAAATGGACACATGCTGGGAGAGTTTTGCCAGTTACACAACTTTGCATAAGCTAAGCTGGTTTTTTTCACACCAAGTTTCTGTACATTGGCTTTTTACAGACATGGGAGCAAACAATCTCCTCGGCTGGGCCAGGACACCACAGAGGGCAGCTCTCTCCCCAGCACCCCTGTAACCCTGGAGCACCCTGTGCAGGGTGAACACCTCCTGGGGCACTCCCAGTCCCCAGCACAGCCCATCAGGAGGGTCACAGTGGAGCTATGGTGCATCTGGAAGGGGTGTCTGGTTTCTGAGGCGAGCGGCAGAAGCGGGACCCCAAGGGAAGGCTCTGTCCCTGACCCCCTTTGCCCTCCCTTGTTCTGATCTTTATTGGGCCGTCTGCCTCGTAGCATCAAAGGCAAAAGCAGGCCCGTGATTTGTCCTACAACAGCTCTATAAAAAACATAATTGCCCAATAACCCTCTGTCTGCAAACCAAGCCATCTTCCTGTTTCTTCTCTCATAAAGACTATTTGACAAGCCTGTTCCATCAGCTTATAAAAACCTAGAAATAGTTGCCTTCCCTAGAAAGAAACTTTACAGAAAACCAGAATTTACTTATGTGTATATATATATGTAGTATGTGTATACACACAAATACACTAAAACTTCCACAACAAGTAAAATACATAAATCACTTAAAAGAGCTGAGTATTGGCATGACAAGCAGAGGAATTATTCCTTCCTGAAATAAGGATGTAACCCTACATAGTGAATTTATAGTGTCAGAAATGTTCTGTACAAAACCAATCAAAAGTGAGGTGGGCGGTGTGTTGCTAAACTAAATGGGGAATGATCTAAAAATGATGCAGTAAGAATTATCCTGAATATCTTGTTGAATTATTCTGAAGCTGGATATGATCAGAGACAATTTAGAATTACTTTTTTCCTCTTTTTTCTTCTAGAACTTGTTTTCCCACATAATAACATTGTTGCAAGACTCATCAACAAAAAAGATTTTTCAGCCTTCCTTCCAATAAGTATACAGATGTAAATTGTCCAGTCACCTTCTGGTTAGTGTAGGGAGTAGCTCATTCAGGTGACATTCTGTCCTCAAGCATCCTTGAGAAAATACAGAGAAACTCCAAATTAAATTGCTGTACTTAAGCTTTAAATCTAGACCATTTTGTGCTTCAGCCACTAAAAAGTAGCTTGAAGTAATCCTTTGAATAATCTCGCTCTGATGTTTTTAAAAGATCAGTTATCGAACAACTTGTCTGACTGCCACAGGTTTCATTTGAGATGTTGGACATAGATGTACAATTAATTTGATTTGTGGTGCTGAGATTTACACTCCTGGCAAATGTAGGAATATTGCATTTTAATTTACTTTCAATACAAAATAGTTGCTTTGATTTGCCCGAGAACAAACGCCTTGGGATCTGTTCCTCCCAAATGACATCAAATCAGAATTCCTCTATTACCGTCAGTGGATGAAGGATCAGAAAGAATTTATGACTCCTGCTATGGGCCAAATCTTGAAGTGTTTACTTTATTACATGTGGAAGACTGTTGAAATCAATGAGGACAAAATGAGAAAGGTGATGCCAAAGGTAAGGGAAGGTCCTGATTTCAGATTCCACTGCTTTAAATCCAGGGATGTTTCAGAATGCTCGGATTTCACACCAGTGTAAGCATAAAAACCCCAAATCTGAAACAAGGGTAAACCCACAAACTCTAAGTGGTCCTTGCAGATAAGGCCTCTCTGAGGAGATGCACACACAGCTAGGATGTTGAATAATGCCAACAGCTGTAATTTAAAAGTTTCAAATAATATAATCATTGCATTCATGGTACATAGGAAGTCTCTTCATGTATTTTTCCTGGCTTTTTTCCATCTTACATAGGAATGAAATATTTCTTTTCCATTCAGTTATCTGTGCTCTGGTTTGTATTCACATAACTATTTGTCTCTGTGGGACTGAATCTTCATTACAATTATCTGTCTCCAGAATTTTATACAGCTGCCAGTTGCTGCTGGCAAACAGTCTGCTTCCAACATCTACTCTCTTAATTTCTTATCATTCACCTCTCTTCAGGGCCCTCCTGAGATTACACAACTGAGTTGTCAAGAAAGAACCATTTTCCAAGCCTTCTCTACTTTTTCTGCATTCTTCCTGTTCAACACAAGGTCATCCTCACAGGGCACTGAGCCCTGCACCTCCCCAGCAGATTCCACTGCATCTTTTCACTAGTTACACTTCTGAAGTACCTTCTGCCCCCTCTCCAGGCCTTTTCCTTCCCCTTGTACCTAGTGGACAAGCAGCCTCTCTGCAACTTTTCACAAATTGGAAAGAATTAATGTTCCAAGCAGCTACGTTCAGAGTCACCTGCCTGGTGTGGAGCTGTTGGCTTGTCTTACAGTGTGAGATGATGCAGGAGTCCTACCTGTTGTCTCAAACACTGTAAGGCCAGGCTTAAAAGAGCTAAAGTCAGTGTTTGCCTCTTTCCAGTGATGTTTCAACTCTTCTCTCCAATCTTAGTGCTCTCCCTATCTCCTCCCTGCAGAGCTCTCTCCCTCGTAGTTCATCTAGGTGGTGAACACAAATATTCCTGGAACACTTTCGGCAGTAATGCACCAGCACTGAGAGAATGCTGAGCCCATCCCATGATGGCAAGGTGCCGTTTCTGCTCAATGAAGGTTTCAGGCAGAGTCTCACATACAACTCATCCAGAACAGTGGACAGAGACTGACCAGTCACACACCTCGGTCATCTCAGTCTGACTCTGCCTACTTCCCAAGCTGGGAATTCCTCCTTCCTTGTGTCTCCAGTTGATTCTGTTCAGTAGCCTCCTCCTCCCACCCAGTTTGTCTCGGGACTCCCCAGTGATTTATTCTGGGGAAAGCTCTCAGCAGATGCCTCCACCTGGGGGAAGCAGAGAACCACACTGAGCTCCTTACTTTTGGAAGGTTCCCGAGTAATCTCCTGCTTCAGGTGACTCCTAAATATGTCAAACTCCAGGCTTAAAAGTTGTGCCAGGTCTAACACCAGCACTGAACAACCAGAACTTAGACCAAAACCCCATATGGGAGGGAGTTTTCACCCAAAGGAGGCACTGGGTTGGTTGGTGTCCTCATACATCCAATTATCAATTTTGAGGGTTTCTCCTGAGGAAGAATTGAACTCAAAGGTGGGGTTTCACCTGTAGCTTTGGGACTGATGCAATACAGGGAGGTTATAAAAAGCAAATGACATGATATTGTACAGGATCAGGTTTAGCTTGTCTGGGCCACCAGGCTGCAATGCTGTATGTGTATGAAGCTTGTGTTACACACATTGCATGATTACTGCAGCAGTAACTCCTAATTCTGCAGCACTGAAGAAGAAACTGTACACCATTTGTAAGGATAGATACTCTTAGTATGCAGTATTTATGTAGGATATTCTACTGACTTCTATGAGAAAAGCAGAAATTGGACACAGCACTAAGCATGGCAGACAATTTGGAGGAAAAAAAATAGAAATTAATGTCTGCTCTTAAAAAAATGCATTGATGTATCAGTGGTAAAAAAATGTCCATGCTGAGCAGCAGAAACCTATTGTGTTTACAGTCTCCTCCAAAGATGCTGGTGTAGTAAAAAAATAACTTGTCTTGAAACATTAAAAAACCTGAGTTGGCCATTGTGATAGTGAGATCTGTGGCCCAGTGCCTTCAAGCCCAGAGTTTAACTTCAAGCCTCCCTGCTCAGCAACTGCTCACAAAGTTGTTTAAAATGAAGGTCTCAATCCTGCTTAGCAAATCTGCATGGTATAAAGTTGAGCTAAACCAGAGCCTTGTTAAACAAAATAGGGCTCAGTGCTGGCTTGGCAGTTTGCTCCTGCTGTACAGAACTGAGATTCAAAGTAGAAGCAGATTAAAAAAACTGTGGAAGAGCAAAACTCTCCTCTTGTTCCATCACTCAGGCTCTTAGACATGTTGAAAAATAAACAGGCAGCAACTTTTACAGCAGCAGGACTTGGAGTGTGCAATTGGGAAACCCACTAAATCTTTAAAGGAGGTACCTTTGGAAATATTTTATAGACACTCATCTCCCCAGCAGGAAAGCTAGTGCTGGAAAGAGACATCTTTAACAAATAAATAATAGTTTATTAAGTCACTTGTCTCCACAGCAGGAAATAAACTGGGGGGTGGGAAGGAGGGTGGTGGGGTGACAAAGGAAGGGAAACAAAAAACGTTACCCTTGCAACCCCTCTGCTCCAACAGAGCTGTATTTATTTAAAACACTCTTCTCCTAAGACAGATGGAAAAAATAATTAACCCAGCCACCCACCCCTTTTATTAAACTCCTTTGTGACCACCAGGGATACGATTAACATGGCCACCATAAAAACCCAGTCCTCTACCCTCAAAATAAAGAGAAAAACACAAGCAAGAGTGAGACACCGTGCAGGGCAGGAAGTAAATTAAGAACCTGCCTTTAGGGCAGTGGAATATTTTTCTGAGTACCTGCTGGAAAATTTGACAGAATCATAGTGAAGGGGTAAGCATTCAGTTTATCTCAGTATGGCCTTGAGGACTCACTTCTGTGAGAGTCTTCCTCTTAGGCAACCAACTCGTGAGGAAACGGTGTGGAAATTGTGCCATCACTCAACAGCAGAGTAGGGACTGAGGACCGAAGGGCAATTTACAAGTTGTCCCAAGCTCTCCCAGTTTCGAAGCTTGCCCAAATCCTCTGACGGCCCATGTGCAATCACAGAAATTCTTGGGGTGCTAGGTATCTATCTAAATTTTTTATTCACCAGACTTTTCTACAGTCTTCCTATTGCTGCTTCAAGGCATTCCATGCCCACGGAAGGCCAGGCCGGATTTCCCCAGGAAGAGCTGTCTTCATTTATGCAGTGGAAGTCTGGGTTTCTCTAGTTGTTAACACAGCACCATGGCAAATCCAGGCACACAGATCTCAAGCAGCAGATTTTTGTCCCTCTCTACTACTGCCTTTTATAGTCACCTACACCTCAGTTTCCAGTTCAAACCAGCCTCTTGTCCAGAAGATCAAAGACGCTCAGGTCAAACAACCTCCATCTCTTTGTGGTGACTCTTCTGGGATCTCCTGAGCTCCACAACCCTCTATGTCATCTGAATCACAGGAAAACCAGATCTCAAACCTATCTGTGGCTATTCACATGTTCTCATGGGCAAGGCGGTTACAAAACCAGATGAAAACAAATTAACAGATGGTTACAGGAGGCTTTGTGTACCTGAGTCTGCAGGTACAGGAGTCCATACTGGGGCCACCACCACACTGAGATACTGACTTCACTGTATTATTTCCATGGTATCTTTAGCAGTAAACTTGCCCTTTCTGAACGTGTCTATACTGACATTCACTCCTGACTGCAGCACTCCATTTGTTGGGATTACCCCAGGCAAGAGGAGATCAGCCAGAATCACTATGTAGAAAGGGCTTTTCATCATAGCAGCCTGACTAAAAAATGTTATGTATTGTGTCTACCAGTGCATAATGGTGATGAGAAGCCATGCCAAGTGTGGCAGCCTAGAACTAGGAGCTGCCAGGATAAAATGATAGTCATCTCTAAGGTGTAAGATCTGTCAGCTTCCCAAACCAAAGATTTCCATTCTGTGATTGCCAAGGAGCTCCTTGCACACTGTCATCATTATATGAGGAAGCACTGAAAACATCCTGCCTGTCTTGTGAGCACACATTCAAAGAAAATACTCCTCAATCCATTTGATTTCAAGCTGACCTGGGAAGCATTTTGCTTACCTTCTATTAACCACAGCCCTGAGTGTTCTGTTCTTTATCCCTTAGGAAAGCTGGAGGCCTGAGGGCTTAGTCAGAACTCGTTCCTGTAGAACATCAGTATCCCCTGAGCTGTGGTAGATGGTGACAGTGGGAGGATAAGTGGTACCAGCTCAAGCACAGCATGAACAAACCCACTTGTTGTAGGACAAAAGGTCTGCATTGACCTGTCCCATGACAACTGTTTACAGTGTCCTGTAAATACAGAAAAGGGATACCTGGAGTGCAGATAAAAGGAACATAGAACCCATACTGATAAAAGGAACACAGAACCCATACTGATAATCTGGACTGAAGTAGATGTTCCCATTTTAATAAGGGACCGTTTTAAACAAAAAAGAGAAGGGACAATATTAGCACTGTATAGGTCAAAATCTCTCTGGACCCTGTGGCAGAGTGAAGTTTTATTTAGTAAAATGGTTTCGAAATACATGATTGAGTAGGAACAGAGGGATGGGAAGGTGGTAACTATGATACCATCCACTTAGAACAACTGTAATCAAAATCAGAAAATTATACCTAATAGTTGCTAGTCTCTCATTTCTTAAAAGAGCCAAACAGTACAGTATGTGTTGTTACAGATAATGGGGGGTTGATAACTCGGCGATTGTATGTGATTGCAGATATCAGGGAATGTTAGACTAGCACAGTGTGGTTCAGAAAAAGGGCACTGAGTCAGGAAACTGCATTTACTCCTGGCTCTGCCACTGGAGAGTAAATAGTTTTGTCCCTATCTATGAAATGATAAGGACAAATGGGCTTTCTTTAT
This sequence comes from Orthonyx spaldingii, assembly GCA_013397795.1. NCBI lineage: Eukaryota > Metazoa > Chordata > Aves > Passeriformes > Orthonychidae > Orthonyx > Orthonyx spaldingii. The sequence continues at coordinate 491,691 of VZTJ01002338.1, read as the reverse complement.
AAGACATATATTGACATAGATGGATAAAAAGTGTTAAAATGAAAGATAAATGTTATTGAACAGCTGAGACTGTACTTAAAGCATTACTGGAAGGTACAGTCTGGTTGGAAGTGGGAATATGCTAACTGAGCTGGATGTGGAAGTCTCATTAAAGTATCTTTCATGACTATGTGGAGATGACAGCATCATAACTTTAATGTCCTGCCTGGATGGCTTTTATACAGCAATGTGCATCCCATTTGGCAGAACTTAGGATATCTTCATAGAAATGTTTTAATGCCTAGCTGCTACCCATCTAACTACTTTAAAAGTAGTTTTAGTTTATATGAATTTAATCACGTTCTCAGGGGGGATCAGAAGTCAACATCCGAGCCTTGGGATCTGAGGGAGGGACTGACCTTGCCAGATTTTCAGCTTCTGGTTTTTGGCAGTGCAAGTATTTCTCTCCTGCTGCTCTGACAACCACTCTGTTTGTCTGGCAAGCAGTCATTAAACAGTTGATGTGGGCTGGCCCTGCTCACTGGCATTTCATCATCACTTGCAGTGTTCATCTGCTGCTTGTGGAGATGGATCTCAAAAGAGAGATTTTGAGGGGTTTAACCAATTTCCTGAGTTCTGCCCATCAACAGTGTCCTCATTTCCTGCCACTTTATAAAACAGGCTCAAGTTACAGTAACAGACTTGTTTTGGGTTATTCTAAATAACTCCACTGAGCTGCTTTAACTTTATACTCATGTGGGATCCTGCTGCAAGGACAGTGGGGATTGATGGGAATCTTCAGTAGACTTTTTATCAGCCTTGATTCTTTGTTGTTCAAACCTAATCAAAATTTTACCATTCACTTGAATAGAAGCAGGAATAAATGCCTAAAGAAGTGGTAGTTAATCCCTCACCATGTAAATAGTTCATGGATTGGAAAAAGTAACAAAGCAGTTAAAAACTAGTCTGACTCCTGTACTGAATGAATGCCATAAATTTTGCACTTAAGTAATTTCATCTAATATTTAACTAAGAACTAATGGGTGCTGCTCTCTTGTTTTTTTCTGAAAGAAATCAATTTCTTAGCTGTATGGCAGTATTGTATGAAAAGGGATTACTGTGCAAATAAAGATTTTCAATATTTGGCTCTTACCTAGGCATTTCTGGTAGAATTTAGTTTCTACGGGACAAAACTGTGCCTCATTAAAATGTTCAAGTTTCAGGGCTGTGAAGTAAACTTAGACTAGTTGTAGTCTGGAGTGGTATCAGGGACTGGACTGGGGATGCTAAGAAAAGCTGAGCTGAATTAGGTACATTGATTGCTCTGGGGTTTTTTTTATTTAAAATGGGTTTCTCAAACAGGTTTCCCTGTTTGTTTATTGACATGATTTCCCCTGACAACTTTGTCTCACTGATACCCAGACCCATGGTCCATTCATGCCCAGGACACTGGGTTTAAAGGCATCATCTCAAACTAGAGGGTTTTTTTCATGGAAAGTGGGGTTTGTATTTTTTCTCTGTTATTTGGCAGGTGAATAATGAAATAATGAAAGCAGATAATCTAAACCAGCACAAACGATGAAAAATGCAGAATCACACGTGATACTGGGAGATTAGAGAGGGAAAAGCTGCTCAGCATTGCCCATCTTCATTGAGAGAAGGCAGAGTTGCTGTGTTGTCACAGGCAAAGTTGCTTGAGCTGGTCTTTAATTACTGTGAGGCAACAGACTACATAAGAGCACATCATCTAATAAGATTTATTGGGACACAAAGTTTAGGATTGAATTTTTAAAAGCAGGTAATTGCAAAACCAAAATTTTCTACCTTATTTACATTTCAATTTCAAATAAAATGTATGTTCCTGAGTGCTTAACTGCTGTACCACAGCAAAGTGGATTTGCTTGTACTCAGGCAAGTTTAATGCATTTCAGTGCTGTCACTGTCTCAACTAATATATATAATTTTGCTTTTAAGTTTAGTCCACTTTTGACAGACAATTTAAAGAGATGGCTCAATTGTGTCAGGAAAAAGATATTTCTAGGAACTGATGTTTAACCAAAATTTTCTGCTCAAGTCAACCAACCATTTGTCTTGAATTATTGATAGCTTTTCACAACAAAGCTAACTTGAATTGAACATTCTTATCTGTTCATTTTTTGTATCTCCTCTTGTAATGATATCAAAACTGAGGAGGCTGGGAACTTGGTTTGCTTAGAATGAGACAAGTACAAATGTGTACTTTGGCACAAAAATTCCTGGTCTTAAGGAAAACAAAAGTGTTAGAAAGCAGGAAATCCTGATCCTGGAAGAAAACTTATGTACTTCTGAAAACTTGGGGCAAATTTAATTAGCTGGCACAAGGGGACAAAAAAATTGCCTATGTGTTCAAAATACTGTGCATGGTCAGTTGTTCTAAAAAACACTGTCAAGAGTTACTGTGATTAATCAATACTCTTGTGCCATCTCACTGAAAATGCATTATCTGGCAAATGAATGAGGATTTCAGGCAGACCAGCCTAATTAGACAGAATATCTATTTATGTAGCCAGCTACTTTATACCATAATAATAAACAGTAATAATAAATAATATGTGAAAATGGATTCTAGGAACCTGATCAAATATGCATTTAGTTCAACACACTCTTTCCATTGGCTTCAGAGTTCACCATTGTTCATGCTGGAATGCTGAAGAGTATTGGAATGAAAAGATTTAGTAAAAATGATAGGAACTTGTCATTGGAGAGCATGTTGATGTTTATCCAACACACAGAAATCCTAAAACTCTGCAAGGCACTAAGCATGGTTAATACACTCCTTTCATTACGGGTAAAGTTTAAATTGCTGTGACTCTGATTCACTGAAGTACTTAACCCTGTGTTTGACTCCAAGAAAAATCCTAAAACACACTACAGGTCAGATTAGGTGTATGCTAAAATGCTTTTGCAGATTCAAATTAGTAAACACTGAAATAATTACATTAACAGACATCCAAGTGCAAAGTGATACTATAAAATTAGGTATTTTTCTATATTTGTTTTCCAAATAAATATAATGGACAAAGAACATCAAAAGTGAAAATTCAAGTGCTCAGTCTGGGAAACAAGTCAATGCTGTTTGTGTACAACTGCACCTCTAACAGTGCACCCAGCCCAGCCGTGTGTGCGACAAAGGAGATGCCAGACACAGGCATTATGTGCTGGGCCTTTTTCTACTCTTTTTGCCACTCCTAGTTCAAGCAAATATCTTTAAAAAGAATAAGAAAAACTCAAGGAAAGTTTGGTCTGGATTAAAAAATGGAAAAGAATGGGCAAGGAAGTTTGAACAAAGTGAAGCTCACAGCCTTAGTGAAGACAGTTTATACAACGTCTCTTTGTAACTGAATAATTTGTATTTTGCAGCAGTCTGAGTCTCTCCGATAGAATGATAAATAATCTTTCCTCAGTCGCTGTCTGTAAAATAATAAAACCTACTATCTTCTGATTTAAATATGTAGATGTTACGCTGTGTCTTGGCATATTACTGTGAAAATCTTCCCAGAAAACTATTGCAAAAATTTTTTTAGTCCAAGAGCAAACTACATGCTCAGGTCTGGTTTGATTTTTTTTTTTATTTTTCTTTGAAGCAGTATGGACAAAGAAAGATTGATTGTTCTGATTGGGTTCATAATAACAATAGGCAGCTCTTTACAAAACTCTCAAGGCTTATCTTGAGAGAAATCCCTGCATCCACGTGATGGTTGGTGCTCCTACTCCTGCTTTTGTCAACTCTCTGAAATTGCAGCTCCTACTGACCTGAGTTATTTAATCACTGTCGTGAAATGGACATAAGAATCAGTCAAATATGAGATTTATTTCTCCACAAAATTCCTAAAAAGACTTGTAATTCAGTTGCACTGAAAATATGGGAATGGACAAGGTTAACAGGAAGAAACAGGAAAGGAAAAAAGGAAAGAAAAGGCTATAGTGGCAACATTTTGTGAAAGATATTTGGTTGCTAGAACCATAAGAGGCATGATGTGATAGCAGGTTTATTAATTTCTAATTACAGACATGGCTTTATCTGCAAGTCTTCCTCCCCCTCCTCTAAGTGCCCCCCTCCTTTTTCCTCCCGTCCCCTGGGGCAGCACTGTGGTGGGGCTCAATCACTCTTTTATTAGTTGTGATATACTGTGGCTAATTCCCTTAATCTGGACCTTGCTTTCCTATAAAGCCCAGACCTCAGGTATTGAATTTCCCTGATCAAAGTGCAACCAGTGTGGGACACAGCAATCTCCACTAAACAGGGGAGCTTGGGAAAGCTCGTAAATGGAGTCAAAGAAATACACACACACAACGCACTCACAAGATGGTGCAATCAATTGGGAGAACAATCACGTGTGAAATATTACTGGCTCCTTAAAGTGCTGGTTCTGGGATTTACTGCAGTGTATTAATCTGCTATGCTTAATGCATTGACCTTTCACCCCCAGCAATTCAGTAGACAGGGCTTGAATTGCCAGGAGCTGATACAATGGATTAGGAGCAGAAAGACCCCACCACACTCAAGTGCCACGGCAGCCCTAAACCATACCACCAGTAACTTCTCCATCTTTCCTAATAGATACTGCCAGACAATGTGGCTACCACAGACAGGACTGTATCGACTGCAGAATTTCTGGAAGGGGAGATAGTGGAAATAAGGCTTGTTATAAAACAATAGAGAAGGGCAGCCTTGTGACTGAGTCACAAGACAGGGATTTAGAAGAATTGGTTTTATTCCATGCAGTCATTCTCTACTTGTGTGTGACCTTAGGCAAGATAATTCACTTCTTAGGATGGTGTCTTTCCTATCTATAAATTTGGGATAATGGCACTTCTCTGATTTTGTCAGAGGCTTTCTTCACAGACATTTGGAAGGCACTTTAGGAGAACAGGACTAAAGGTGTTATATGTTCATGTGAAATAGTACGATACTCTGTACATTAAATATCCATCTGGATGGACAAGAGAATGAAGAGAACCTCCTTCATATGTAGACCAGGAAATTCTATCATTAATCAAACAGCTTTCTCTTCCAAGTGCTGTGTTGAACCAAAAAGTTAACTCAGATCTAAAAATTAGTGCTATTAAAACTTGAGAGATGTGTAGAAATGAATGATATGGAGAGCAATGCATATCTATAATGGTGAGATAATCACATGTCCTTCTCCTGCTTCCTTGGTCATTCAAAATCTCAACATTTCATGTACAGAAAACCCTTTGGAACTCAATTTCCAATGTTAACTCTTCAATGTCAACTTTATTCCATATAATTAAACAAACAGTGCTACTGAATTTGAGAGGAGTGTCCAAAAACCTCATAAAGGAGATTATTCTAAGTAATTGCTATCAAATGCCATTAAATTCTGAATAGCGTTAAGCCCCCTCCACCCGCCTGCACAGGCACTCTCATTTAGGATTAAAGGGACCTTTATTTGATTTGTTTTACTTCAATACAAAATAAATTAGGTTGACCTGAATTAAGGCCTCTTTGATACTCAGGAAGAGTGTCTACAGAGGGATTTACTATGCTTTAATTGGTCCACTTCAAAAGTTAATTTGGATATTTTTTCCCAACATGCTCCGAAACTACCCCAGAGTACCTGTGTCGTATTTATAAAATGGCAGAGAAATTCAAGCACAGGCCTCTGTGAATGTACATTCAGAATTTACCATTTCAATGAGCATATTGGCACTGCTGATTACTCCTCAGAACTGGAACATACTGAAATGATAAATAATGGCGAGATCCACCTCACCAAACTTTGGTTGTCCAAAGTGAGGTCTCTAAGTTTGTTACATGTCCTAACTCCACAGAAAGATGTGCAAACCTAGAGGGTGACAAAGCCATCGTGGTGGCATCTCTGAGGCTGCTGTAAGTCCACAACAGGGGAGGCTGTCCCCAAAAGTTCACCTCATATTCCCTTGTCCTTAGCTGCATGTTTCCCCATGTGCCAGCAGCAGTCACACAGCTGTGGAACAAATCGAGTCAGGAAACCGATCCAACCCAAACCAGCCCTGAACAATACCAACAACAAGAAGAGAGAGAAAAACATGAGTTATGCATCTTGACTTAAGCTGGCTTAATTTTGATTGTGCGACCGTATCCAAAGAAAAGCAGGATGAATTCTTTTCCAGAGATATTTCTTTCAGTCTGCCAATTATATGAGCTTTGCAAGTTAATTTATAGCAAACACCTAACTGAAGAGAACTGAGGAGAAAGAAACTTAGCCCCAAGAAATCGTACTTGTGCCAGCTCCTATGAATGGAAGTATGTCTGAGTTTCTGAGCAATATTTATACCTCGGAACTTGTGGTTAAGTGTCTTTCCTTCAATTTTTCACAGCAAGCATTGGCAAAGACTGTTGAAAACTCTTTTAAGTGCACAATTAATAGTACCTTAAAGGGGGTTGGTTTTCAGAAAATGCTGGGAGCCAGTTCTGTGAAAACCATCACTCATGTAGGGCGAACCGGTTTGGAGACTCTTGGCCCCATAAAAAGAGTTGAGTTCATGTAAATTCACTTTTAAAATAAATCAACACATATATATTTTAATCCGGCCACGTGCACATTAAGAAATAATTTTTGAATGTGTGTCACTGCTGGTCCTGTTACACACGGATCAGACAACACATCGTGTGTTTCAAGAATATCTTGACTTGTAGTCAAAAGGTCTGAGTGCTCAACTTGAACAGCTTGGAAACCAGAACCCCTGAAATCATAATGCAAGGACTTGGGAGTAGCAAAGGGCAGAAGAGATGAAGAGTGTAAGAGGTGACAATGGATCTGAACAGAAGGGATGTCCCAGGGCCACAAAGGACAGTTGGGACGTTTCTTTGCCCTGGTGGGTTTGTGGGCCCTGCTGCTCACTGCCTGACATCAGCCACTTGGAATGCCAGTAATATAACACCCCTGCGACACTCGTGCTCCTGCCGTACAGTTTTATTGCCCTGCTTCCACTCTCTCTGGTTTATATCGGATTGTGTTTTCCAAAGACAGGCAATAAAGAGGGGAGGAGGGGAAGGGGGATTTATAGCCTGCTAAACGAAACTTCCCTGGGCTTGCTGTCCTCTGTCCCAGCCCTCCTCTTGCTGCCCTGACCGGTCTGGAGGAACAGCGCTTATAGCAAGGTCTCGGGGTGTGAAGGACGAGGCTTGTCAGAGACTACTTGGGTTCTCTTCTTGGGAGGTCAGGGAGCACCCCCGGGTCACCCCCCAGCTCCATTCCCTCAGTGTCCCAGGCACTGTGCCCTGCTGCCATGGAAAAGCATGGTGGTGTTGTCACATGCCAATAATCTTGAGACCAATCTTGACTTCCATACTCAGAGTTTGCCGCACAAGGCTCTCACTGTTTGTGGAAGGATTGTGGAACAGCTAAAGGCTTACAAAAACCTGCCTTAATGCAGGCATCTTTAGTAGTTCTGCTTCTGAGAAACGATTGTCAAGGTCTCTGTCTCAGCTGATTTAATGGAAAGGTTTGGCTTGCAACATGCACGATTTCAAGTGTTGTATGATAGTATGGCATGGTTTGGGATCTTTATAATACAGACTTAACTAAGCTGAGAGCTTTTAGAATGTGAAGATGAGGACCTCCAAAACATCACCATGACACTCCATAGTCTTTAAGGTGTCTGAGGTGAGGATATGCAGCTGAAAACAATTGCAACTGCAGTTTTCTGCAAGAGGCAGCCAGAATCCTGAAAGGCTGCCATTTAGACATACCTGCTTTGTGACGGGCACAACAACAGCACCATATGATTATGACATTTTCTATAAACATGAGAGGTGGGACAGAGGATATGGGGTTGGATTTGGGACAGGGAGAACCATTTCTACACAGCAAATACATGGTGAAATGCTCATAAAAGACGTAAGTCTCTAAAAAAAAATTTCATCTGAGATGAAAATTCCACTCAGTGGAACACTCAAACTGCTGTGCTATTCAGAGTTTTTAAAACATCCAGTCTTTGCCAGTATTTCCTGGGAGATGGAATATATAGATGGCATTCTTCCCTACTGGATTTTCAGTGTGATGTGGTACAGGACAGAGAGAGAATGAGAGCAAAGTAACTTTGTGACTCAAGTCACTGCATTCAGGTAACTGTGGCAGATGGGTGGGGAAGTGGACAGACACCAGTAAAATGCAAGCACATGCACCATGTAAGCAGTGAAGTTACAGTGTGCTCCACTGTGGTAAAACTCAAGTGTCTCTGAACTGCCTGTCATCCACAGAAATTTTAAACCAGCTCTTACTAGTGTGATCTCAGAGTGCCAGGTGCTCCCCTCTGCTCTCTCCTTCACTGCTTCCTGCTCACCTCCACCTTTGGCAGCTGCCCCGGCCGTGGTGGGCAAGGTGAGCACACCAGGCAGTGGAAGGGATTGCCTCAGCTTCTCTGGGGAGCACAGTGAGTAGGATGGGATGAAATGCAGAATGTAAGTGCAGTCTGCAAGGGACTTGTAAACCCACGGTGTTCAAATTGTTTCAAGACAGCACTGAACAAAGGACAAGGGAAAATACTGCACTGAGAAGAAGAATGCAGCAATGGCAGAGATGAGTGGTGTAATGGGACCCCTGAATGTACCATTTCTCTGGTTGAGAGCCTGCATGTCACAGCTCCTCAGTCCAGCTCAGCTGCACACCACAGGACATGCCAAATGATACCAACCAAAAACCACCCACCATTTAGGTAGCAAGTGTTTTGGTCTTTCCTTTCCTTTCCATGGTCTTTTCTCCCATGAACCAAAATGGTGTTGTGTTCTTTAGTGCAACATGTAAAAAAGGAAAAGGGAATCTCTTTGGACACTGGTCACTTCTCCCATTGCACTTGTAAGCTAAGCCTGGCTTTTCTCACAAAAAGCAGAAAGATAGCTCCAACTTCAGGAGCTTTTCATTTTCTTCTTTGTTTTGTACAGAGGTAGCAACTCTTGTAAATGGTTTCCCTACAGGTCTTGAGAGTAAAACACTACTCAGGGCAGACTCTTGTGTTTTTATACTTAGTTATTATCCATTGTAAGGAGAAAAAAAACATAATGGGGCAGAGGGAGAAGGCAAACCTGATGTTTAAAAAGCATCCACCACATGCAGAGAGAAATCCCTCATATTTTCTCTAGCTGTAGGGACAAGATCCTTTGTATATGGTGCACTCAGAATTTATTTACACCTCTACTACTTATGCTTTGTATGTCTTTAGAAACTGGAACCTAATCAATAGGAATAATATTAACATTCCAATTATTATTTAAATAATAAAATTCCAGCTTCATAAAGTCTCAGGGAGTGCAACCCTGCTATTCTCTGTGGTGCACCACACAGATGTGCAAGGCTTGAAGCTGCACCCAAAATCCTCAAAAATGCAGTGAAACACAAGCTGATTATTAGAACAGGATTTACCTTCTGCTGCAATAACAGGGCATGTTAAATGCAAAAGTGTCTCTAGAGACAATTTCCCCAATTACAGACTGATAAGCAAAGACCACATCAGAATAATTAAATGCAACTTCTTTAAAAAGAGAACCGGCATAGTCTGGCTAAGGATTCATTTTCACCTCTTAGTTCCTGGAATATCAACTGCTCTGGACACCTCTAAATAAACTGGCATTACTCATCCATAACACATCTATTCATATCTTCTTAAATTTTCCCTGTTCAGAGCAAGAGATAAAGGCACCATTTACACTCCAGAATTACAGATTAGGTCTAAGTGGAAGTTATATTTGCTTGTCCTTCACTGATCATCTATTTGGGAATTAATTTCAATGTTTGCAAGTGAGAATGCAAGTGTTCTTGTGGGGTGTTTTTTTCTTAGGCAAGTTTCACTTTAAACTTCCTCTGTATTCTGAAATATTTAACACAACCCTCTGCAAAGACTCCTGAAAAAACACTGCTCATTAAACAGTTATAGAATCTCAACCTATCTTAAGTGCTGCCGTGGTTTCCAGTCTGGCAATACACAAGTTAGAGCAACATGTCCTGCCAGGTTTTCACTATGTTAATCTGATAGAAACGTCTCTCCCACCTTCATGCTTTTATTTCCTGCTTGCCTTGCATTGTATTTAATGCATTTAACAACTGCTTCATCTGAAGTATTTCTAGTGAAATAAAACCAAATCCTGGACTCCTTCCTCCTCTATTTCTGCTGCTTATTAACCCAAGGTGATTTAGGACGTCCTTGAGCCTTACAGCAATTGAAATTTATTTTGGGAGCTGTGTGCTTAGGGACATGTGGAAGAGGTTATTTATTCCAAAGAGCCATCCAGCAGTGATGATGTCACCAGCAAAACACCGAATCTGCTCAGCTGGTTTGCTACCAAATCACTGCCTGAGTTTCCTGTACGTGGTGGCACCTGCTGATACGCAGGGTGCCTGTATGTAATTGCCACAGAGATTGCTTATTTTATTATAAATACTTAAAATTAGCTTTTGTACTCTTATTTTTGGCCCTCTTGAAACCCCTGGTCACGAACTTTTGCAGTTTCATTGGCAATGGGCAAAGATCTATTGTAGACAAGTTCCATCCCAATCTAAAGTGAAATGCAGCTTAGTCATGGCAGGGTGAACTCCTGGGCAGCTCTTTTACTGTTCCCTTTGCACACACAACAGCAGGTGATAGATTTGTGAATAAAGTGATCTATGAGGATATTTTTCTGCAGATTCCTGTGCAGATGTAGTTGAGTTTGAAGAAGTTCTGGTACAGGTAGCTCATATTATTTTCAGAGCTGCTTCTAAAACTCTTGGTTTCATCCTGACACTAGCAGTGTTCCAACTTTGCTCTTGGTTCTAGGGAACATATACTGGTAAAAACTATCCAGTGTAATGAGTAGACACAGTCCCTTCACTGGGGTTTTTCAACTAGTTATAGCTTGCTGCTCCAATATCCAAGCAGTGAAGTCTCACAGTTACTTTACGGAACACAGCACAGAGTCCTAGAAAACAGGGCAGAAAGGAAGCCTAAGAGGTCTCCTAAGCCATCTCCTTCCCTGGGATAGCTGCATTTGTAGTGTTCCTCAATGAGGAGCTAAGGATTGGGACTGGATACTTTTTACAGGCTGAACTACAGGTTTCCTAGACAATCTTCAGGAAATTATTCAGCACAGCATAAGCAAGCAGTATAACCCCTCTGTTTTTCATATGGGTATTGAGGAGCTTAAATACTGCTGATAAAACACTGTAGGGCCATGCACTGCTGGACTGAAATGCATATGAAGGTGTCATAAGTATTTTTTTTCTCATGATTTGATCTGTTAGCATGTGATTCTGTGGAACTTAAATATCCAAGGGAAGACTCTGTCTGCATACTGAATTAGGCTGTTTATAGCATTGAGCCATTGGTAAGTGGATTGTGACATTCTGAAATTTTACATAATGCTTTACTACTTGTACGTGTTGGTGCGCAATATTGCTCATTGCAAGTAGCTCAGCAGCAGGGTGAATATCCCAGCTGCAATTTCACCCCAAGTGAGCCAGTTATGGGACTCAGGTGATGGGAACACTGCACACCCACTGGTGACTGAACAGCACATTCCAAGTATCTCATGAACAACTGCTCATTCAGTGTGTGCTTTCTGCAGATATTCAGATATTAAATTCTCCCTCTCCAGGTACACTGCTATATAATGTGAACATTTGCTGGCCCACAGAGTATCCTGCTATGATTAAGTCCATAACTCTTTCAAGAATCTAGGATATATTCATAAAAATATTACTCAGTCCTTGGCTGTAACAAGTACAGGAGTGGGGTTCTGTACTGGAGAAGTGGTCAGGATATTATTGGGACATAATGGGAGTGATAGGTGTGAAAGTTATTTGCCACCTGGAAGCTTGGGAGGGAGAGAAGGTCAGTGCAAAGAGGGACCACACTTGCAGGGTAAGGGTGACTTGGGTCACTTGGTGCTGTTGTTGTCTCAACAAGTCCAGCCTGCACTGAGCGAGGACCCACATACCTTTGACACCTTCCTTGCATGATGTGCTGAAGCCAGAAGTGGTCCCACTGGACTTGTTGTAATTCTATTTTACACCCAACTTTATATCTCTCTCACTAGGATGACACAGGTAGTCACTGCTATCACTCACTCTAAGCAAACACATTCTTTTAACATGGTCTTTCCCACACTTTCCCTTGGAAGCTTTTTCTTCCCCCTCAAAGTGCGTTGTTTCCTACCAATTCCTCCTCCACAATTCCCTTAACTTCCAGCAAACAAAGTGGATCACATCTCACATAATAGGACAGCGTCACCTCTAGGGAAGAATTAGGCTCTCACGTTCCTCTCCTACTTCTATTTATAGACCTTTTTGTCCCTATGCCAATTTCTCATCTGTTATTTCTTTGCTCTTGTTCACTTCTTATTCCCATCATGGATCAGAATCTTTCCTATATCTGCTACAGACTTCTAAAGGTGTCCGTGTATGGTTAGAGGGTCCTATTAACAACAGAGATTGTTTGTATGACCTAATTAGATTTCCACAGAGACAGCCTTAATAGGCCCTTTCGGTTTTTTTTGGATTGTCTGCAAAGTAATAGTGCAATGGCACTGTTCATTTTGCTTGGCTGTATCAGGCCATATATCACATCCTTTTCCTTCCAGTCCTTCAAATAAGCTTGTCTCATTCTTATTTTGGTTTCAAATTATAGATTATAAATTTCACTTCTCTCCACTTTTTCCTATAATTTGACCCCCAGCTGTTGAAACCACTTCGAGTGATTCGCCCTGCCCAGCATCCACCCCACCGTTTCATATGAAAGACAGCCCTGGCTTTAGGAACAAATGATGTCCCTCAGACCAGCTGTGCCTAATAAAAATCCAACCTCCAACTCTCACTTCCCTTCCTCAAAGGGGTAAAATTGATTTGAAAGTGCTGATGATAAGATACATGGGAATACAAAATCTCCCTCAGTCAACAGACCAAAGCTGTGCACTGTGACATCATCGTATCTAAAAGAAACTATGCTGTCAGTTCCTCCACTGCCCTATAACTAAAAGTTATTGCACTTGTCCTAGAGAAGGGATATTTGTTCATTTAATTTAGCCTTGTTTAGTCTGGCAAGAGTTATTTTCATTCCTGAAGTGCCATAGCGAACACTAGAAAATACCAGTTACCCTCTAGGGTCCATTAGAATCAGTCCATGTTGTGAAAAACACTCCCTAGTATTGGATGGGCACTGGAAGCAGTTTTCCAGTAACCCTGTGGAATTCCAAACTGGGAAAACAAGGTGGCTTTCAGCTGGCAGTGAGCCTGCAGCACCTGCTGTGCTCAGCCAGGGCTGGGAGGTGGCAGGAGCTGACTCTGCTCCCTCTGCCCTGTGTGTCCTGGCAGGCAGAGCAAAGGTTGCACACGCGTGGCTGTGTGCCAGAACACAGCTGCACCACAGCACATCTCAAACCACCCTGCCTGGGCAGTGAATATTCAAAACATCTTCTGTTTTCCTGTCTTTTCCTCTCATGACCCAAAGAGGGTATTTCTGTAATACCTAGTGCTGAGGCAAAAACAATTACTTGATTTTTTCCTGTGTTTCCTACTGGAGATTTGTTCTGTTCAGCAGCCCCACACTTCTTTAAAAATATGCATCCTTCTCTTCACCCTTTTCTGTACTCTATTTTGATAGTCTGGGGTATTTCCATGGACCTGTTTGATTGAGAACATTTATGGAACTCTCATACATAATATTTTAATGAGATTTCTGGTATAACTGGGTATCAGGCAATTTCATTTAGTTTCATTTTTAGTTTTTAGTTCCATTTCATCCTTCAGTTCCCAAATAAAACCAACAGATACAAGACACCTACAAATGATGTAGGAGAAACAGGCTGGAATATTTTTCACAGTTCAATGTTTTAGCTATGGCAGAAGGAGATTTAAATGCAAATTTAATGCTTTTGTTACCACTCTAGAGCATGAAAATGTTGACAACCAAAAGGAATAAATATATCAATGATATATTCAAATTTTGAATGAAGGCTGCTCTTGCCCATTCCCACATTTTGTAAAGAACCTGATTCTGCAGATATAACCCTTCTCTGTCACTGAAAACTGATCCATTTCAATGAATTTGGTGGGAGTCGAAGCTGCTTATCACCTTCCAGAAAGTTCTGAAGAGCTTATAGACGTGAACTCTTAACTATACATAGGTGTAAGCAATCTAGGCAAGACAGCTGGGAAACCCCAGCTTTTCCACAGCTCCTAAGACCCACGGTTCATGGAGCAACTCCCCAAAATCCTGGAGAGAGAACATCAGCTTGGTTTTGTCCTGAAGCTGCTGCCTGCAGAGTATTTTGTACAATGGAATTACAACTGTCTGTCATAACAGGGCCTCTGTGAGTTCCACTGGAAGAGAGTTTAACTATCTTAACAGGTCTCATCATTAAGAAATGTTTCTGGTGTTCAGCTAAAATACAGTAATGTCCAATCAGAACTGCAGCCTTGCTTTAGTATGGCTGTTCAATGCCAATAAGTTGATTAAATATGGAGTTTAGAGTGAGACACAGGAGAATAAACTTCAGAACAATGAGAACCCCAGGGAGAATTTTTTTATTTTCAGGGAACTGCCTCAATTGCCTTCTGTATTTTTGCTTCATTTCAACAAACATGATAGTGTAGAGTAAACACTGATTTTGATTCACAGAATATTCTGAGTTGGAAGGTACCCACAAGGATCATCAAGTCCAACTCTTAAATCCATATGGCCCGTACAGGGATTGAACCTACAACCTTGGTGTTATTAGCAGCATACTCTAACCAACTGTGAAACTATTTTATAAGGAATCATGTTGATTCTTGTTACCTGCCTCAGTTTCAGCCTTTAGTATTATCTCAATGCTTCTGTCTTGCTTGTGCCAGTGTGGACCAGGAGATGGGTAAAGGCCACTCAAGCCCTCACAATGGGAGGAGAAACCAAGCCATTTTCTCTCTGCTTCGTGGTGACAAATTTATTTAATTACTCAAATTTATTTTATTTGACTCAGTAAGCCATGGGTGAGTTTAACAGAATGCCATGAACCTGAGTTTAGAAAATGGCTGTCACCCTCATCTCCCACCTGAGGGTAGTTCCACATTCTCCTTTCACACAGTCCCAGTGCTGTAAGGTGAAGCCCTGGCACAGGGTGCCCAGAGAAGCTGTGGCTGCCCCTGGACCCCTGGAAGTGTCCAAGGGGATGAGGCTTGGAGCAACCTGGGACAGTGGCAGTTGTCCCTGCCCATGGCACGGGTGGGATGAGATGAGCCTTCAGGTCCCTTCCAACCCAAACCATTCCGTGACTCTGTTAATACACGAGAGGATCTCCTCCTCAAACCCACCTGGGATGTCCGTGGAGCTGGGGTGTGCTCCTGGCAGAGCAGGGGTGAGCAGGTACCTGCTGCGGTGGCGCTGGCAGCCTGTGGCGCAGTGATCGGCCCTGAGGGAGCGCCCGCGGCGGGAGGGGGCTGAGGGCAAAGGAGTGACCTCAGGCACAGCAAACGCGGCTCTCACAGGTTCAAAGGACAGTCAGGGTTGGAAGGGACCTCTGGAGATCATCCAGTCACAGCCCTTTGCAAGACATGGTCACCTGGAGCAGGTGACAAAGGAACAGTTCCAGGTGGGTTTGGAATGTCTCCAGAGAGGGAGACTCCAAGTGTTCCAGTGCACTTCCACGCTCAAGGAAAGAAGTTCTTCCTTATGCTCAGGTGGAATTTCTTGTGGATTTGTTTATGGCCTTTCGTGTGGGTATTGTTCGTGAAATGCTACAAATGACTTTGAAGCTCTTGGTTGTCTGTTTCAGTACCAACAATCAATTTAATGTTCGTTTCAATGACAGGCCTGAAGGTTTGGTTGTGTCTCATTCTGCATTTCCAGTACTATGATAATTTCTGCTTCTGACTATGGACAGCTTTCATCAAAACACTGTTATTCTTACTCACCAGATCCATACCTTTAGGGTCACATGATTTTCTCCCCAATTCCCACTGTGTCCTCTGTATCCTGGGATAAAATTTCTCCAGAGCCTTTGGTGGTTCACCTGGGCTTCACTCAGTAAGGCAGGACTGGCTTCTCCAGGAAATCTTGAGTATGCACAGTCACAAATATCTTCTTATTACAGTTATTTAGTAATAACTTCATTGTTGGTTAGCAAAAACCCCGTTAGAGTTGTACAGGGATAGAGCAAGGCCCCAGGGGGCTCAATGTATGTGAGACCTGGGCTAAAAATGAATATTTCACAGGATGAATCATTAAACACAAGAGGAGCAGAGTAGTGATGGGAAGATGGAGGGGTTAGGCAAGCCAGGTGTGACTGAACAAATTTATTTATAGGAGAAGCCTGATATCTCATAACCTTTTTGAATGTTATTTGAAGTAACATAATCCCTTGTATCTTAATTACCTGTCATTTCGACTGTAAATGAGGTTTTGGTGGGTGTTTATGCATTAACTACAAAAGATTTGCTGCTATAAATACCCTGATACCATTGTATCGCTGAATCTTCTGAGTGGAGCCACAGCTTTAAAAGAACTGTTTGTCTGCATAGTTTATAAGGATTCCTCATCCTTGAAGCAAGCCCTGGAAGCAAATTGACTTTGGTTGTTTGCTTTTGGTTTTTTTGCCCATTTTGAATGCATCCATATTAGGATTACAGGAGCACCCAGTCAATACCAGTAGTCTTATGCAGCTTTTAAGTATAGGCCAGGTTTTAGTTTTCCATTCTAAGTTATCACTACCTGTGCTAGCTATGAAATTACTCAGAACACATTTTTTGTAAAGCTGAGTGGATGTCCTTTTGATGGAAATGAGCATTTTGGACTGCACTGTATCACAATGCAATTTCTAATCACAAACTGTAATGTGAAATTTAAAAAAAAAAAAAAAAAAAAGGAGGCAAACCCATTTAAAGCCGAAAGCCAAGTGTTTCTTGTGGGTCAGCAACCAACTGTGGATTCATTATCAGCTGCTCGTGAGTTAAAAGAGTTGTTAGAAAACAGAACTTCTACATGGAAATTCTTACAGTTCTCTCTTTTGCTTTAACATTTAGAAAATGTTTCTCCAAGTTGTTTGAATTTTGCCTCTCCAGGTATGTCAGTTGACATTTGTTTAAATTCTGATTCAGCCTTAGTTGCAATCTGTGTAAGTTGCTTTAAAACAAGGTTTAAAAGGGTAGTGTAAATGGGCCTAAACATTAGCTATGCTATAGGTAATACTCCAACTTTATTTTTAGGGTGGGAAAATCAGGTAAGGAAGTATTTCAGTAATGTACATGCTATGGACAGAGCTAAGAACAGCCCTTGTTTGGGTTGTGGCTGCTCCCCCTGGGAATCAATCCCAACAAAATGATAACAGGAATGGTTGACAAGGCTTGTATGGCATCTCTGAACAAAGGACACCCCATCTGTCAATGGAGAAGTGCTGCTGGTTTTAGCTTGGCCTGTGAATTTAGTCTTAGCCTATAGCAGAGCGTGGTGATGGTGTCCTGGTGATCTCTGCTGGAAGAGCTCGATGTTGACATGGGCTGGTGCCACATGGTTCCTGCTGTGAGCCCTGTGCTGGCAGCTCATTCCCAGGCAGAGCTTTATCCCTGTCTTATTCCATATCTCCTGCCCTGAGTGCCTCGGAGTAGAATAGGCCCTGTGTGCTCCTGAGCAGGCACCGAGGCAGCCACAGTGCCCTACAGAGTCTCACATGTTCTACTGATTATCCAGCACACTTAAACTTTGAGTTATAAGGGTGACCCCAGCCAGTTGGCTGAAAAAATATATTTGACATCATTGAAAATGTATGCTGCTGCTGAAGCATGGATTTTAATTTGAGGAAAATGTCGGCCGTAATCTAGCATACATTAAAAAATATATCTTTTTATTTCCATATGGGTCACGTTAAGGAAAATATTAAAAAAAAAAAAAGCCAACCCTATTATATGAAGTCTCATTAAAGCAGCCTGGAAAAGTTTAGCCAATTTACAGGCTATACATCTTAATCTCCCCAAATTACAGGACTGATAGAAAAACGGGTGGTTGAGAGGGAAAGCGGGACCAGCAGAACCTGGCTGGGGGCCAAACAATGGATCAAGTAGCCCTTGCTTTCACTTGACTGCTACCCCTTGTTTTTTAAAGAAAGGAAAGGATTTTCAAAGAAAGGCCTGGAAACGGCAAAGCATGGAACGTACTTCCTTCTCCGGGTGAAAACTAAAACCCAAAGCTTGGTTATTTTAACATAACCAGCTCTCTAGTGCCTGGAGAGAGAGATTTTTGAGAATTCCTGAGAGAAAATAAAGTATCTGCAATTCTTCTGTAGTTGTTAGCAGGCAGGTGGTTTAAGGACTGATTGTACCACCTTGGATAGCGTTTGTGGGGAAGCCAAAGGTGGGATGGGTGTAGGGGTGCTAAAGGATGCAGGGGAGAAAGGTAGGAAGCAGTCAGGTATGAAAGGGCAGAGAGGTCATTTTCACCACTAAATTCAGTGCTGTGTGTGTGTAAAACTGCACACCTGCTGCTTTTGCTGCTGTGGCACCACATCACAGGGCTCTACCCAATGGCAAAGGGGGTCTCCGAGGGGAGCATGGAGAAGATTTAATGCCTTTTGGATTGGTCTTGGATTGATTGGAGACCAGACACTGCAGAAAGCATTAAGAGAAGGTGAAGCATCCTGATGTGAGTTAGCAGATGTGTTGTTAAGAGCCAGCAAAGGGAACAAACCTGATCAGCAGAAAGAGAAGGAAAGAAGCTACAATATCTCAAGTGTTTGCAAATCATCCTGCTCTTAGCTAAAGCCAAAACTGGCCTAAAGCATCGAGAAGAGAGTAGGGTATGGCAGGTACTAGGTTGGTCTGAGAGATGTGTTGTGTCTGTATTTCCAGTGAGTAAGAACTTACCTCTGCAGCTGGGAGCAGAACTGTATGGCGGAAATCAGGGTGTTTGCCACTTGTAGGTGTGATTGGAGCTGATCAATCTCATCTCCTGTTTCTGTGGTACCAGGAAAGCAAACTGGGGCACGCTAACTGGCTGTGTGGATGGAGTGCTCACTGCTTGCCTCCCTGAGTGTGTCTGTGCCCATATTAACCTGCTGTGCATTTTTGTATTATTTGATAAATTATGGGTGACTGACAAAGCAGTTCTGTACATTTTTCAGAATACTTTATCTCCCTGAACCATGTATTTTATGCTTTTAGATCAGGGGAAGTTGATAGGGGTATGTATTTTCCTGTGCTCTGGTAGGCAGTCCTTCACTCTGGTATTCCATGAGCTGGATCTTGAAATTTCCTGTTCCTGCCTTCCTATTCCTCAAGCCCTCTGGCCAGGGATTGCCCCATTATCAACGTAACAACCAAAGGGAGGGGTTACGCTTTTTGTGTGGCCAGCTCTGGCTTGTTTGAGGAGTTTCCTGCGACTTGTTTGCTCCAGGAAACTCAGAGCTTGGCAAATGGGCTGCTCAACCTCCTTCCTCGTGGATATGAGAGAGGTTTTTCATGTGTTTGCCATGCCCTACCTGTTTCTTCTTTAGCACTGCTTCTTTTCACAGCACTCGGAAACGTTGCCCGCAGGGGCTGAGGCACCCTGTGTGCCTTCCATGTGAAATGGGTGCTTGTGGGAATGTGAGTATGGGCGTGTCCTGGAGGCAAGTCTATTAATACCACCAGAGATAATGGCCTTGGCAATATTTTGAGGCATCCTGCTCCATTAAATTATAGACTTTGTGGAGACAAAGAGATTAGGGAGAGCGAGGGAGATTATTTCACAAAGCAAAATATTATTGTAATTTGCTAGTCTTAAAAACTTTGCAGAATTCAGTGGGAAAAATCAGAGGCCTTAAATATGCTGAAGTTCCTACAGCTAGACTTGATGACTGACTTGTTCCACCTTACCAGTTAGTGTCCAAAAAGGCACAAAGCAACATATGTTTGAACACTGACATCGTTAAAAATACTTGTCACTGATCAGGGGCATATTTAAAAAAAAAAAACCCAATCCTTGGCTTTGTTGAAGTCTGCTAGCATAAGTAATAGTGCATATTTTCTCCTGATTAATTTAATTTTTTCCATCCCTGTTTTTGTTCATGGTTTGTCTGCAAACAGACCATAGAACATCCCAACTATTCAGCATTTATGAATTCCTTTCATCATCTTAAATGCAAATACTTCAAGACGGGGCCAGGATTTCTTATATGTTCCTACTGTGCTTAATAGAGCAGTGTCTCAGTCTGGACTGAATTTGGTTGTCTGGGCAATGCTTTTCCTGTGTACAGTAATTTATTTTCAAAAGAGATTTTTTTTTTTTTACCTGTTTCTTATGTACTCCATCTTTTCACAATTTCTTTTGTTGGAGTAAATGTCTAAGATTTTCCCAGCATTCCCATTGGATTTTCATTACTTCAGTTCCTTCAGCTGTTCATATTCACATTACACAGCTCTGCCATGGGCTTAGTGACTTTCATTTGAACCAAGCTCCTAACAAACACCTCCTCTCAGGTAGGCTACAGGCATCATAGATTCCTACTGATTTAATTTGCTTTTAATAGTTATTTTTACTGCCTATTACCATTCCTCCATATGCGTCTGAATATCTGACATATGCATAAATCTGGTCAAGGTCTTCTGCCAGAAGGAAAAAATATACTTTATTTATTACCATCTGCACTGAAAAGCTGAAACTGCTGTGATGAATTTTTCTGACACACCAGGAAGAAGTGTGACCCCATGTTCCATGTGTTTTCTTCTGTGATAACTTTCTTTTGCAGCCTCCCTTCCATGGGGTTTGACTGAGGTAGTCACCAATCCAGAGCTGCTGCTGTCCACATTTGGAACCCCAGTGGATGCAGATGTGCGAGCTGGCAGGTGTCACTGTCATTTTCAGAATAAATCTCTGCACAGGTGTCACTGTACTGGTTCTGGGGCTTTATGCCACTGTCAGCACTTACACCCTCTGGTAATTATGACTGATCTCACTAACATTTATCCTGTCTGATGTTTGAGTGCTTGGTGCACCAGAGCTTGTTCTTTGTTCCCACTGTGAAGTGTGTACACCTGTCTTGGAGCAGCATCAAGCTACACCAAGGAGTTTTAGTTTTCTATTTCTTCACTATAAAAGGAGCCCTTTATTACAGAGCATCGGTCCCCTGGAGGTACAGTGCTCTCATCTTACCCAGAGCTCCTGAAATCTTCTATCACACTGATACTTACTGTACTCTTTTTCCCATATTAAACATCATAACAAGACATTCTAAACCACACCTCTATTTGTGATTGTGTGCTTGAGTATCTGGGAAGCAAGGACTGTAAAACATGGTGTGTGTGTGTGTGTGGGTGTGTGTGTATATGTGTAATGTAGAAAGGGAAATTTCGAGTTCTTAGAATTCTTTCTTGTATGTATTTGCTGCTCATTAGGAATAGATACCCTGTACTCTGCATGAAATTCCAAACACTCTTCAATGGGAATCTCGACTGTTCCCTACCCCTGAAAGCTGAAAAGGAAGGAATGCTTGCGTCACCTGCTATTTGGATGCTGAACTAATTTACTGAGGCAGCTTTTCCCTAAGGTGGGAAGTTTAAAAAGATTTTGCTGATTGAGCACAGCTAGAACTGTCATGGTCTCCTGAGGCAGCTCCCTCTCCCCTGGGAAGGAAATTCATCAAAATTCCCCAGGATGGGCCTGTGTCTTTTACAGTACAGACACATAACAATGCTGCATGGCCGTGCTTACGCTGATGAGGTTTTCCTCTGCCACGGAGATGAATGTAGGTCATTTGGGCACAACCCAGTAACTCAGGCAGGAAGAAAATAGGTAAGTATTTGTCTGTGATTGTATCTTAACCTCTGCTGTAGAGGTACCACAGGCTTATGGAGAGCGTTTAGGGCTGATATCTCGGTAAAATCTGGTCTGATTTCTGCTGTGCTGCTGATCCACATCTGTGTGGTTCACAGTCCTCAGGACTCACTGTGAATGTTGGAGAAGCAGCATGTGTAGGGTGCTGGAGCAGCTGGGAGCTCTGCTTCTGTCTGACACAGCCCCTGGGCCCTCTCTCCACAAACTTGCAGTACCTTGAAATTAAAATACAGTGCCTTAAAATTAAAATACAAAGTTTTAAATGATCCTGACCTTGACAGGACTCAGAGCGACTATTTGCACTTGTGATTGTACCTCCTGACTTGTATTTGGCAGCACTACAACCACTGGGAGATGTGCGTGTTACTAAGAGATCTGTTTGGCTTTTCTGTTCATTATGCTCTTTACTGCCTCCTTGTCATTCTAACCAACTCTTCTTTTTAGCCAAGAGAGGCATGAAAGAAGAAAACAAAATCCAGTTCTGAAAAATGTTATATACTGAGCTCTGAGGAAGCCCCTTTGATGATAAAAATATGATGTAGTTGTTTAAGAACAAAGACTTTCCATATCGTACTTTCTGTTGTCTGGTTTTGAGGAGCTTATCTTGCCTCTTTTCCCACCAATCATTTATTAAAAATAATTAATAGGGTAAAAATTAAAATCGGAATTCAAAGTATCTTTCAGTGGACTTCAATACACCTTAATCATGTGGGCACTTTTGAAAATTTGACTGTGTCAGTACATTCTGTGTCCTTCTCTGAACCCCTGCCTTGCTCCTCTAGAATGTGAAGTGCTCTAGGGGGGGGGGAGATACCAGGGTATGAGTTTGCACAGTGTGCCCGATCCCAGGCTCTCCTCTTCAGAGCTCTTGCTGCTGCTGTCCTGTCGCTGAGCGTCCCTCCCTTGAAGGGAACAATTCCCAGCCTCGCAGCTCCGCTGCTCAGGCATCGTTTGTGCCTCCCACTGCACCTAAATTGGCAGGGCTGGGACCAGCATGGGATGGAGACAAAAGCAGCTCTAGCTGTCCCGGGGAACAATGGAACAACCTTAGCTAGTGCTGCAGGAAAGCAGGTAGGGAATGTCTTTGTGCTGTGCTAATGCTGGGAAGTTGGCACAAGGAGTCAGCCTTACAGCTCCTGAGAGCTTCTGGAAAGCAAGAGGAGTGAGTTTGCTTTCTTCCCTTTTTCTCTTTTTTGTCAAAGTTTAAGTTGATTCTCTCATCTACTCTCTTGCCCCCCTTCCCCCTCTGCTCCCTAAGCCTGCTTTTGATTTGGTTTTATTGGCTAGTGAAAGGAATCATTTACTAGTCAAGGGCCAAGCAGTGACAAAGGAATGCAGGTAAATTAGTTTCAGTTCCTATTTCTCCCCGTCTTCCTCCTTTGGAATTTGAGCTTTAGAAAATAAAGTCCTTTTACCCATACCGCCCCCCTCTTTCTTCCTAAAAGGATTTCCCCCCCTCTCAACCTCTCTTTCAAGAACTTCGTTTTTGTAACTAAGAAAACCCCCATTAAAGTACCTAAAATGTCAAGGTGTACAAGACATTCAATGAAATCCGAATCAACCAAAATGCCTTAAAAAAAAACCAAACCCACAACTTTTTGCATGCATCTTAAAAATCCTGAAATTAACTGACAGTGTCATAAAGCTTGTTTTAATGAATGACTATGCACACACTGGGAAGTTTTACATGCACATCTATCATGCTTCAAATGCTAAAATATAGTTAAAGTTTAAACATTTTGCAGAAGAAAATGTGCAAAAGAACTTGCAGAGAATCAACATGGAGAAAACCTGTATGTTCAGTCTTTCATCACTCAGTATTATTGAAGTATCAAGCACTAAACTAATAGTAGTAGCATTCAAACTGTCCTTTTTTTCACATTTTTTTTGCTTTTTTTCCCTTTGTAGCTGGCCTTCTTTTGGTCAACTTGCTTCAAATGTACCTGGATGTTTCACCAACTGTACTCTTACACAAAAATCTTTAGAGGTTGAGGCCTTCTTTTTACATCCCATTGGTGTCCTTGGTAAATAATGCAATCCAAAATGTTCTGTGATGTTAAATAGTACATGGCATCGTGGCATTAAAGACAGAAAAGAGTTTGTTTCTCATTGGTGGCTATTCCTGTTAGTTATTTATGCATTCCTAACATGGAAATAATACAGTGATTTATCTTTTTTTCTTAGCACAGCAAAAAGTTGCTCATTCAGTCTTTCAGTCGATTTCATAATTAGATGCATTTTGTGTTCCTGCATGCACAACACAAACTTGAAATACAAAGGAACTCAGTTCTGCCTAAACAACTGTAAGGTTTTGGACACCAGCTGGAAGAAGCCAGGAAATGTAACTTAAGTCTGATATTCCCCACTTGCCTCATGCTATTGTGAGTAGGTTTTGTGGGGAAAAAGCACAATGATGAGAGAGGTAAGGACACAACGTCAGTCCTAACACTGCATTTCCTGCCTTTTGTTGGTTTGTGTCACAGCCCTAAAAAAATTGTCTTTAATTTCCTCAAAAAAGGGGCAAATATATTTTCCAGAGTGGTGTAATATATACAAACGTAATTTATCCGTCCAGGCAGAACATCAGTTGTTGGGGGAGTAGAATCAGAATTTGACGTGAATTTCTTAGAAAAATCTCTCCTGTATTTTCCAGCTGTGTTTAAGTACAGTTACTTCAGTTTGCAATTCCAACTGATATTTAAATGACTGTTGGAGACCAAAGAATTCTCCTCCCATTGGAGTAGTACCTTTCATTAAACACCCACTGAAGGTGTTTTTACAAATGATTTCTAGGGTTCAGTGGTGGTCTGCTTTGATTTAGAGCCACTGAGTCAGTTTCTTTTCTCCTGGCAGGTTTAGGAAGTACAGGACTTGCTTGGAAGCTGGGAGGTGAGATGGAAGGAGTGAAATCTGTTGTGTCCTTCCCAGAACAATGCTGAAGTTGGATCCAGGGGCCGTTGCAGTGAGAAATGCAGGTCTTGGTTGTGTCAGAGCTGAAGGATGAGATGCTTATTCCGTGCTTGGTGTGAGAAGAAAATGGAGATTTCCATCCAGTATATTCATAACTGCACCAGTGACAAGTTAGGGTGGTTTTTATCTGACATAGGTGGATTTTTTACTACGTGGTGTTTTTGTCAACAGAATTTGAAACACTTTGACATGTGCACATCTTGCTACATTTGTAACACCTCGGATAGTACAGGAGGCAGACACCTCCACTGATTCTATATTTAACCTTGTTTAAAGTTCTACAGATTCTTTAAAAGCATCACTGTAAGCACAAATGGATGTATTTGCACTTAGTTGTTCTATACAATAGGATCATATCAAAGATGTACAATATTTGTACAGGTTCCCACTGGGAGACAACATTATTATTATTATTGTTGCTATTATTATTGCTATTGCTATTATTATTATTATTATTAATCAGATGAGCTTGGTACATTTTAAGTAAGCATTTTGAAATACCAAAATGAAAAATATTAGATTTATTTAATGTGTATTTAAATTTTCTTTCAGTATATACAGAGGAGGAAAAAGTTACCAGAAATGTCAAAAATCACATGAAATATCCAAATTATGGATATGAACGTGAAACATCCAGTTAGGAATTCTTGAGCCTAATATTCTCTTTACCATTGAAAAGAAATATAAATGTGTGAGTAATCTAAAACTTAAATGGTCAGATTTCCTGCTGCAGTGAGCGTCTATCCAGTTTTTCCCAAAGGAATGGTTTGGGAAGGAAGTGTTTACACAATATCAAGAAAAGTGGAGGCAATAACTGAAATTCTATAACAACAAAAATTGTGGCTATTTTGCCCCAAATTTGTGATTGATTATACATGTTTAAATGTTAAAACATCACCATGAAGTCTCTCTGCCTCTATAGCAATTTTTATCAGATAAACAAAAGTGTTGGGATTGGCAGATACTCGTGTCTCAAAAATAGAATGATTAACTTTCTGGTTTGCACCCTCCAAGATATTTTGCATAGTGAATTGTGCCTTAGTGAAGCAACAAACTGGATCCTGATAGCCTAGCACACTTTAGATATATTTATTACTCAGAAGAGTAACTTGAACCCAAACTGGAACCGGCAGTCATGTAATGCAGGTATTTAGATCTGTATATGACTACCGGGTTTTTACTCAGTACATTTTAAAAAACGATTATAAAAAAAATGTGACAGACTTCAATTTGAGTATGGTACTACTGAACCTGAGAGTTTAAAGAACGCTTGTGAAGTCTGTCATTAAGGGGGTTAAGCTACGAGGACAAAACCAAAGTCATGACGACCTTTAACTCCGAGCAGCTCTCCATACGCGCTCCCACCTTCGCTGGCTCCACAGGTAGCAGGTTTGGAAGCGGCCAAGGTCAGAGCCCGGCTGAAGGGGCTGCAGGGGAAGGGGCAGAGCATTTGTGAGGACCGGGGGCTGGAGGGAGAGGGACAGAGCTTTGCTTTGTGCGAGTCGCGATCCTCCGGGAGCTGGGGCCCAGCCGCCGCGGCCACGGTCAGAGCCCAGCTAAAGGGGCTGAAGGGGAAGGGGCAGAGGGTTTGTTTGTGAGCAGTCGAGGGCTGAAGGGAAAGGGAAAAGCGCTTGTGAGCAGTCGGCGATGGTTCGGAGCTCCGCGCCCGGCCCGCGGCCTCCGGGGGCCGCTGTGACACCACGAACCCCGAGCGCTGCTCCCAACAACAGCAAAACAGCAACTTTGAAACCCTTGCTGTCTTCAGATGTTCCAAACCAGGGTTCCAGCAAAGGAAATGAAAAAGGGAAACTAAACGAGCTTTCCCCCGCCCCCGACCTTGCTCTCTCTGGTTTCTATTTGTAATACTTTATTTCTACAACAAGCACAAACCACTAGAAAGGCAGAAAACAAAATATGAATTTTTCCTTCCTTGTTTCACTGTAAACCTCTGTAAAAACAATGACAAAAATTCTGCACTATATTAGATGGCCTGTTTCTTGTTTCTGCATCTTCTTTTTTTCTTTTTCTCTTTTTTTCCCTCCCCTTTCCCCCTCCCTTTCTGTTATGTTCACTGCTGTTTGCATTTTAACTTTGGAGGAGGAGGAAAAGAGGAAATAATGTTTCGTAGAAATACTCAGTAATTACCAGTTGGACTAAACTAGAGGCAGCAACTGATGGCATGAAATGGTTATGCTTTATGTCAAAATATATCCAAAGAGGACAGAAAGTTGTACTGGATTTGGCGGTAAGAAGCTGCATCTCTCAGACATGCTAGCCTTCTAAAGAAGGAAAGGATATGTAATATTCAAAAGAAAAATGGCTTTTGGTATATGATAAAGATTTAATTATAAGTCTCCATCAAACATTATCTTATGTGCTGAAAACAAATAATAAATTATATAAAAGAACTATAGCTGATGGATACATTTAATTAGGGTTTATTTACCGTGGGCTATATAAACACTTTTGTTTCTGTAAGGGGCAGGATTTGTATCTGCAAGTTCTGCCTTGAACATTTCAAGTTAAAAACAAATGTTTTAAGAAAAGAACCTAACATAAAACAGCCCAGTGTTGGCTTTGTGTCTTTGTAAATGTCTGTGGCAGTTTCTCCTTGTCTGAGGGAAAGAGCCATTCATTAAATTAAAAGTGAACCAGTTAAACTGGACCTTTCATTGAAGAAAGTCTCCCAGTGATCCGTGCTTTATTTGGTGGATTGTCTTACAACACAAATAAACCAAGGGGTTTTTATCTTGGGATCTAAAAATACTAGAAAGAAAGGAAATCCAAGCAAGGCAGAAAATACTAGGAAATAATTTCCTATTAAACAGACCCTCTGCCTCCATATATCTCAAATCATGAAAGTACACAAGAGAGAAGGGCTCATATTCCTTTTTCTCTCAGGTTAAAAGCCAGTGACAGAGGAAATGGAATTCAAAGGTACCGTCAATGTTTGCAGTGTTCAAAAATAGATAGGAAAGGAACATACACTGCAAATCCATCCCGGCTCTTTGCTGGCAGCTAACTGCTACATGCAGATGATGTTGCTGCCTCTGAAAACCATTGAAACAGGATCCTGTGTGCATAAATGTTGTGTAAAATGCACAGATATTTGGGGCAGATTTGAAAGAATTTTTCTTTTCTGAGCAAAATTCTTGGGCATTTGTTTAGATATCTGTTTTGGCTGACTTAAAGCAAATCTGCACTTCACATTCTTTTTCCTTTCAAATCTTATGCACAGCTTTACAAACCCTGCTTAGGAACATTGTGTGATAATCAGCAACAAAGAAATCAGTATAGTTTGGAAGAACAATTACAATAAGTGATGGAAGACAGTTTAAGAAATATTTTTTCCTTATGTTTTCTTCTGCTGCAATTGAAATCTTGGTGGGTTTATTTATATTTTCATATTTTTGTAAGACCTTTGCATGGAGTAATTTCAAAAATAGACTTTTTTATAATTGTGTACTTAATGAAAAACGAGCAGAGTAATGTACTCTGAGATACAGAACTGAAATTCAGAATAAAATGGAGTCTTATATACTGAAATTGAATGAACGCAGAGCTGATAAAATTTTGCAAGGCTGTTAGTGGTTTGACATAATTTGTATTTTTCGATGGTGAAACTCAGATGCTCTAAAGGACTCCAGAGATGTTCTAAAAGGTCTCTTGGTGCTCCTGCTGATGAGCACCCAAAGGCACCAATTCCCTCTGCATGTTGTTTACAGGCACATATATTTATGTCCATACACAATTTTTATCTCCTGTAAACACTAAAAATAGCTCTGCCTTTATCTTTGCTTGTCAGCAGCGTCCATACATAAATATAGCACATCTCATAAAATCTCTTTTGTGCCCACAATGATCCTCTAATTAATTCTGCATATAATTCCCTAACATTTATTATTAATAAGTATTAAAACAATTAAAAAAAAGAGAGCCATTCTCAGCATTGTGACTCTGATCTAGCATGTCTGGGATGAAAAAATAGAGATGATAAATGCATTTTTTGTTTTCTTGACATAAAGGTGAAACAAAGCCAAATGAAATGAAACAAATTGTCACCAGGCTGCTGTAATAATCAGATCACTTTTCTGTGCATGTGATTTTTTGTTTAGTGATATAGGCAGGACAGTGTGAAAAATATTTGCCAGTAAATATACTCACTGGTTTATACTCAGTAGTAAGATGCAACTTCTTACCACTACTTTTGTGAGTAGTGTGACCAGGTTTTAAAAAAATAGATATCTGCATATGTTCATAGGCACTTTGGATAGAAAATACTTGCAAGTTTAGCCCCTGGTAGTTTCATGGCCCTTCCTCTTAGGCAGTGCAGAGTGAACCAGCCAGGCCTGGGAGAGGGAGCATGGTGAGGTCTGTGTGTGAGTAGTTCATGATAAAAGCACTGACAGGGGGAAGAGAAAAGATCTGTCCTCTTTTCCTCCCCAGAAATCTGCTGCAAGTCTGTGCTGTGCAGTGCTGGGAGCAAGAGTGGAGATTTTTGTGTCTCTGTTGGTCTTCACCGAACGGAAGGGGTGTGGAGCTCTGCCCGCAGCTCCTGCTCAGCTGACATCCTGGGAGTTGCTGCTCGCTCAGAGTTCCCTCCTGAGAGGGTGCTGTAGCCACTCTGGGTACGATTATATAGGATACATTCTGTCAGTCATCACTAAAGTACAGCTTCTTCTTCGATAAAACAGAGTAGCTCTGAACTGGAACAATTCATAAAAACCTGCTCCTTGATCCTTTCCCTTCTACGGGACTTGCAAGGCAATTCAATGCAAAAAGTAGCAACGAAGAGGGAAAAGATAATCTGATGGTTTACCTTGAACATTCTGGTCCAGTAGGAGTTGGAAACTAAACTAATATTAACGAGGCCTGATTCAAAAGGGTTTGTTTTGTCTGATGCCAAAACAAAGTATGTTTCTGACTGCCATCTGATGTTAAGGGAGCACATTTTCTGAAGGCTTCACTTCTCACCTAAGCAAATAAATAAGGATTCAAAATATTTTCTCCATCCAGGACGCATCAGATGGGTTTGACTCATTCCAAAAATCTGTCTAGTTACCCTAAAAGGCAGCTTAGCCATTCTGAAAATCTGGCCATTTATGCAGAATGGAGCACAGTGCAAGTGAGTTTACTTGTGCCAAAAACGTCCACGAGGGCCATCAGTGCTGGGCTGCCAAAGGCTCCTTTTTTTTCAAGTGGTGATCATTTGTTATCTGTGCCCTGTAACTGTCAGTGGGGGCTGCCATATATCTAATGTTGTTTATAAATGGAAAGGAACTTTGTGCTCTGCCTGTTTGCCCAGGATTTCCTGACATTCAACAGCCTTGCTGGAATTGTAGTTTTGCTGCAGTTGCTGAATAGTCACAGGTATGGCAGAAGCAGCTGCTGTGTCGTACTCCCAAGGAGGATGTCTCACCCTGCACAGGGACCTGAGCAGGCACAGGGAGCCCAGCTTGGATTCTGGAGCACACCAGGAGTCCTTGCTGAGTCACTCTGCACATGAGCTCATGCTGCTGTCTAGAAGCCCTTTCTGTCCAACAGTCCACACTGAGAACAGTTTAGAGCAGTAGTAAGAGAAAATTTCCAAATGCTGTGCACACTTGAACTTCAGACAGTTTCCTCATCCTCATTAAAGCTGGTGAGTGGGAGTGCACCAATCCTCTTCTGGCATATGAGTGTTACTCTCTGACTGATACAGATGATGGGGTTTGGTGTAGCTTAATAGTTGTGCTTTGAAGAAATGTTTGGTTTATACAGTTAAAAAGGAAAAATTGTTTTGGGTTGTAAAGGCCTAAAGGGCATAATCTGCACTATCTGATCCATTTGCCTCACTAGCTACTACACTGAAGCACAAAACAGCCACTTGATTTCTTAAGCACCTGAAGAGGAGGAGAGGCAGGGGCTGGAGGGTGGAGGAGAGGGGAGCAAACAAACCCTGGCCAAAGCTTTCACCACAGAAGTTTCATTGTTTTAGTTTAGAAACAGTCACACATGTAAAAGTTGCCATTTTCCCCCCAGCATTTCCATTAGCACATTTAAATCACAGTTGTTGGAAATCTTGGTGCAGGTAAAAATATACTTTTCATAAGCTCTTGGAGAACAGTGAGGGAAGCAAAACAAGTAACAAACCCCTTTTTCCTGATTCCCTTCCACCTCCCCTTCAGCAAAGTCACCTAAAAATGAGGGGATTAACTATTACCAGTCAATAGGAGGCACTTTTGAAAGAGGAAGCATTGCTATCCAGATTTGAGGGAAATGAAGTGTTTATTGGAACAAAAATATCCTCTTTGTTCACATGTTACTTCATTGAATTGTGTATTCTCTTCTAAAAGCATGAAAAGCAATTGAAGACAATGTTTCATGCAGCTCTTTCTTTTACCACTTATCTTTTGTCTTCCTGTTTAACCTCCTTTTCTCTGTGTCCATCTTTCTCATTAAATTGCTAACCAATGCTTTGCTAATTAATGCCGGCTTAATTTAATGTTTAATGGCGCTCTGTCTGGGTGGGGAGTTTGATTTCTTTTTGTGATTTTGGCCTGACCATTGAGATTAGCAGCATCTGTGCAAAGCTGCAAAGTCCCTTGGGGCACTGAGCAACACTTTTTTTCACAAAATCAAAGTGATTGGCATGTAGGATTAGCAGAAAGCATCTCTTCCTAAAGTGACTGCAAATGCTTTGCAGCTTTCTGAATCAGTTGATATTTACTCACTTCCTTGTAGATTATTAAAGATGATAGAGTTAAGTACAACATTATTGTAGTATAGCTGCAAATTGAGCTAGGAAAACTATTTTAAAGAAAAAGGATGACATAACTTTGTCAAATCTTATCTATCAATATTCCATAAGCATTTATCTAATTATCCCTGTCACTGGAAAACACTAACAAATATTGCACTTGAATATATTTCAAGCTGTAAGTTGTTTGCAGTTTTCAGAGACTTTTTACCTTAAGTATTCAAATTTTTTTTATACCATTGGCCATCTAGATCACATGATGCTCTTTCTGTTCCATTTTGGTTGCATAGCTCAGAACAAAGGAGTGGTGATTGACAAGTTTTAAATGTCACTGCTGAAAGAGTTGGCATTACCAGACCTGTCCAGAGCAGCTGGGCTGTGGTGAGCTGGTGGCTGAGGCAACCAGGTAACTGCCAAGCAGACCCACACAGGCTCGTGGTGGCTGGAAAGAGCAGTGGTGCAGGTCTGGGTTGGCTCATAAACATGCACTCACTGCTGAGAGTTAGACTGCAGTGTTTGTTGTTTCCAATCATTTTATTCCTTTTGTTTATTTGTTTTTCTGGTGGGAATGGAAAGAAAGTGTCACTTTCAGATGTGTGATGAACTTGTCCATCATAATCTAGCTCTTAATTACTTTATAGCTCCTCCTGCAATGGTAATTAAGTTTATCCTCTGCTGGCATCCATCCTGCATTATTTAGATGAATACAGAAAATTAAGGAGCATCCTCATAGTTTTCCTGTGAGATTATTCATTGAAACGGAATTTATTTAGGGCACAGTTGAATTTTGAGGCTTGTTTTCATTTCAGGAGAAAGATTTGCAACATGTTTGTGTCTTTTTGCATGGTAACATGCAGGAGTAGGATGCAGTTTTAGATGTTTAAGGGAAGCTAAGAAAACACACATACTTTCAGACACATATGTGCCTCTTGTATGACTTTCACCCATTGCTTCATACAACCTCTATTTATATTTGGAGCTAGTGGTTTCTTAAATGCTCAGAGCCCACAATTGAGCCCAGATTTCCAAAAGTGCTTGGCACCCAGCAGTTCTCACTGAGACGTTTTTATGGCCAGATAATCAAAATTGCTCAGCATGGTGGAAGCTAGGGAGTTTTGAAAATCTAGCCACTTATTTTAATGCCCAAGTGGAGGCTGGGTTCTTCAGGAAAGCTGGTTCATATATTACAGTTCCAATGACTTTGTATTAATCTTGTAAGTACTTTTTTTTTCTTATGGACATACAGTCTATCATGTGCTTGCCCACTTAAAAACTTTCCCACCCATTCTTCCATATAAACTGTAATTACATTAGTTTCATTGAATTTCAGAAGTTGTTGGTACCATACAAATGAAGCAAAAGCTCAAATAAAAATCAGATCCAGTAATTACAGGATTTTTCTACAAGCATTTTTCTTTTCAGGCTTGACTTGGAAATGAAATAAAGACAAGAGACGCCCATTTCCAGGTTAGGAAGCAAACAAAACCAAATTGTAGAGGGTGAGAGTTGCTTAGCTGAGCTGCTTTTTATAAAGCACTTTGACAGCTGAAAAGAAAAACATTGAGGTAACTTGTAAAGTGAATAACTTCAGCTATTACATTTGCAATTTTCCGCTCAGTGTTCCCTGTCCTACTGCGCAGAGAAACTGGGTAGGACGTAATACCCCAGCAATAATAGTCAGCTTTGACTTTGTACTCTGCAGACATTAACTCGCTCACCTCACAACCCTGCGAGGTAAGGAAATGGTGTGATTGCCACCTTGCCTCTGGCACAGCAAACACTCCAGTTAACGTCGAGGTTTGCCAAGAGAACTGCTGGCTGTGTTGTTCCTCTCTCATTTCTCCTCACAGTTGCAGAACCACCTTTTAGTGCCCCAAGAGATGTGCTTTCTCTGCACCATTCCGAACACCTGATTCTTATCAACAAGTGTGCTGTTCTGTTTGTGACAATAAAGGATTATTATAATTACTTTGTGATGGTTGAGGTATTTCACAACTGCCCACAAAAGGTTTGTTTTACTCAGGTATTTGTTAGACATGAAGGGCAGTTCCTGTACTTTGTAGAATTTCAAGTAAGTGCAACTAATAGCAGTCTCCATGCCTCATGAAGTCATTTGGAAGCAGGCATAAGGAAGGACAGAATGTCTCCTGTGCTGCTGGAGGGGTACATGGATGCAGAGTCAGCAGAAGCCATGACTGAGACAAAGTAAAGTGGGGGATTTTGTGGGACCTGTGTCATGTGAACTCCTTGTTCCTCACACTGGCTGCCAGGAGCTCAGCACCCCGGTAGGAGCTCACCTGGCACCTGGGAGTGTTGTAGCACTCAGCCTCAGCTTCTGAGGGGTGGATTGCTGTGAGTGAAGCGTTGCAAGGCTGGGTGTTCCAGGCGAGGACTGGTTCTCTCTCCACTTGCTGCCCAGTGAGGAGGTGTGTTCTCAGAGTTGCTGTATTCTCATACCAGCAGAATGCCTTAAATTGGATGCTCCGAGTAAAACCAGCTTCCAGTGCATTCACTATGGACCGTGTTCTACAGAACTCCAGTTGAACACCACAGTTCCTTGCTACCTCCCACCTGGGAACTGACCCTTCTTTTGCTAAAGGTTGGGCAGAGCTCCCTTTTCAAGAGCACCCACGTCATTTTCCCTAGGCTCCGTGCTGTTCCCATGAGCAACACAGATGAGTTTGAGTCTCATTAAACGTCAGATGGAAGCCCAGTTCTTTGCATATAATCAGGTACCTGTCTCTTACTGATTTCAGTAGAGATGGGTTTATAAATATGTTTAATATATTGGACTATGGCATGTCTGAATTAACAGTTGAGAGGTTTTAACCATCCCCTCAGACCCAATTTTCCTTGCCATATGCACACTATGCCTCTTAACTTGGCCACCAGCTCTTGTCTTTGGAGCCCGAAATACAGTGTGGAACTTCTGTTTACAGGGTTTGGTTAACATTTTCCTGGGAAAGCACTGACCTTGGAATCATCCCACTGCTCTCTATTCTTACCCCATGAAATATATTTGCCCACTATCCTCTCTCAATTGCTTGTAAGCAGTAAACTCGGGGTACAAGCCCAGGGAGAGGTGGGTTGTTTGCAAACCTATATCCAAAAGGGCTTCATTTAGCTAATGGTAATCAATAACGTCAGTAACTAAGTAACTGTAGGGAAGAGATAGGTAAGAAGTGGCTTGTGTGGTGTGGGCTGATGAAGTCAAATGGAATTTGTCTTTTAATTACTCTGCTGCTTTTGAAAATGTGTGCGTAAGTCTTTCCTTCAGACAAAGGGAACTTAAGCTTTCAGACAAAGAGGTCTCTGACTGGCCTGAGGCGTTATGACACTGACTGCTTGCAAGTTCATTCTGCTGCTGGATCAGCCTCCTTAAACGTCTTGTTAAGAAACTTTTGCCAAAAATCGTGGTTGAGGCTGGCTTAACATGGTGGTAAATGAACTCTTTCATCTGCTTTCTTCCAGCAACAAGTGCTGGGTTAAAAGGAGGGTGCTGAAAAGGACAAAATAAGGGCTATGTCAGTACACTTATTTTTAATAGTATTACTGGTAGTGGCTGGCACTAAAATCTATTAAAATACTTTGTACTGTTTGCTATGGGAGGTCCTGAAAATCAGTATTCACATCTGCATAATTTGTGACAGCATCTGAAGTCACGAATGACAGGGATGTTAGCAGTATCCAGGTCTGCATCCCTCCCTCTGTACAAAAATCCCACCAAAACCAAACAGTGTTGTTTATTTGACAGGTAAACATGCTGATGACTGGCAATTGCTGTCATTAAAAGAAGACCTCAAACAGTGGCCACTTCCTTGGCGGGTCATTAAAAATCCTCTGGCAACTGCATGCAGCTTAAATTTACAGCTTGAGCTCTTGCTCTTGTATTTTGCCTTCTTTTGCCCTCGTAATTTCCACTGAGAATTATTCACTGTCTTATTGAAGATGTTTAATTCCCTGGTGGGGTAAAGCACAGACAACAGCTCCTGGTGGAAAAAGTAGTACAGTAATATTGTCCACCTGAATGCATTTATTTCCAGCTCCTCTTGCATTGTTGTCCTGTTTTCTGTCATCTTTTGCTACTACTAGAGGAAGACAAAGTTAGGTTACAAGCTTGCAGCTGAAGCCCCAGGCTCAGATCTTTCAGTGTATAACTTTCATGTAATTTCAGTCAAGAATCTGTCTTGTGTGTAGTTCCATGCAGCGTTCAGCCTGCAAACTGAATGATTTAATTGCCCTGCAGGGTATGCAAACCAAATAAAATTAAGTCCACGTGAGCTACTGTCATCTCTTTTGGCTTGACAAGAAAAGGTGATCTTAGTTTTGCCTCTGCCTTAGTATTATTAAATCTTTCAGTACTTTGGGTGTGTCATACTTTGGAATTTCATTAAAACCTTATCATTAACTAAAGGGTCATATTGCTGGTCTTGATCATGGTAGAGAACAGTCTGAAAGTGTATTCCCTAAGTATGGTAATGGCTGAGAAAAGAGAAGGCAGATAAAAAGAGTCCCCACTTTGTTCTTTTAGCATCCAAAAGCACTGCTTGCTTTTCATTTGTCTTTTTGCTTTTAAGATTCTGTGACTGACTTTCAAATTCCTGCAATTTTGAATTTACACATCAGTTTTGCAAATATGGGAAGGTGCAGTTCTAAATTCTCTGCATGCTTAAATTTGAGTGGACTTATGCTGGGGAGCTCCTGGAAGTTAGTGATGGAAAGTGGCACATGGACTCAAATGTTCTGGGAGCAGATCTGTGCTGTGGGGAATGCAGACATTACTTGGCCTTTGAAGCAATGTGTGTAAACCAGGATAGCCACACCTGTCAGATTGCACCACTGCAGGTATTGCCTTTCTGCTGGGCATCACTGGGAACACCTTGGATTTGGTAATTCGTGGAAGAAAAGCCTGTCTTTGCTCTCAGTGCCATGCTGTTTACAAGCCCAGAATCTACCCTTGTAAAATGAGTCCCTTCTCCTGTTGAGCAAACACACCAGGGCCTGCTGCTGCCTCCCTTTCCAAGTAACATCCCAGGCCATGCTGCTCTGGCAGAGCCTGCCTAAGCCTTTTGTTTCAGCTGAAGCACACCTGCCAAAGACAACACAAAGCTTTACCAGCCCCTGTTTCTTCAAACTCTGCTCCTGCCCTCCCACATCCCAGCCAAAGAATGCTTGTGTGGAGCTGCCAATTTCTGCCAACGGATGCAAGCAGTGGGGAATGCAGGAACTGCCACTAAGTCTCCAGAAGAACGAGGCTTGACGTATTTTGGCCAAAGAGAAATCCCTAATCCTTAAGAAACAAAGATTGCATTTCATGGAAATCAGTTTAATGGGAACGGAACGGCAGGGAGATGTAATTCATATTCAATGGGATGTATACAAAGTAAGCCAAAACAGTTTCTTTGCAGAAGGCAGGTCTATGATCTTAGTCCCAGTAGGATACCTCTGGAATGTTGCCTGTTCCTGCAGTGGAGTTGCAGTGGATTTTCATGAGGCTGACACCAAGCCTCTGGCTCAGGGGAGCAGCTCATCTGACCTGATCCGCTGGTAGCTGAGGTTGCTGTGTACCTCACTGGGAGCATGTCTAGATTTTCAGATAGCATATTTCCAACCACAGTGTCTTTTCCAAATTCTCTGTTTTTGAGGGCATTCAGCATCTGCTTTGAGGGTATTTAATGACTCTTCAAATGGGAACAGTCCACTGGCAAGGCAACAATGTCTTACTAGAAATGACAGATCTTTTGAAGAGTATGAAAGATTTTCTTGCTCTGTAACTTGGAAATTCCTTCACTTTCTCTGGATAGAAAGAACATCCAATAGAATTGTTACTTTTTCTTTGTTCCCTAAAAGTATGGATTGGGGAGTGTCTCTTGAGCTTGAGCTTTTTCTATTTAAGAATATTCCTTCTGTTACAGTTTCTATACTCAGTAAATGGGCATAAGAAGAAGAACATCCAGGATTTAAAGCACTTGGTGAGGGAATGATAACTATGTGGTTGTTTTATTGTGTCCTCCTCATTTTTCAAACTACTACATAATCCTTAGTGGAAGCCCCAAATGAATTTGTTTGATTAATTAATGGGTTGGCTCCTTAGCAGGTATGATTTGTTGTTAATGGAGCTATAATAAGGCTATGTTGATTTGTACCATGGATCCAGCTCTTTGAAGTAAAGAACTATGAAGTATTAAGTATTCTCTGTGGGTGTGCAGAATTAAATACTGTCCATGGCGTGTGTGTGTATACATATGTTAGAATTTATGTTTTTGGGCCCTAACTTTCTTTGTGGTGTGTTGTAAAGAGAAGGTCTGGAAAATTCCCTTCTTACTCCACCTCTAAATGCGCAGCAGTTCTTTCTGAGGCTTATATTATATTGTGCTGGGAGCAAATTGACCAGGTTTGTCTTTTTTTTTCTTCACCCCCTCCCCTCCCCCACCCCTGCAAATGGTTCCAAAATATCACTTTAGGTTTCTCATTGTCAAGGGTTTGTTTCAACCACCAGAGAAAACAGGCAAATTCAGTAACAAAGATGTTCAGCCCCTTGGCCATAATGTTCCTGGACTTCAGAGTAATTTACAGCAGTCTAGGTCTAGAGCTTGAAAACTTGGATTCAAGGATCTAATACAAAACAGGTAATAAGCAGAGGGCACAGAACTGTGCTACTTTATTCTTCACAACATGATGGCAACCTTGGTTGAGCTTTGCATCCTTGATATTGCCTGATGAAAGGTTTGATAAACTGAATGGCAGGGAGAGGGTTGTGGTACAGGAGTTCCTGTGTGTTGGATGAGAACATCCTGTAGCTGTTATCATCTGCACAGGGTGTGGACATTTAGGAAGAGTCAACAGCACTCCAAGTTTGGAGAACTCCTAAACTGGTGGAGTTCTTAAAAATTATTTTTGTAGCTAAATTGAAAGTAACTTGAACCAGGCTTTGACAGTTATTGTCTTCAATGTCTACAGGAAGGGGATAGGAGGTGAAGTAGACGCTCAGCTGTTTTTTAAGAAAAGACACTCTGGTGTTGGTGTAATCAGCAGAACACTTGGCCTTCCCTTCCCCCTGCATCAGGACCACTGTTCCTCTGCACAGCTTTTATATAGAGCACAAGGACCTATAAATAACAAGGGAGCCTATAAATAAATACAGCTGTGAGCCGACAAAGGCTTCTGACAAATGACGTTTATTGAATTTCTCACGTGTGGTCCAGTTTGAATCCAACTGTGGGGCTTGCTATGTTTTTGAAAGTATATTTTGTGCCCAAGCTTGGGATTGCCCTCTGTTGGACTAAGGAGACCAAGGAGATCTCTGGCTAGCTGAGGAAAGGAGAGGAATGGGTGAAAACAAGAGGTTTTTTCAGTGAAGTTAAGCTTCAGGTATTAACTTTAGACAAAACCCAAGATCTGCCGATCGTTTACATGAGAGGGTTTATGAGAGAAAGCAGTATCACTGTAAAGTGCTGGCTCAAATAATACACACCTCCCCTCAATAACTCCACCTGATGTCATTGCCCTAGAAATGCAGTTATCCACATCTGGATTTGAGTCCATTCTATTGTAGCCTTCAAAACTGGTGCTCAGGCGTGTAGGTAGGTATGGCCTGTTATGGGAGGTGTTGTATGGCAAGGGCACAGAAAGCCCCAGTCCCAAAGAGCCTGAAGTCTCCCACTGGAGCAGAAGTTCCAGGTCTGCTGGGTGCATGGAGTTCATTGGATCTCACCCATAGCCACCATGGGAGCTCTAGTCAGGTAAATTGACAAAGCATTAATTACTTCAAAGGAGAGCTAATGAGGCAATAAACCACAAGGGTGAAACTCAAATGGTTTATAGTACCATTAGTAGACTGAAATGGAATTATAATTAGAGCAGGGCAAACGATTCATAGTCCACAATTTATCCAATGGATTTAGTGCTTGTTTCTGTTCATGAATTATGCACAAGTAGGCATATTTTAGGAATGTATTCATTGTTTTCAATTGCTCAGCAGCCACTTTATATGGAGAGATTTCTGCCAATATGAGTAGCCTTGTACAGTTTGCATCTGGTTTCTCTTTGCTTGGGGGCTTTGTGTATATATTTGTGCTCTGTAGTGGGTCACTGAAATACTACGGTGTTTCTACTTCCTGGAATGTTATAGAAAAACATGTTAATTGTACTGGGATATGTAGCAGTTACCTAAATTTGCAGGAAAAACCTTTTTTGATCTTCAGGGATGGGTTTCTTTGCTTGAGGAGCAATCCTTCTGTAAATAGCTCAGCAGTAGGGAAGGAACATTGGCGAGACTTGTTCAAACATCCATCCCCTAAAATGAATAAAATTTGTGTGTCCAAATGAAAGTGTGGTTCAGAAATAATGAAACAGACTTAGGAAAGCTTCACTCCACTGTTTAGATCTTGACTTAAGTGCAGAATAATTCAAACATTTGTTGAGTGACAGTCTTATCTTGGGCTTTGAGGTGGTGTGGGGTTGAGCTCATAAAATTCCTCTTGGAGCTCTTCCAGTTTGCATAAAGTACTTGTATGATACAAGGGATGATCCTCTGTTGTGGGATATCTTTCCTGTCTCTGCTGTCATTCACTTGGAATTATCTGTGCAGGGGAACAATGTTGCTGAGAGGGGTCCAATGTTTGGAAATGACTGTGTACACTCCCAGATGCTCCTCACCCCCGTGTGGTGTGTCTGTGTCTGCTGTGCACATACGAGTGTGTCATGGGCTTTGTTGGTGACATCCAGCTCCCTCACAGACCAAAAAATATTGGGGTACTTGTGAGTGTCCGGGCCACTGTCCAGTAAGATGTTCTGGTGCATTGGACTGTCAGTCAAAGTGTCTTAGGGACCGTTCTGTCTTTCCATTACACAATCCTGTTCTCTTCTATGAAGAACCTATTCAGAAAAGACAGAATTAAGCCACAAACCTTTATCTTATCACGTTGCTGTATCCTCTACTTTGGGAATCAAGCA
Organism: Orthonyx spaldingii; assembly: GCA_013397795.1. Lineage (NCBI taxonomy): Eukaryota > Metazoa > Chordata > Aves > Passeriformes > Orthonychidae > Orthonyx > Orthonyx spaldingii. The sequence goes on along the minus strand of VZTJ01002338.1, from coordinate 451,256 downwards.
TTTGCTTCTTCTCTCAGGTGACTGACAAGCTTAGTTTCTTGGAGTGGGGATGCTCTGTGGTGCCCAGTGGTCACCTGGCTCCATGTTTGTCTTCCTGAATAAATCATGCATTCTTCTTTTTGTATGGCATGTATAGTTCCACGATTTAAGAGCTTCAACATATAGCCCTTGTTCGTTCTTACATTTGTTAATAACTAACCATGAGTTATCCATGAATGGGCTAATTAGGCATTAACTATATGTTATATACCAAACAAAGAATCAGAACTTTCACAGACATCTATGTAGTTAGTAACTTCTTGGAATATCCCTGGGCTGGGGATGTCTGCGTGTATTAGGGAAGTTCTTGCAAATCCTGGCCTGCAGGGTAGTCACAGCATAGCTCAAAAATCAAAACAAGTCATACATGGAACAAATGCCTTGTAGGGAAAAAAGTCAGGATACCAAATGATTCAAATGATGAAATATGAATCAGGACTTTGGTAACAACTTATCTTTTCAGAGAGAACAATACTATTGGAACTGATTCTTGGTTTTGATGTAACACTTTCAGTGAAGTTCACAAAGAATGAAACGGAAATAGAAAAACTATCCATGTACTGTGAGATTGTTTTGTGGATTCTAACACTGTGACTTTACAAAGTCTCTCTGCCTCTGTTCTGATAACAGCTTGTGTAGTTATACTCTGGGTACCTGTTGACATATTCTGCCATGGTAGGGTAAGATTTCTGTTAGTGCAGTGATGACGAAAATCATCAGTGCAGAGGAGCAATGAACGGAAACTCAAGGAAAGAGCCCTGGAGGTGGCCAACGTAGAGATTGAGGCAAGTACCACAGAACCAGGATTGGGTCATGCTGATGCCAGGAGTGTTGTCAGTAACATCAGCGGTCCTTCTCCAGTGTTCTTAAGTGAACTGTGTGTCAGACCAACTGAGGTGCTGTTGCCTGGCCATGGTGAGCCTGGCTGGTTCTGTCTGCCTTCTGCTGTCTCTCTCAAGAACTCAGCAGCACCTCTTCAGTCTGTCCCCACCCTGAAACGTTTTCTCAGGTGGCTGATACCTGCTGGGCCTCAGAATGGTGTTATAAAATCCAGTCTGTAGGTCCAGTAGTGCTTCTGAGGCCCAAAGGCTTCTACTGTCCAGCTCCCACCAACAGCGTTGCATGGTCTGTCCCCACTTTGAACTTTCTGTATCTTACTTTGTACATGACCCAGCAAAACCCAGTTTCAACTCTGAGTCACTGTACAGTAAAATAACAAAGTTGTCATTTAGATGTTTGAATTTAAAAGATTGTGGAGCCTGTTTCTACCAAATTACTTTCCTATCAAATATTAATAAGCTTGGCTGATTGGGGGTTTCTTTCAGAAGAAAAATCCAAGAGACATAAATCTATATTAAAGACTAAGTGCCTACCAAATGGAACTTTATGCACATTTGCTGTGGTTTCTCGCTTTCTTTTTACTCAAGTGTTACAGAGGAAAGCCAGCAAAACCCACAAAATTGTTATTTTCTCTCTTCCATCTTTTAGCCCCAAAGTTGTAGTTTGAATGCTGCTGTTTTCCATGGTGTGCATTTCTGAGTGTCTGCCTGAAGCACAGATGACATGATACATGATGAAAGCCAAAGGGTTAATCTTCTAGGGACTCAAGACTAATGGCCCAGTAATGCTCACCCAAGAGGGAATTGTTGTGGCTGTTTCAGATCTCAGTCCTAGACACTTTATAATAATTTGGAGATTTCCACTGGAACTTAGGTGGCAGTAGGGGCAGCTTTTAATAAGAGACAGCAGTGCTTGATGCTGATGTCTTGTACCTTGGATCAAAACCTTGCTCCTACCTCTCCCTTATCTGCTACTGAAACCTCCTGTTTCAGGTCTGTATGTGGCAGAAATTCAGGAGAGACTTCAATCCCTCTCAGTGGGGCCTCACATTTTCATTAAAGCTGCTCTTTGCAGCTCCTCTTCTCTGCCATGGTTGTTATCTAGGTACGAGAGAGTGCAGGTGACTTCTGGGAGCATCTGTACATGTGGTACAGAGAGTTTCTGTATGTATGTGTATTTACATAGATATACGCATATATAGATGCAAATATGTACTTCCATGCATTCAGACAAGTCATGGAAAGTACAAGTGCATGTTTCTGTCCATGATTTTTGGTCAGCACATGGGTGTGTGCCTGGGGGAGTCTGTGCAGGCCTGCATGTGTCAGGCAGGTAAACACCGCATGGATTGGATTCCTCGCGCTGATTTTTGTTGCTGTGGGAATTCAGACTTGCATCAAATGCTCTTGTGCAAATGGTTTGGATTTGGGGACTCCTCCCCTTGCTAATGTGCTCTACCAGTCTCTCTCTTATTGAAAGAAAGAAGAAGAAAGATGGAAGGCAGGAGAGAGAGCAGTGTAAAGGTCAGCCAGCATTGCAGCCCGACGCAGAGATTTATAACCCTCCAAATTCTCCCTCTCTCTGGCAGCATGTCTTTACAGACTCACATTATCTCTATTAATACCAGCCACAAGGTCATTACTCAGGCACTGAGCCTTCCTCCAGCATAAATATTTATACAAGGCTGACCTGCGGCTGCTGCGTTTGCCTTTTATTTGATTTCTGCCGCCTTTTGTGTCTGTCAGTAATGTCTTTAGCTGCTCTGGCTGGGACAGGGGGAGCTCAGAGGAGCCAGGGAGGGGTTAAGGAGGGAGCGAAAGAGAAGGGGGGGCAGGGAGAGCAAGAGGAGAGGGATGGATGGGAAGTTGACATTTCATATGATCCCCATTGATGGTGACTTAATAAACCCTTATTTCACACCAGCTGAAAATTTTTAAGAAGTCAGGATTTTGCAATGAGATTACAAATTCAGTGAAAATTTCCATTTCTCTATTCAAGAAGATAGGAGTGCAAGAATCTTTTGTGTATAAAGTGTTGCTTTTGCTGGAGATGAATGGGATTTTAGAGATCTATTCTAGAGAATAAGCTGAGGATAGTTTGCACGTAGGCATGCATGGGTGAATACATGAAATGCTATCTCACAAACTTCTATCAGCCATGACTTCATGGATGTGCATCTCTGCTCGCCCTAACACACTGACACTGCTCTGAAGCGTGTTTTTTGTTTCTGTCAGTCAGGTGGAGGTACCTGTCTGGCAGAAAGGGAGATGAGGTTGTTGTGCTTCTTTGGGAAACGTGTTCCAAGGGGCAAGGACAGCCTTGGTGTCAGTGCTGCAGCCCTGTCCTCTAGCAGAGCTGTATCTGCCAGTGGTCAGAGATGCATGAGGAGCTTGGGAACAGGAATGCAAAACTGAGACAAGTGTGCTGCATGCCAATGATTGGTTGAAGTTTTCGAGTGTGATAAAAACACAGAAGCTGAAGGGAAGAATCATGAGTTTAACCATGTGCTAAAATTTGTAATGGCACAACCTGTCTTAATTCCACAAAGACTGGATATTTAATGGCACTTGTAACTGCTGATACATCCCTGTCCCTCCAGAGCTGAGGGCTCTCAGTGCAGTAGTAGTGAAGATCTCCATACTCAAAGAGGGAACTTTACTGTAGGAATGGATTAACACTGCCTTAGCATTTGCAGTTCTGAATCACTTTAAGCCTGATAATTTTACTTAATTAGTTTTGCTTTTCTCTGTTTCACATAGCTCTTGGATCCTGCTGAAGGTAGACTATAGTGTGAAGCTAGTACAGCAAATGGGGCAGTCCTCTGTAAAATCCATGTAATGGGCTTTTTCTTATTTTTGGAGAAACATTGTTCAGTGTTTGTACACCCTGTAAAATATCAGTACAAAATAAAGTAAAATTAGGTTAGGTTAATTAAATGTGGCTTTCAGATATGTTTTCTCTACTTCTTGGAAGATTTCGTAATTTTCTCCTTTCTTCCTCCTTTTGAGAGTTTGAGAAACTTAACTTTTGCCTGCCTTCAGGATGCAAATGCTACCTGTGCTATGATGTCAGTGCTGATCGGAGAGTTTCAGTGCAGTGGAAGAGTGAGGATCCTCCTTAAACTAACATGTAGTCTTTTGTCATTATTCTAAGCAAGGATTTTGGAGCTTGAGTCCCAGACAAACATCCCTCTGTGTGGTCTTGGTCTTCCAGCCTGACTGAGTTGACTGAACTAATCACCTCAGTGTATTTCGGAGAAGTTCTTAGGTTTTATTGTGTGCATATGCCTACAGCCCTTTCCTGAATACAAAGGTCTTCAAGCCTTTCAACTGTATTGTCAGTGCTGTGGAAATGGCTTATTCCAAGAATCTCTTACTTTCCTTATGCCACCTGAGGATGCTTTCCCTCTATAATAGTGGTTCTGTAATAGTGCATTAGCGTGGGACCAAAGATGCCTTTTTTTGTCTGTGAGTAGGTTACAATTTTAAAATTAAAGCCCAAGAAACAACAACAAAAAATACACCAAAAAAAAA